>CAXAMN010023173.1:42683-78713 GCA_963970005.1 Durusdinium trenchii | reverse complement strand
CAATGTTCAATACTCAACTTTGAGGGAACAAGTGTTGCAATGGGATCGTTCTCAACGGAGGAGGCTACTTTAATGGTGGCAAGTAGCAGTACAGACTATCAAGGACCCATGCCAATGGACATTGACCGAGCCCAAAATGCCAAAGGAAAAGGCAAGAAGGGCAAGAATGACCATCAGAAAGGCAAAGGTAAAGATGCAAAGAGCAAAGGAAAGAAAGGAAAAGGTGATCAGAAGGGCAAAGGTAAAGGAAAAGACCAGACTAGGCAAAGACACTTGTGGGAAACCAGGACATCTTGCTCCGAGACTGTTGGAGGAACAATATTCGACAGATTGCAAGTGATCCAGCCCATTCATCTTCAGAGGAGCGTCAGTGACTACTCATACAGTTGGTCAACAACAAGCCATTGTTTGCCAGCAGAGTAGCTCAGCAAAGACCAAACTAGCAGTCAGAAGAACTGAGAACAGTGAGCCAATCATCTTTGACTTGCGAGAAAGGGATGATGAGGTGGAAGATCATGGAATTCGAGTGGTTCACTTCTACATTGCAGATGATGATGAACCAAAGATGGAAGATTGCAGGGCGATCGACATCTCAGATGATGAACCCATGTAGCGTTATTCCCTTTGTGCATGGCAAATCATGGGGAAGGAGAATTGGAGTTCAGCGCAAAGACCAAGCTACAAATGCGCAGGGGAACCGTATCCCCACCGGGTGCGAAAAGTGTTGAGATTTCTCCTTGCGTGACCTTGATCAGTTCGGGGATCAATGGTCGAGAGCAAACATTGGAGAATGGTGACATGAAAGTACCATTCAACTTGCAAAATGGCTGTTTGACAGATCAAGGCAAGCTTTGGAGAAGGCAGCAGGTTTCAGATTCAATGAGCATGGACTGCTAGCTGGAAGCTTATTTGACTTCAAGATTTGTTGATCCCGCAGTCATTCCAGAAGTGGAAGGATCACCAGAGTTGATGAGAACCACTTTGGTGAAAAGAGGAGGTCGATGGCTGATGCCTGAATATTGTGAGAGCAAGATGAAAAGATCACAATCTTTATATGAGCCGGCACCACCAGAAGATATGGATCTTTTTTGCGCCAGGATGCAAGAAGCTTGAGAACAGAGGAGAGAAAGAAGTGGAGCAGGGAATGGAAGAGATTACCCCTACTCCACCGGAGAAGGAGGTAGAAGACAAGAAAGAAGAAACACAGATGAAGACCTTAAATGTGAACTAAAACTGAGCCCAATGGACGTAGACAAAGTCTTGGTGAATGGAGTGGAGTTGACTAAGGATTCTACTTCAGCAACTTTGAGGGCAGCATGTTCATTTCTCGGCACCTCAGGCAGTGGCTCTAAGCTAAAGGTCTATACAAAGATCCTCATTCACAACAAGAAGATGGAACTCTTGAATGCCAAAAGCTTGGTGAGTGAAGCAAAAGCTCAGGAGGCAAGAGAGGCATTAGGACAAAGTGTGGCAAAGATGCCAGATGAAGCCAACCTGGCAAGGCACAGGTTGACACATATATGCCCTATGCCGTGTCAGTAGTGCATTGAGCATCGAGCACATCCAGATCGCCATGAGAGAACAGATGGAGTAAAGAGAGGAAGTATACCTAAAGTGAGCTTTGACTTTTGCTACACAAGAGCAAGAGATTCAAAAACAAAGTCACCAAGAGCAGTATGTTGGTCAGTTGCAATTGACTGGATACATTCATGTTGTGCCATTAGGAAGCAAGAACCAATTTCGTCTCATTGTGCAACAGTTGATGAATTTCAGTCAACTGTTGGGATGTTCAGCAATCACCTACAGGAGTGACCATGAACCCGCAACAAGACAAATCTTCAAGATGCTGAGCAATGCTCGCCACGGCTTAGGGCTCACTACAAGATTGGTTACTTGAAACCTTGGGAGACTTGGTATCAAGTTAGGATCAGATCATGCACTTTGGACTTGGGCAGCAAGACATGCCAGTTGGGTGTCGAATAGACTTCAGCCAGTCAAGGGTGCAACTCCCCATGAGCTTGTCTTTGGCGAGAGTTACAAAGGACTTTTGGCTGAGTATGGTGAGCCAGTTCATGGTTACGTCAAGAGTCTCAACAAAGGACAAGCAACATGGCATCTATGCTTATTCTTGGTCAAAGTTGAAAGGCAAGACACCTATGTGCTGACAGATGGTGTGCAGGTAGTGCTAAGCAAACGCATCAGAAGAAGAGATCAGGATTGCCCCAAGAACTTGCCAACCGACAAAAAAGCTTCAATGCATTTTCATGAGAATACCAGACAAACTTTGGAGGTTTCAATCATTGCCACAAAGAGGAGAGCAGAAGCGTTGCCGGCAGCTCAGACAGACATTCCTCGAGAGCATGTGATGTTGAAATTCAAGGATGAAGATGCAGAAGCAGTTATGGCAAAAGCTTTTGAAGGAGGAAGTGATTCAGAGGAGGCATTATTCCCAGAACCAATACCGATTCCAGCCCCCCTGGGAGTCCCAAGTGAAGCAATGAAGAGAGATGGACTGGAGAAGAAACGCCAAGTGGAGAAGAAAGTTCTCTTTGTAGATGAGAAGACACTGGAGAAGGTGAAGGCATTCCCATCTACATCATTGCCAGCACGACAACCCAATCCAGTTACTCCCATTCTATCTTGGTTGAGACCACCATCAGCGCCTTCAAGACCAAGGGAAGCATGTAGAGTTGCTTGCGGAAGAATGTACTATGAAGAAGCTCAGGCCATCAAATGCTTCAAGCAAGAAAGCCAAGATCATTTTGGTGAAAGTTGCAAGTGAAGATCTTTATCATGTAGATGATGAGCTACCCCCAGCTGCAGAAGAAGTTGATGAAGAGGGCTGGGACGAAGAAGGAAGAAGAAGAAGATGAAGTGAATGGACCTGAATGCTTTTGGCACGATGGAGAGCGTGAACCAGAAGGAGATCCAGAAGAATGGACAGACAACACGCAATGTGTATGGTTGGAGACAGAAACCATACCACCATGAAGATGGAACAACAGCCAAGAGGTGGAAGAGAAGATCAAGACTAGTTGCAAGAGAATTTGCTTTTGCTGAAGGAAAGAGAGATGACATTTTCTCACCAGCGCCTTCAGGACATGTGCTGAAGCTTATACCCACAATACTCTTGCAGAGAGTTAGTGAGGAGGAAGAAGCAAGAGAGGGAGAAGGAGCATTTCCCAGATGCTAGGATGTCTTGGTGTGAAAGATGCCTTTTTGCAAGTTCCACAAGAGAAGCCATTGAAAGTGAACTTGAGAGGAGAAGAATTCTTCGCGAAAAGGAATTTCCCTGGATCTACAATTGAAGCAAAAGCATGTGTTGACTTTTGCACAGAGTACCTCACCGAGGAACTCAATTACAAGTTCAGTGCTGAGTGTCCATGCCTAGGAAGAAATGAGACGATAATTGTTTTGATCCATGTGGATGGCTTGATTTTCACCGGTTGCTCAAAGTTCATCACCAATCTTTCTTCCAAAAAGGTTCAAGGCAGGTTTGACACCAGTGTGAGCAAAAAATGAGAAGATTGGTGATGAGTTCAACTCCCTGAGGAGAAAGTACAAACTAGAGAAAGATGGACGACTTTGGATCCAGCCAGGCAACTACATCCAGTAGATGCTGAAAGCTTATGAGGGGCAGATTGGAAAGATCAAACTCCAGCATCTACCATCAGACAACTAAATTCAAATGGAAGGCAAATCAAAAGTCTTGCGTGAGCAAGAACCGATTAGCCTATTCAGGAGCATCGTTGGGTCAGGTATCTACATATGCCAAGAGAGGCATGATGTAGCATTTACAGTGCTAGAATTGGCTTCAAGAATGTCAAGCCCAACAGCTATGTCATTTCACCGCTTGAAGAAGTTCCTAGGATACTTGAAGAAGTTGAACTTCCACAAGCAGGAGAAGGCTACGCCAAGAAAGGAGAAAGCTATTGGTGCTTGGAAACATTCTCAGATTCAGATTGGAGTGGAAACAAGAGCAAAAAAGAAAGCCAATGTGAGGAGAGTTCCATGCTTTGAACAGTTGTCCATTGTTCAACAGCAGCAGGACACAGAAGATCATTATCTTCATGTGAAGCAGAGTTGCGCGCAATAGTTTCAGATGGAATATTCATTCGCTCAGTTCTCGAGCTTCCGCTTGGGACAGGTGGAGCATCAGATCTTCACAGCTTCGCCAAGTGCGCGCCAACTTGTGTTGAAGAGAGGAGCTGGAAAAGTGAGACATTTACATGGGAAGTTGCGGCTATGGATTCAGAACAGGGAAGGTTTCAATATTGTGCAAGTGCCAACAGGTTTCAACATGGCAGACACCAATAGCAAACCACTTGGAGGAAAAGAATCAGATACTTGATGAACCTCATTGGGTATTGGCAGCGTGAAGAGCAAACAAGAGTGGGTGAGCGTGGGAGAAAGGTGTTTGAAGAGAAAAAGAACTTTGCAGGAAAGGTCAACAAGATGCCAAGACGATTCTCACAATGGTAGTATTTGCAGCTTGCAGCCAATGGTTACAGAAACACTCATGAAAGAGAAGGAAAACAACCAGTGTGGATTGGAAGAAGTAGAACCCAATGGAAACTGGAAAGTTATGACCATTGTGATTGTTGTGATCAATATCATTGGTTTTGCAGCAATGACCTTTGCAATGTTTTGAAGACCGCTGTATGCGTTTGATGAACACTCTTGGTGACAGAGTGGATGGAGCAGAGCTCAGAATAGTGGAGGTTGAATGGATGTTTGACCAGGCAGCGGTTGATAATGTAAGGATAGACGAGCTGCGTGACTACACCAGGAAAATTCATAGTGGGTTGATTCTCAATGGAGGCTTTGTAGAAGAAGAAGTACCAGGCACTCTTGAGATATTCAGTTATGACATGATTGGAAAGATCAACGCAGCAAACTTAGCCAGAAGGAGCTTGGAAGACGTTGGAACAATGGAAGGACGATATCGTGGTCAAAAAGTGATGTTGAAAGCAGCTTTAGAGGGAGCAGTTGACCATTGACAAGAAGATTCATACCAGGAAATAGGGAACAGGAAAACAGAGCAGAATATGAAAAAGGACAGGCAATCCAGATGTGTGGTCGACTTGAGGAGAAGATTGAACAGTTAAGAGAAAGGCAATATGAGCATCTAGGAAGAGGAGAAGAGAATAGAGCAGATACAATTGCCTACGCGAAAGACGGGTATCAAAGATTGCTAGAATGCGCAGTGATGAGGAGAGACAATCCAGAAAGGATACCACCAAACACCTCTAGAAACCCCGTTCTTGAGAGGATGCAAAGACCAACAGATTACATTTGGGTAGAGACGTTTATGGTGGCAGAGTGAGCTAACTAAAATAGCAATTCGAGCGCTCACACGACCAAGAAGGAGTGTGAACAAGTCGCAATGCAGACCATACCCGGTGTGTATAGCACAGCTTGTATTGATGACCACTGCGCAGCCCTTTTGGATTCAGGAAAGGTTCGCAAATATACTTCTTTTTTTAGTCCCGAGACCTGCGGCGAAAGGGGGCTTCAGGGTGGACTTCAGATGATGGGGGGCTATTGGGATCAGGGGCTTGGGCTGAAGGCAGACAGGAAGACTACGTCCATATACTTGCGTGATCGATGCCCTCGGCAGGTGGCAGGCGTTTTCAGTTTTGAACTTTAGATTAAGGCGATCAGCAAACATCTTCCACCCGAAGCCCTCACCACTTCGATGGGTTCCAGAACCCGACTGACCAGGAGTCAGGCAATGCCCGCTTCTAAGAACAAACTTCAATTGGAGAACAAAACATTGCCCTCTTTCAAGCCTCCTTTCCTAAAGATCTGCGGGTCGCCGCCGAAGCGGAGCAGCCTATACCGTGTGCACGCTACCCGGCATGGCAGCAACAGGAACAGCATGCCCCACGAGCGCAGCAAAGCCGAAACGGCGGCCATGGCCCGGTGGGACGCGGCAAATCGGCAATCCTAAGTGGGAGGAAGGAACCGTGGACCAAAGCCCTGGGCAAGAAATTGGCAGAAGTAGATCAAAACCATAAAGGCTGGACAAGCTGCCAAACTCGTTGCATTGGAAAGTTTCATGATGAACCTTATCACTTAGAGGGAGCAAAAATCGTAACAAGGTTTCCGTATATGTGACCTGCGGAAGGCTTCTTTGACTCATTCGTATTATACGTGAACCACTACTGTGAGGAGCGTTAAGGGCGCGCTGCACGACAGACGGAGGCGCGGCGCATCCACGGGAGTCTCGAGTCGACGAATGCTTTCAAAAAGAGCAAACAGGAAAGGCAAAACGCCAGACCCGTGCGAACAGCGCATGGTTGCCACGTGGCCCATGCGCAGGCAACGAGGCCTCTCATCTCTGTGCATGGCCGGGTCACTCGATGCCTTGAGAGGGTGTTCAAAAGAGACATTGAGCGCCCGCTCAAGGATCCCTTTGCCGAAGATCCCAACCAACAATTGACACACGTTCACGTTAACAAACGATATGTGTCAATGTTTGAGGGCGGCTCATACCTATATAATCTGTGCATGTGTACTGTAGTTTTTTATGTCGCACCTGAACTCCTACACTGATTCATAAGCAGCAGATCAAGGACTCTGAACCTTCCAGCTCTGCTAGTTACAGCTCCGAACGGTTTGTTGTGATTTGCGGCTGACAACAACGCTAACGTAGCGGCCCCACTCCATTTTTCTCATTTGGGGCAAGGCGGAACATTGTTAAGTGTATGTGTTCATCATACATGTACAAACATATTGTGATTTGCGGTGGCTCCTGCAGAGGTACGGAAAAAGAGCTCTTACGTAACCCCTTCGTTCCATTACGTTCGGATCATCGCGGAACGATCCATAGCCGAACTTTGACCCATAGCCAAATATAGGAATTATCGTGATTTTATTTGTTTCTATTTTAAAACATATGTCTCGGTAACGAACCTGAATCACAGTGGTGGCATCTATGGAAGGCACGATGCTTTGGGAACACTGCAGGCTGTGTGTGTACAGCCTGCACGAGTTCCTTCCAACTAGAACAGGAAAAACTAGGAGAATGTTTTTCATGATGTGCAGCTTCTGAACACACTAAACCCATCTCGCAAACCACATTTTTTCCCGCACATGTGGGCACCATCTGTTCCATGCACAGGTCGACAAACCGGTAGTAGTAGTAGTAGTAGTTGTTGTTGTTGTTGTAGTAGTTGTAGTAGTTGTTGTTGTTTTGCTCTGTTGTGTCACGTCCATCAATCTTGAACTTTTCGAGGTTGGCCAGATCAGCTTTTGGGTGGCTTGCCCAACGTGTAGCTCGGTTCAGAAATATTGTCCGCTGACACCCAGGCAGGGAGGTCGAGAGAGTAGAACTGTGGAGAATTTTTTGCAAAACACAGAACACAAAGCAAACAAGAGGCCATCGCTAATAGGTTGGAGGCTGGGTGGAGGCCATTGCTATTAGGTTTTACACCTTCACCCCTTCACCACCCAAAGGCGTCCATAAACCGCCCGTTAGCCATAGGGTCTAATAAAACGTCCCTTAAGAATCATAGGCATTGGACCTCCTTTGTGGACAAGATCGTTTGTGGCCCCATGTTTGGTGGAGGACGCTGTTTGGTGAGGTACCTCTATGCGGCCAACAATCCTAGTGAGTCGATCCTGGCCAAAAGGCTGGACCCCGGCGACCCTGAGGACAGGTGAGGAACAGAAATGCCCATATAGGACATGAAAACGGAAGACGGAAGACGTTTTAAGGCTGGCCATTCCTGAAGATGAGGCAGTTCTGTGGACAGTGTTGTACAAGGAAGAACCAAAACCATGTTTCCATATTTGTCCATGGTCAAAACCTGGTGAGTCCAACATGCAGCGAACGACCTCCCAAGTAGGTCTGCCAAGGTATCCTGGTTTTGACCCACAGCCCACAGCCATATGAATTTCCTTTTGGACTGTTTTTGACCAATGGTTTTCCTTTTCCCAGTTTAATGTGTTTTAAGGGCCAGGACAATGCCTTGCCTTGCAAGGTTGACGGCCTCCGTAAACAGGGGTATTCCCCGGTGGGAAGAAAATAGAAGACCAACACAATCCAACGATCAGCTGGGAATACCAACGCATTGATTGAGAGGGTACTGAGTGCCTTTTCATTTTAATTCAAGGGACCTACTGTTTGTAAAAACAAGTTTGTCCTGTGTCACCCAGGGCCATCTAAATCTATGGTCTCTGTGCTCCAAGTTGTTTTGTTCCTTGGCATGTGTTTTTTGGGGTTCGTGTTTCTTCTATCGCCCACACATCACCTTGGTCCTGCTGTGTTTGGAGGCGTGGCTATGGCTGCTTGGTCTCCTACAACGTTCCACCCTACGCCCGAGCGGGGCTCTACAAGGCGCAGCATCCATCGCCAAACGACGCAACGGCAGCTGTGTCTCGTGCTGGTGGTGTAGGGGCATGGCTGCGTTGTTGAGGGGACAGGTCAGTCCCATTGCGTGGTCAGTAAGAATGAACATGACGATTCTTAGTGGCCAGGTCTCTACAGATCATCACCAGAAAAGGAATGTGATTCAAGCCATGGCGCCTCCCCCCAAAAACGATGATGATGGGGTGTGTTCCTTCAATAAGGACTACCACAACAAAGACGAACCCAAAATCTGCAAAAAACAAATATGCAATTTTCTTTTCGAGCTTTTTGCAGGTCAGAACACCCACACCCTTTTTTTCGAGGTCGGGGTGACTGAGTCTTGCAACACAGCTAGGTCTATATAGGATTTGCATTAGCATGCTTCGCCAGGGTTCCCGAAACACGAAACAGAAACACCTGAATCATTCTGGTTAGAGGGAGGGGCAAGTTCAGCGTTTGTGAAGTTCAGCGTTCGTTACTTCTCCAGAGAAGACCTTCTGCAAGTTGTTTCAAAGGCTAGCCTTGACCACCTGATCCTGACTGAACTCCAATGGGTGTCCTTGAAGTCTGATGAAATGATTTAATTCAAAAGAGCGGCCAACACAAGAAGGAGTAGGCGACCCTTGTAACCCCTCACTATTACATGAGTGGAGTAGTGGACTGGACTTGTTTTTTTTGTTGTTTTGTGTGTGTGTCTTACAGGCGACTTAGTCTTGATGTGTTTTTCAATAAACTTCAGACACGTAGATGCCCAACTTGGCAGTATGACCGGACCCTTGGCATGACAAGGAGCTCTACGTGTGCCCTCATCTCTCTCCAGGAGCTCCAAAGCGTAAGGGGTTTGCTGTCCGAGCCCAGCCCTCAGCTCCGTTCGCAGCAAGCGCGCGAGATCCTCAGGCTCCAGGTGAAGAGAGGTGGAAATTGTTTGTTTCTTTTTGTGAGAGTGGGACGTTGAGAGTGCGTGTTTTGCAGTGAAACATGTGAGTTTTTTCAAACGTAGGAGAAGAACTGAGGCTTCCAGGGCGTCCCCTTCTGTTTTTGGTTGTGATACTGCAGGATCAATACTCTTCACCTTTCACCTCTCCTCCAAAACAAACCGTTTAAGCAAAAGAACACCTTCCTAGGTCTTAAAGTTCAATAAATGGCCCTAAAGGTTGAACATCTCCGATTTGGTCCTGGCAATAAAAGCCCTGTAGGACTGGATTTGGCCACTCGAGCCTCCGATCGAAAACGTACGTCGCCTCCCGTCCGCTGAGGCTGTTGGAGCGACGGGAGGATGTGGAGGGCGAGGTCACATCCATCCATGTGGATGCGGACACTTCTAAAAGTTGCACAATTCAGCATGTGTTTTTACTCGAACTTTGATCATCCGGAGCTATAGTAAGTGCAGAACACAACAGCCATGCCACAATAGATCATACCACGACTTCACACCATTTCTGCAACAACACGTGGTTCTATCATGGAGACTTATATTTCAAGTCGCAACTAGCAGCTAGTAGCTCCTCCCACCACGTCCCACGTCACGCCCTCTCACAGGGCCAACGCCTCCGAGCAGCGGCGCCAGCCGTGCCGGCAGCGGCACCCGCGGCATCCGCGGCAGGCGTTGAAGCGCCCAGTGAAAGAAGCGATGTTCAGGGACGCTCGTAACAAGAAGCTACTAGGGGCTCCTGGCATCGCTACTAGGAGCGAGGACGCTACTGGGGCTCCTGGCCGTACTACCAGGAGCATTCTTACTACTAGGAGCAAGGACGCTGAACGAAGATGGATGCACAGGGACACACCGGCCCACCTGCACTGCGAATCCTTTTTGGAACGCCCCCAGCGTGGGGACCTTGGCGGTGCACACGAAGGGGGGGCGGAAGCGGCGACAGGCGACGGCGAGCCTGTGGAGCCGACATTGGAAGCGGCAGTGATTCAGGACGATGGGAATGGGTTGAAGCTTTCGCTGTGAACATCCGATGGCGTACACAGCTGAGCAGAAAGATCAGGAAGTCAGGAAGATTCAGAACACACGGCCCACGGCAGAAAACCATAGAAAACCATTGTAAGGCGATGAATGCGGAAGGAGTGCCATAATTTGTTGTTCCTTAGTCCAGAACATAACGTTCCACTTGGAGATCGACTGAGCTAACCTCTTGAACTGCGCCCTGGCTGGGGAAGCCCACCCTTCAGTGCAGCTTTGCTGGTGGATTGGCACCTGAAAGGACCAGAGATTCAGAGACATGCCATGACTCCTTCCCAGATCAACTGAAGGTCCCACTGAGCATTTGTAAAAACCTTACAACATCTGGCTCATGTCAGGATGCCGCATCCACTGGCCTTAGCTGAAGCAAAGGTGACCCCAGGTTGAACCCCCAGGTTCTTTGCCATGTCAGAATGCCCGCCGCATGCTGCCAGACACCCCGAACTCAATCCGTGGGGTGAACGCATCCGCTGCAGGCCGTGGTGGCAGCGGGGCTTCAGAAGGATTTGCCCTTCCCCAGCGACGTTCAGCAGGCACGACGGGACGGAGGAGCTTTCAAGTGTTCCGTTCAAAAGAGGCATCAAACCCTTCAAGTAAATTTATCCAAAGGAATCGGATGGAATTGGTACTCGTTATATTTTGTTCGACACTTGACTTTGTCATCACTCATCCACAAATCATCCATGACTCTTCCTCCGCACGATTCCCCCCCTTGCTGGATCCAGGCTATCTCTGCCGCGGGCGACGATGTGGATGCGGCGGCCGCCGCCGGGGCGGCTGCCTTCGAGGTGGAGGGCTTCGAGGACTATGCCGGACGACTTCGCGACTTGGTGAAAGAGGTGACGCGTCGAAGTAAATGGTTGAAGATCTTTATCTTATCATTCATTATGGCTTATAATTAACTATAATTATAACTATATACAATAGGAGGTGACTAGTTTCGTCCATGCTAAATCCTGTAACAGCCTTCTAAACCTCGGCTTCAGTTTGTTTTCTCTTATAGCAAACATGTCTTTCTGGCCTGGCACCTCTTTTTTCCCTAGTGTGCGAGTGCCGCCAGCGGTCGGGCAGCCGGGCGCCAAGGGAGTTATTTGGCCGAATTGGAGGCCACGCTCTTCTCGGAAGGTCTGCATACCTTGGGTCAGAGCCCGACCACCGAGGAACTTCGAGGCCTGCTGGAGCGAGACCCCACCTGACACCCTGCAGAGATGGGGCTTTGGGGAGCGACCTGGTTTTGGCTCAGTCAGCTGGGCAGGTTCGAGCTGTCTAAGGGTGTGTTCCTCGATGCATGTCCTTAATCTATAAGGTGCTGTGAAGAGCTGGATGTTTGTTCCATCCATATTTGCACAACTCCCCCTGTCCCACCAGACCAATCTAAAATCATCAAAGGGTAGAACGCACGCCAGACAAGACACACCCAAATTATTACCTAGAACGAGCTCGCTTGTGTTTTTTTAAGGGTTCTGGCCCACGGGATGATTTTGAGATCATTTGAGTGAATCTGGCGCCTCTGCACCCTTCAAAGGACTAAAGCTGTGCCTTTGTCAGCTCGCAGGCTATTTGATGGGTTGCTTCGAAGAGTCGGCGCTGCCCGAGGCAGCCATCGAAGCTTGGCTTTGGTGGAGCAAAGGTTGTTTGTGTCGACACATTGCAGCAAGGAAGCTGCCCGATGATGCAGAAATCATCAGAAATCATCATCATGTGTATAAACCACTCTCTGACCCAGTTCATTGGGCCACTTGCCTTGCATCCGCATGAGAAGATCACACCATCAAAGACAAAGACCTGCGTTGCATGTTCCAAGTTCCAAGATCCATTTTTGATGACTCCCTTGATGCAATGACACCAAGCAATGTGTGGTCGGTTTGTTTATACAGTGAGTTGAGTTTTCACCAAATGAATCACACATTTCACATTCCACTAGAAAGATGATGCTTGTTGCATCTTATTACTCCCTGAACACCCACCATGAAAACACCATGAAATTGTTTCACCACAAACCATCAAGCTTGTCGCTCTGTCACCAAACACTCACATAATCACGATGACTCGTCACGATGACCACCGAACCTCTTAAATCCTGGATTATCCTTCAACTCAAACAAATAGCAATCCCAAATCCATTGCCTGTTGATTTGGGGGCTTTGTTTCTCCCAATTCAAGCCAACAACCCCTGCAGTGTCACATGCCTCATCCTCCTCACCCAGGACGCCCTCGCCCGTGGCCGCAGTGACGCGGAGGTCCTCGCGCAATGCGGTTCGGAGAGCGGCGAGCACCGTGGCTGGCAGATGTGTTCTTCCATTGGCCAAGCGGAGTGTTGGGTCTTTGGGGGGTGCGAGTTGGAGTTCAATAACCTCGGCACTGCAAACTGGACATAGGAAACATATGTTGTGTTTTCCCCGTGTCCGGTGTGCGGGTGATGTTCGAAACAATGTCGGATCTGGGAAATCCAAGCCTTGGTTGATGTTGTTAAGCATTCCATGTTCTTATTTTGTCCGGTTCGTTCCGGTGCCAAGTAATTTTTACCCCTACTGATTTGGGGATCAACCCCTTCACGTCCTTTTGGACATTGCATGAGTTGCCCTTAACTCCTGTTACATGCGCCGCGTTCAATCATATGTGTCGTGTAGATTTAGGGAGTGCCTTTCTACTCGTCCGAGTTCACGAGAAGAACCTGAGACTGTTGAAGAACTCAACAGACCTCCCAGGCCGCCGTGGACAGGTTTCCCCCAAAGACTCGGATTGACCATGAAATCCTTCCGTTCGTATCAAACAGGCTGGGGAATTCCACTTACAGCTACATTGATGATTTCAGGACGTGTAGCTCTTGTACAGAACAATTAGGGAGGACCGTTAGGACTCGACTGGTTTGAGATGACTTTTTCATTGCTTGCGATTGCTCATCTGATCTGGTTGTATCACTTGAAGTCCCACATAAGACATTGGTGGCAATAGTTGTTGCGGTACTAGGAATGGACAGACAAATTAGACAGATCTGTCGAAATTTTTGTTTTCGATCAGGTCTTCAGTCTTCGAAAGATATGTTGCTTTGAGGCCGCGGGAGCAGTTGAGGGCAGCGCGTGAGACGGTCAGCCTATTGGAGAGGAATGTGGAAGAGATCTCAGGCGATCTTGGCCCAGCACCCGATCGTCGGGGCAGATGTGGCTCATTGCGTCGATGTGGGTGTTGAAGCATGTTGAAGCCAGGTTGCGTTGTAAGGGGGTCCGGGGTGACTTTTGACAGGCCGAGTGTTGAGGATCGCCGCCCAACGTTTTTTCCTGCAAAGAAGAATCTCGATCCTTGCTGATCCGTGTTGTTTCTTGATGCATGTTTGGAGTGTGCCATGTTACTAAGAACTGGAAAACACGTGCGTACGCATAGGTTTGAGGGGTTGAGTGCTGCCTAGTGGTGTTTTTCTATTATTTTAAATGTAGGTACTAAGTTCCTAGGCTTGGAGAATGTAGTTGGAGGAGGTGTGCAGCAGTGGATTTGGTTCCATAGTCTTATTTTCAGCTACCAGGTTTCGCATGGGCTAAACCCCGGTGTTTGAAACAGCGTTAAGGACCAAAAGGTGCTTCCCAGAAACGGTGATGTGCCGCATGCTCCGCTATCCGTCAGTTGATGCCCATCGAATTCAGGACGTTTGTGGAAGCATCTAGTAACAAAGGGCATCGCTATATACTAGGAGCAAGGACGCTACTAGTAGCTCCTGGTGTTACTACTAGTAACAAGAAGCAGTAAGAAAGGGGATCGCTACTAGGATAAAAACCCACAATGTTTGATACCTCCCATGTTGACTGGGCGTCTCGTGTTTGACGGTAATGAAGGATTGGATACGCATGTTTTGGGGGGTTGTGTGTTTCACAAAAAGGGAATGTAGATACCTTGTCAATTTCCTAGAGTCATAGAGATTCAGATTCATCATCGAAATACGTTCAATTAGAATTATTTAAACACCTGTATGATAAACATATATGATAGATAACCCGTTCAACCCGTTTCAATGTGCTTGTTTTAGGTATGAAGTGTTTGGCACGCTGTGACAGAGCCCATCTCAAGTTCCGGATGGCCTTGTTGCAGGTATGTTGCGAGCACTGAACGGCGAATATGCCACTGGGACGATGGTCGTTTGGGGTGGTCAATGGTCGTTTTGATGATCAGAGGACTTGTTGCGCAACAAAAGGACTTGTTCGTTTCAGGGTGATCAGATGTTCTCATATCGCATTATATTGCCCTGCTTGACTGAGTTCTTCAAAAGATGAGTCAAGGAGTGTCTCGTCTAGTCCATGGGTGACTGCAGTCCATGTCGAATCCTGGCTCCGTCATCTCACCTGTGGATCGGGGTTCAAACTCGCCCGAGTTCGCTCGGTGCCATGGGAAGGGGTGCAATGAGGAGGGCGAGATTCTGTGTTTAGTCTTCATGTTTCAGAATGTATCCTGATTCACAGAATCTCCCTGGCCCCGCTCAGCAGACCCAAAGTACCAGCGCGGCTGTTGAACTCACGAACGCTGAAGAACGCACCGAAACCAACTCCAGAAGAGTTCCAGAAGCATACTCAGTCATCTCAGTCATTGTTTGTTATCCCAGAAGATTTCCACAAACATCACGTTTGCACCGGGAGTTGCCATCGGTGCCGAACTTGGATGGGGTTCCGGTGTCCGTGATCCACTCAGAGACTGAAGACCTTCTCCTTTAGCACTGCTGGCACAAAGGATGTGTCTAAGTCTTGTGTGCACCGACCTGGTTTTTGTTCAGCACTTCGAAGTGGGGCTTCAGCCCGTTCCCAATGAAGACGACAAAACAAGCATCAAACACGCCTTGTATCCTGGTATCCGTTGTTCAATTTCACGTTTCTCTGTTATGCTTGACACGCAGAAGATCCAATTCTTCACCTCCCATCGGCTCCCCCCAACTCCGATGCCACATGTCGGTGTCCACCCTCCCTCCCCGCCTGGCGCCGCGGGTGCTCCCGGTGTCTCTTTGCAGGTGCTCCCGGCGCCGGGCGGCGATCTGATCCGCGACGGGGCGGCGGTGCTGCCGACGGGGCGCAACATCCACGCCTTAGACCCCTATCGCATCCCCAGCGCGGCACGCCCAGGGGTTTGGGCGGTAGAGACCCGGCAGCCGTGAGGGTTTTTTGGCTGGGCGCGGGCGGTAGGCTTGGCACGGCTTTTTGGGAGGGAAACCTGAGAAGTTCTGTAAGAGAAGCCGTGAAAGGTACCCTCACCACCACCGCCACCACCACCACCACCACCTGGTGGTGGTGTTCTTTTTCGTTCTCGATTGAAGAGAGCTAATAATCAAGGAAGAAGAGAAAAGAAAAAAAGGAAGAAGAGACAAGAAAAAAGAGGGAATTGAGCGGGAAGGTGATGTGGAGATGGTGGGTGGTGGGAAGAATGGATTGGTGTGACAGTGAATTACGGGGATAAGACATATACAATATGGGAGATCCCAAATCAAATCAAGTGCATCGCAAATCAAGGAAAGGATTGCTAGATTCGAGTGATCCCAAGAAAAGCTGTAAAGTGGTTCGGCTTTGAGCACTAGAGACTTGCAAACCCATCAACTGCTCCAGTGCCGGACCGCTGGAGGCCAAACCGCTCTTCAGCGTGGCCTGGCAGCCGCTGAGAAGACCATCGAAGGGTGCGCAGCCGTTGAAGGTGATGGGCAACCTTGACCCCAAAAAATTGAATACGTACCGACCGTCTTTTTGGCATGCATCATTGGAGCCCAGACATATTCCACAACTGTAGACGTGTTTTTTGGGGAGAGGTATCAAAAAAAACATAAATAGGGATCAATAAAAAAATAAATAGGGATCAATAACAAAACAAATAGGTATCAATAAAAAAATAAGTAGAGATCAAGACAACAACAAGCAGGGATAAAAAGAAGCAATAGAGAAGAGAGAAAGGAAAGAAAGAAAGAAAGAAAGACAGAACAACAGAAAGAAAGAAAGAAAGACAGAAAGAAAGAACGACAGAAAGAAAGAAAGAAAGACAGAAAGAAAGAAAGACAGAAAGAAATAAAGAAAGAAAGAAAGAAAGAAAGAGAGAAGGAAGGAGGGAAAGAAAGAAAGAAAGAAAGACATAAAGAAAGAAAGAAAGAAACACAGAAAGAAAGAGCGAAAGACACAAAGAACGAAATAAATTGAAGTAGACATTGAAGTAGAGCAGTGCTTACATGAACTGCTTGCCTGTGAGCCACCTGCCATGGAGGAGGGAAGCGGCCATTCCAAGGTAAGCCTTCCGAGGGCAAAACTTGGAGGAGGAAGGCGTCAGTCCTTTTGTGAGCCGCCCAAGAACCAAACTTAGAGGAGGAAGGAGCCACGCCAAGGTAGCGCGCCTGTGGCTCACAGAGGAGGCAGGCGCCAGAGCGGGCAAGGGAGTTATTTTTTGAGCGCGCGAGTGAGGTGTGTGCATTGGCGTCGTCATAATTCAGTAGGCGGCGCGTGCTGCCGAGATCGCTTACTCAAGTCAGCCAGTGAGTTGCAAGCCAACCCCGACAAAGACCGCTGAAAGTTAGAGAAACAAATATCAAGAACGCCAGAAAGCCGACAATGCCGCTCGCGTGTGCGCGCAGAAAGCAACTCGCTTGTACGCGCGCACGTTGGAAGAGTAGGAAGCCTTCACCATAATGGCTGCGCCGGCGCACACTCCCACTTGCATCAAGATCATGTGTCTGCCACGCACGCAGGAGCAGATTGCGCATCTTCAAGGCGTCAGGTCTTCCAGGGCTTCTGGTTTTCCCAGGGTTACACCGGACATTATATCGGGTCGAAGAGGCTTGAAGACGTATTTTGCGCCCCGAAAGCTTCCTACATCCTTTGTTATCATAGAGACTTATGATGACCGTGCGTGGAAAAAGATCAGAATTCCTGCTCAGGTCGCTGAGCCATTCCCATGTAAATATACCTTTTGTGAGCTTCCCGAGAACGAGCGACAAATTCAGCGGAGGAAGCAGCAAGTCCAGTGTAGCATAGTATCTTCTGTGAGGAACCCGATGCTACTACTGCTCCCACAACACGGCTACGACTACCACGACTACTACTACTACTACTGCTGCTGCCGCTGCTGCTACTACTACTGCTACCACCTACTACCTACTACCTACTACCTCCTACCTGTTACCTACTACCTACTACCTACTACCTAGTACCTACTACTACTACTACTGCTACTACTACCACTACTACTACGACGACGACGACAACGACGACGACGGTCACTACTACTGTTGCCACTGCACACATTACTGTTCTTTCTTTGTTGATTCTTGTTTGTTTTGTTTTTGATCCTCGTCTGTCAATTGTTTTTGTTATTACGTCACCAGATTTTGTTTTTTTGTTGATCCTTATTAATTTTTCTTTTGATCTCATTGCTTTATTATTATTTTGATCCTTATTTATTTTTTTTGATCCTCCACCCTGTTTTTTGCAATTAAGGCATGCTGCAGGAAAAAGGCAATTTGCTCCATTTGGCAACGAATTACACAAGAAACATATCATAACCCTCCGGAAAAGGATGGTCACCTACTGGGTCACCTTGCACTTGTTCGGGGTCATTGTTGTGGACTCTCTATCTCTATATATATATGGTACCCCCCAAAAAAACACCCTTTCATCTCTATATAACTATAATCACTACTATAATTATACAAATAAACCCTGGAAGTCCAAAGACTATATTTTGACCGGCTGAAGTAAAGGAAGTTCCCTTTCAGGTCCCCTAAAGACCATTCTGTTTATAGTCTTTGACTCCCAGGGTAAATATACACACTTAGACTCACTGAAAGGTCTACGGTGTCTCTGCAGGTACCGCGCTGAGCATGGCGAATACCCGGAGCCCTGGACGTTTCGGGCGGGAGCATGGCGACCTCTGCGGTGAAAGGTGTTAGCTTCAGGGGTCTCAAGGGATGCCATGGTTGTTCGGGTTGTCAAGTGATACTCAATGTCAGAATTCAAGGGTGTTCAGGTGCAAATAAGGATCTGTAAGTGGAAAAGACTTTTTGAGAAACAGAATGCCTAGAGTGTGGCCAGTTTTTTGCAGAGCAGTGATCCTCTTTATGGATGTACTCAAAAAGTGGATATCTCGAAACGGCTGACATTTAGCATTGTTCACTGAATAAAGCTGTTGCAAACCGTTTTCAACGTTGGGAGGCAGAGCTGAATCTGAGCTGAAGTCCCACAGGGATGCTGAAAGAACTGGATGTCATTCAAAAAAATGTTCAAAACAATCGCCACAATTGGTTCGATGGGAGTGGTTAGTTTGTACTTTTCAAGAGCCCCATCAACAAAACGTATTTGTTTTGTCACAAACAAAGGTAAATAAAATAGTGCTCTAGGCTCCTGAACCAATCGT
Source organism: Durusdinium trenchii (assembly GCA_963970005.1). Taxonomy (NCBI): domain Eukaryota; class Dinophyceae; order Suessiales; family Symbiodiniaceae; genus Durusdinium; species Durusdinium trenchii. Next base: position 60,030 of record CAXAMN010023173.1, on the reverse strand, counting down.
TCGCAAAATAACAAGTTATTCCCTAAAAGGGTGAATGAAGCAGAGACGTTACAACAAAAAAGTTCAATTGTCAACACAACTGTTCTTTTGCAGAGCTGGACGCCTAGCAGAACTCAAGGGTTCCGCAGTCAAGAAATTTGTTGCCCCTTCCAATTCGAGCTCCAGAGATGCCTGGAGCATGTTTTTTTTTCTAATGGTCACAGTGGTCACCTCTGGGTGGATGTCCTCAAAACTCACAAAAACGTGTAACCTGCGTGACATGTTTAGTGAAATCAAACAGATTTGTAACCTACTTGAGCAGAACAAAGCCAATTCAAATCTCAGAGTTGGACTGCTTATCTGAGTTCCCGAAGCCACATTGAAAGAATGTGAGTTCATTGAAACATTGCAGGTAACCGCAAATGGCATGGTGGGTTCTATGGGGTTGTTACATATGATCTTGTCAAGAGCCCTTAATTCACATACTGATTCCAGCAACAACAGCAAAATAAAGTTCTCACCCGCCGCCAGAAATGGTGACAAAATCAGCCATGTTGCAAGAGTTCCACACATACTGCCATAAACAAGTTTTGGAGCAGGGTAGGTGGCAAGATTTTGTCACGTAAAGATGGAGCAGCTTTCGAGCTTGCAGCCCACCAAGCTGCTCCTCCCTTTCGAGGCTCAAAGAACAACTTTTAGCAAAGAGCAAACTCTCATTTGGGCTCTCAAGGATCTTAGAGATGAAATGGACCAAAGGGGAGACTGCTCCTAAGGGACAACAGTGACCATCTCTCAGATCCTCCACTTTTGGGAGCATCTGATGGTCAGCTACCTCAAAGGGCGCACGCGTCCGTCCGGACGTGCCACAAGACCAGATTCCACCTGATGATCAACAGTGATCTTGTCCGGCTGTTTGTCGTGTTCGGATGACACCTACGATTTTGCATGATTTTCCATATGTGGCCAGCCCAGAGCCTGGAGATATATACTGTGTATATGGGAGTTGATCGAAAACCCCGTGTAAGGAGTTTTATATAAAACGGCCTTTCAGATGTTGTTAGAACCATCCGCGAAAGATTCGCGATGAGGTTCCCGAAAGTATCTTTTTTTTTCCGCGAAAGATTTATCGAAGGTCATCGCTTTCATTGTGTTCCTTTCTACCGGACTGACAAAGAATAGAAACACAAGGCAATCCTCCGGCAGAGCCAGTGGGCGGAAGTGTCCCCATATGTCACAGACTAACGAACTGAAGCCTCAACATTTCCGTGCCGAGCCCTGGCAGTGCGTAAAGGATTCTCCGATTCCTGTCCCCACTGTCACAGGCTAGCAATCTGGGTAGGCACAGCCCTGACAGTGAGGCAACGACCTGCAGCTGCTCTGACGGGCTGCGCAGATGTTTGCAAATGTTACGGCTTCCCGGGGAAAGCGCCAGTGAAATTTCGCGAAAGATCCGCGAAAGCTTCGCGAATGTGCCGCTAAAGTCTAGGTTCCCAGCTTGAGGCCCCCCAACATTCCCCAAGCTGTATCACCGTGTGTTGGTAGCTGGCACGAGGATTGGGTTGAGTTGTGCCTGACTCTATTTGGCACAGTTGTCGAACAGATGCTGCAAGTGACCCTGAGTAGCTGTGGAAGCGTTCAACCATCTACTGTGGCCATGCTGCAAGATGTCTCTCCCTATTTTGTGATACTATGACATGTTCCGGCTCATGTTGGCTAGACATGGTTGTAGGACCATGCTTCGCGATGAGGCCGCGAAAGATCCGCGAAAGATATCTTTTTTTCCGCGATGAATGGCCATTCCAGGATGAAAGAATATTGATCAACCACCATATATGACATGAGGTGAAGCTGATTTTGTCGACGAATGTCCTTTTTGCATTGCCTGGGTCGACTCATTGCCTTGTGAGTTGCCTTGTGCACAGTCATCCCCTGATGCGTGTGGGTGGGGTGCATAAGTAAATAATGGGGTGAAATTAAGTACTGTAGTTCAGGTTGCAGGTCGGGTTGCAGGTTGGCATTTGCAGCTGCTGTATAGAGCTTGCTCCATCCGTGGTGATTATACCATTGTGGTTGAAGTACTTTACAAATTTGGAAAGATAAGTGAGGGTTCACAGGTGATCATTTGTGCACAACTTGATTGAAACCATATGTTTAACCTTTTGAAGACAGTTTCTCCAATGTTTTCCATATCGAATCTATTGACGAAAGGGTATCCGAGTATCCCATGTTTTGCCCAAATACACTGCACCAGATTTCTTGTCAACAGGCCAAAGTCTCACAAACCTTATGTTTTCCATTGAGATTTGTCAGATGCCATTAAACAAACACACTAAACTGTGAGGTCGCTACAGGCTGTTTCCATTGTGTCAGAGTCCCCAAATTGCAACACCTGTTCCTTTTATTGCTCTATTTGAGCCTCAACGTGACAAAGTGTCAAGAATCCAAACGATTCCTTCGGAATCCCTTTTTTTCCATCATCTCCAATGAGTGCCCCTTGACTCATCACTGACTCAAGGAACTCCGTTTGTTGAACACCGTGTTCACGGTTTTCCACCAGCTCCGACATCCCTCCCCCCCCTCTGGTCATCCTCTGGTCATCCAAAAAGGAGACCATCGCGGTGAACCTGTGGGGCTTAGAGGTGCTCCAGCTTCAAACCACACGCCGTGCACGACTGTTTTGGTTCCCGCGAAACCACGGCCGTGGGTTTCTTCCGGGAGGCTTTTCGGATGGTTTCCGGGTTCCGTGTGTGTTGGTTTATTTGGACCAAAAGATCCCGGACCACTCTGAGGATGTGTGTCTTTTCTGTTTTTCCGTTTTGCCTTTTTTCGAACTGGAAGATGGAGCGATCGGTTGGGATGATTTCTTCAGGTGATTGAGCAGTGTTTGAGGGGTCCATGGAACTGTTAAATCTTTCCATGGTCTGGGACCCTGGGATGAGGATTTCAGTGATTTCGTCAAGGAAGGGTGGTTCCGCGGCGGAAGAAAGCGGCACACCCGCAGACGGCTTTGTGGTGCGAAACGTGTGATGCAACGGAAGGGGTGCGCGACCAGATGAGCCTCCCTTGGAACAATGGATGACCCCCACCGCATTGGAGTTTGGGAGCGCCATGAGTTGGCTGATGGACCCGAATCTCAGATGTGCTTTGAGTCCGGCTGACTGAGTCTCTGAGTGGTTTGCAAGAAGAGCATCATATTGGATATGAGTTGCACCTGGCCCCTCGTCCTTCGCCATCACAACACTACACTTCTTCTCTTCACTTCTGGAACCGTGAAATCGACCCTGGTTTTTCTCTCTTCCGTCCACCCCCGTTTTTGCCCTATATACAGTAGTTAGCTGGGGGCTGGGGGCTCGGGGTGGGGCAGCACCCACCTCTTGTGGGGTGATGAGAATTCCTCCTCCCCGCCACCCGCGCGAGGCCATCAAGACCCGTGGTGAGTCAGTGGCCGTGGCCTTGGGCCTCATCGGCGCCCGGCCGGTCTGCGAGGCGACCGGCCGGGTGGCGCGCTATGTGGCTCGGCGACAAGCGCGCGTTTGTCCGGGTCGATCTGATGGGATGGGGAGATGCATGGAGGATCATGGGTTTGGCGTGATGTTGATTGGTCGTTTATATCGAAAGTTCAATGATGTTCAATGTACACGGAAATTCAATGGACATCTTTGACATCTTCTCATGTGTCTTTTTCTTTCCTCTCATTTCTCCGCGAAGCTCCCCATTTGGACGACCACCTTTGTCAGACCGTCCTGAGGAGCTGATTCCACTGCAGGAGCTGGGCCGCCCCCCGCGTGGACGCCTTGTGCTCCCTGAGCCTCTTGGCACATTCCCAAAAAGGTGTGTTTTTCTGGAGCGATCCCTTCAACAAGTGCACAAGAATAATAAGAGAACAAGAGCTGCCACCACCATGGCGGCCATCAAGAACAACAACTGCAGCAGCAACAACAGCAATCATATATGACAATATAGAAGCACACTATATAATGTTGAGATCATTATAACAATAAGCATCATCCCATCATCCCATCATCCCATCATCATCATCATCATCATCATCATCAGCAGCAGCAGCAGCAGCAGCACCAGCAACAGCAACAGCAACAGCAACAACATCAACAACATCAACAACATCAACATCATCATCATCATCATCATCATAATCACAATCGTCAATCAGAGGACATCATCCGAATCAGATTTATCAACATGTGTCTATCTTCCACCTGAAGATCTTGTGACACCTTCTTGCATTTGTAGTTCCAAAAGTGTCCTGAACCACCTCAGTTGCTGTTTCTGCCACATTCTTTCATCACTGGCTCCGCACCTGAAGGACCTGCCATCACCTGCCATTACCTGACCCCACTCGCCGTCCGTGAACGAAGCTTCACGTACGTACCACGGTACCAAGGCGGCATTTTCCGCGATAGTTTCGCCAACATCGTGGAGCTGCTGGACGATGCCCTGGCGCGCGCCGCGCAGAGCGCAGACGAGCCGGTGGAGCAGAACTTTGTGCGGAAGCACTACCTGGAGATCCCATGGGCGAGGGATGGTGAGGTGGTGGGGAAATACCAGGGCCCCTTGATAGGAGTGGAGTGGAGTGGGTCATATACATATATATATATATATGAATGTCTTATTGGTTGGAACTTTAGACGATGATTTTGAGGGGCATCCATTCACCATCTCTTGCGCTTCTTGGTGACTGATTTATTCTAATGGTTTTGGTTTTGATAACGGATAACTATGTTGCGTTTCAACCCGCTATAGACTGGGCAAGTGTGTTTTTATTCTTCTCAATTAGGGTTGATATGTGATAACTGACAGACTATATCGGAATTTGAGAGGCGGGCAATGAAAATCCAACCTCTGAGCATTGTGGCTGTGGAGGGTGAAGGAAGGGTTGAAAGGTGAAATTCCCCTGTTAGAAGGCGACTTCTTTCATCCTGGAACAGCTTCCAGCCTTTTTTTTGGCAAAGAATGGGGGGAAACAAGGAGCTCCTGGAAGAAGAGGAAGATGAGGAGGCTGCCCTCTCGCGCCCCTTGGCTGAAAGTTAGAGCGGGAATGCCATGCTTAGAGTGGAAGTGTTGGAGGAAGAAAGAGGCCGTGAAGCACGAGCAGCGGCTTGAAAGGCGCTGAAAGGTCATCACCGAATCAAAGAACAATCCCGGCTGCCAAGTTTCAGAAGTTCGTTTGTGGTTCCACATCCGATCTTGGCATTTATGGGGTTGAGTGAGCTACAGTTGAACCCCCCCTGAGCGACCCAATCCCCATCAATCCCCTAAACGAAGGCGGGCTGACTGAAAACAACGAACACAAGAGTGTAATAGATGGGGCCGGCAGCTAGACCAATACCCGCAACAAATCATGTGTTTCTGCCTTCGTTGTCCCACCCCCAACAAGCATGTTTTAACTGTTCTGATACCTGTTTGTATAAAAAACAAAAAGGTTGAACAGATCATAATCACATACTCTGCACATGTCAGGCAGAAGGGCGCTGACTCTCTCCTGAACCTCCGAAGAAAGTGCCGCTTCGCAACTGGGTGTCCCAGGCATTTTCTCGAATGCTGCCGGGGAGTTTGGCTCTTTGGTGCCGCTTGGAGACTGCCAGTGCCGAGAGACACCGAGGGTCGGTTTCGGATTAAGCGGCGCCAAGGTGGCCAAGGTGGCCATGTTAAGAATGTTGAGAGTCGGTGATTGGGCTGTGAGCCAATTGTTTTGTCAAGCTGTGAGCAGGCTTGTTTCCTGCTTTCCCTACAAAACTGAATCCTAACCTTCCAAACCACCTTTCCCCAAAGGATGGTGCAGCTGAGCTCTCCAAGAAGGGCTGTGACGCTCCGAGACCCTTCGCCCGAGGAATGAACGCGTGGTGGCTGGCACCTGGGAGCGAGACGAGGACGGATGTGACGGGACGATCCCGGGGGTCCGAAGTGGCAGGTGTTCCCCCCATGGTCGCCCCCTGCATTTCTTTTCATTCACCGCCTTGTGCTCATGTCAAGAACAGCGGTAATGACTGCGCTAGGAAAGTGTTCGTGGTCACCCCCCTCTTCTGATTGATCTGCAGCAGAGTTCTCCGGCAGGGTGGTCGACGTGGTGAGATCTTTGGCAGTTTGATGGGAGAATCTTCCGCAAGAAGCATCCTCACCCAAATACCAGCATTTCCCCCCAAGCTGACAAGCAGCTTTTGAAGTTTCCGAGGCCAGACTTCTCCAAAAGAGTGGGATGACCATATATGACATATACATCATCTTCAATCCCTTGGACATCCGGATTCCACGCACTCCGTCCAGACGCTCCATGGACACGGACCACACGTCCGGTGGGACGGTCAGAGTCACCGCAGGAGCTGGGTGAGACCTGGGCCTCGCGGAACGCCTTCGCCTTCGGACGCCAGCAGAAGGGTGTGCCACGCGCCAAGGCCACGGAGCTTGGGTTTTGGGGCTCGGTGGGGTGGAGCGGACTGGTTGATGTGGTTGTTTGTGGGTGATAAGTGAATATGCCTCGAGAACGGAGCTAAAAGATGGCAAGTATGAGGAACTTACAGAGTGGAAAGAAAGAATGAAGGGTTTTCTAGATGGCCATGCATCGCATCCAACAGTCATTGCTCAGTGTAGCATGGGCTCTTGAAGTCCTGAAAAGCAGTTATTCTCGACAGGATCAGGACCATTCTACTTTTGGCGGAGAATCTACTGTACCGTCTACATGCAAGCGTCAAGCTTTTCAAAGTCTTGCCTTGCTCTATCAGACCGGCTCTTGAACACCAAAAGACCAAACGACCACAATTCGAGAACCCCTCGGTGTTCCACTTCAGCTCTTAGCCGTCTTAAAGACTTAGCCTTCACCCCCGTGCTCGACTCGGCGACACCCACTTCCTCCACTCGCCGCACGTCCCAGTTCTCGGGGCTGCTCCGGTCGTCACGGTGAGTGTGACGCGAAACAGGGAGATCCTCAGCAACGACCCGAAAATTCGAAGAATGAACATGTCGACATGGTGAATCACCCAAACCCAGCCCCAAACTCCATTGGTTGGGTGTCTCCCTGTTTTCGCATGGACACCCAATAGCTTGACTTGCGAATCCGTCCCTTCACCACAGCTCATGTTGAGCAGTGGACGACACCCAACCAATCCATGTGTTGTTTTCCAACCAGGTCTTGGATAAGTTGATGTCCACGAGTGGCTCCTTGGTGCAGCTCACCGACAGCGTGGAATACGGCTTGACCGATATCCAGGCGCGGCAGGGCCATGCGCGGCAGGGCCATGCACGGCCTGAGTCCACCAGTTTCAAATGGAATACACCGATATAGACCATCTAGAGAAGCATATGGAAGAGGAGCAGGAGTATTCCAGTATTCCACTGGCATAGATAGACATCAGTTGACAATCAGTTTATTGTTAGTTTGGTTCATGGATTTCAGAGGGGGCTTGCGGTCGACCATAATAAGTGTTGTTGCATATTATTTGGCTTTGAGCAGGGAGCTAAGTAGCTGATCGCGTTAGAATGCTGTTGCCGCAAGTTGTACACGTGTTTGTCTGTGGGCACTGCAAGTTCTCTTGTCGAGGAGAGTCTAAAGTCATCTAAAGTCTATGTCTTTAGACCATTTTATTTTATGTGATGTATTCGTGGCGCATGAGTGAAGGAAATGGCGACGCATTTCTGAAAGAACTGGTTGGAGCCCGGTTCCACCGCTTGCTTAGTCAGACCTGCAGTTGGTTTTCTTGGTTGGTCCATGCATGCCCAGATGAAGTGTGTAGCAGCGTAGAGCGAGGATGATGGAGTATAGATGACCACATAGTTCCCAGATCCCTGTGACCATTTTTGTACCCTGGTAGAAGGGAAAGGTGAGTGAGCCATCTGACAACAACAGAATTAACGCCTGCATTATGTTTTCACTGACATTGTTTTCAAGGATATGCCTGAAGCGCTTGCAGCTTGCATTCACTTCACTTCAAACCTCCGATGTCACGCCGTTCGTTGATGGGTTTTTCCCTCTTGGTCCACTGACTTCCTTTTGAAGGCCCAGATGAAACAGCCGTTTGATCGGTTCAATCGCATTTCCCACAGCTCGGCGAAGCGACGTCGCCGCGCGCGCGCGCGCAGTCCGTCGGCTGCTTCGAATCGAGGAGTACTACGCCAACTCTGGCGCCATGGTCCGGCGTATGAGCCACCTGGGCAGAAGAGGGAATGGCAGCGCTGGGAGAGGAGACAGGATGAGCGTGGGAGGAGGTGAGAGATGGGCGAATCTTTTCTGAAGACCGTCGGAATCTGTTGGAATCCATGGAATGGGGGAACTCGTTGGAGAGTGCGAACTAGTCTTGCAGATGAATCGGTCGTAAATCCATGGAGCTGCCCCGTGCGGAACACGGACTGACTGAGCCGACTCCAGCGATGGGGGAGGATCTAAAGATCCTGAGACAGACGTATGTGGCCCACAAAGATCCACGGTCGGTAGCCTTCAATCGGCATTTCAACTCAGTACTGGTACTGTAGACTATAGAGTAGTCCTTATAGATCCAACTCTATAGTAGTGTGTATATCATAGTTATGGTGAGTTTGAAGCTCCATTCCAGAATAGCACGGCGAAACATGGCACAAACATCACCTAACAAACCGACGCGACAAGTCTTCAGAAATGTGGATGTTCAAGTCTTTGGATTCTTAGTTCACCTTAAATCACGGTCAAACACATGTGAACCATATGAAATAGGACCATGGTCAAGCATGTGAACATGTGACTCATGTGAATCAATTTGATCGAACCATTCTAATTTCAAGCAAAACCATGCCCGGTTTCACCGATACACACCCAGCACAAAACCTGATTACAGATCCTGCCCCCTGATTGGGGTTCTCCTTGAGCAGTGGCATGCAGTGGCACTTGACCATTAGCATTTGCCAAAAGCATCTCAGCACCATGGCTGATGACTGGCCTCCATGGCACGCCTTGCAAGACGACCCGTGTGCATTCTTCCCACACTGCTCGCGCTGCTCACGCGAACTGTGCTGGGGAAACAGCGCTGGAACATCGTTGATGCGGAGGTCCTTTGCGACTGGAGGTCAATTATTTGGGATGTCCGGCATTCAGGATTTCCAATGCTAAAATACCTTAAACCCTACCCGGAGGAAAGTGAAAGATGAAGACTTGGATGACGGTGAAGCTTAGTTCTTGAGAGGGCACAGAGAGAGCAATGGCTATGATTCTTGGTGTCCGGGGTTGAACTTTGGTGAGATTTCACATCATGTTGGAAGTAGATGAAGTAATAAGCAAAAGAAAGCACTCCCAGGTGCAGTCGCGGAGTATATATCTGGTTTGAGCAGTCGCTTCTGTGGAATGGGTTTTATCATGATTGATCAACGTAACTACCAGGACCACCGCCCGTTATGGGTGTGGTGCGAAATGACCATTCTGATCATCAAAATGATTCGGTTGGGGAAGTTTCGTTCAGCGTGTTCAAGGATTGAGTGGCGTAATTACATTGGGGAACAATTCTCCTGTGCACTTCCCAGTAGAATTGACACTTCAACAGTCAATTCGAGATATGCAAGTTGCCCAAAACTATCGAGGATGTAATCCATTGTTTGCCAGACAAGCTCCTCTTCAATCTCCTTACGTGCATCAGCTACACTTCCCTCATGCATCGTAGACAACGGCGTCTTCAAAATACATAGAACGCGAAGATCATCCGTCTTTTATTTTTACAACAGACGACTTTAGATACCGCGCGTTATTACCCCCCATACAGACCGTGGCGCACTGATTATATTCTTTTAGCGTGCACCAATTACACTGTCTTCATTCATCGTAGACAACGATGTTTTGGAGTTACGTAGGCATGATGCGAAGATCATCCATCTTCTAACAACAGAAGATATTATATAGATGCCCACCGTTATGAGCCTACCAATTACGTCGCTGAAATTGCTGTGAAGCCAATGACAATGTCCAGAAAAGGCACATAACACCACGGCCCGTTGTGGGCAGTGTTCCAACTACCAAGCTCAAAGATCCTAAAGGACTCAAACGAAACAACAATTCTGATCCTTTTCCCAGGAGTCTATAAGCACCTGTTTAGGCTCATGGCACCGCTTCCCATAAATTTTGAGACTCCACATTAACGCTACTGTATATTGCTCGTCGCAGTGAGGCGAGTGTGACTGGAAGAATAACTTCTGGCTCCACATCGCGGATGACGTCCAGCAGATCTTTTCCGAAAAGACGGATGCTCGGTCCCGACCTTTTTTCCGAGTGCGGCGATGAAACGGTACAGCGAGGCAGCCAGGCACCATGCCGATCCGTGCTCGCCCGGCTCCTGAAAAAAGGACGCCCATCTGAGGGGGTTGTTGCTGCAACTGCTGGGTTTGGGGATTTCACCGTTTTGAAGAAGCAAGATGTGTGGCTCAGAGAATCTGTATCATCATGTGGCTCACATGCAGTATATGTCAACATGCAACATCCCAAACCAATGGGCGTTCCACTTCTCCCAAGTACCAAGCAAGACTCTACAGCACTGACCGCGCTCACGGACGGCGGAAGCGCCACCGAGGATTATGTCCTGGTCCGCAGCCAGAAGGAGAATCGGAGCCGGCAGAAACAGCCAGGTGTGGCCGCAGCGAAATCCGTCGCAGGAGTCAAATCCAGAAGTGTTTTGGTGGGGGGTGTCCACAACTGAAGTATGTCAGCTACCTTTGTAAATGGATACCTATTATATCCTGTTATTGATTTTATACTAGAACTGTACTTGGAACCGTGATCCATGTATGGTAGAATCGTGAAGCTTGCCTCATCTTTGATTCGAACCATACCCTCTTAATTAGCTTTGGGTGTGCAACTCCATATCCTCCTTCCACTACTTCAGGCGCTAAACCCCTGATGTCTCCACCCACTCTCCGTGAGGCTGGCAGCGCTTGCGCCGCGCCGCTCGGGAGCTTTGCCCCCTCGATGCCTCGCGCTGGCCGCCGCCGGCCTCGGCCGCCGTGGCGCCGCGCTGGCGCTTCGACGTCGGCTGGGTGGGCGAAGCGTCGGCTTCGACCGCGAGCGGTCGTGCGGCGAGCGCGACGGCGCGGACCTTTTGGCCCAAGGAGCTGAGCCGGGGGGAGCTGGGGGGGGCAGAGCTGGGAAGCGGCGAGGAAAGGAAGGGGACATATATGATCATTATATGATCGGGCGATAGACAGGGTGGCATTCCACCGACAGTCAGGTCGACATGCATATAGACACTATACACCAAGCTCAACACGAAGTTTGATCACCGGGCTGATGAGTGTATTTCTTCCACACTCATTTAAGTCAAGCAGTGAAGCTGGGCAAGTGGCCCCGCTGGACCGCTGTGCGCCAGGAGGTCTTCAGCGATCTTTGTTTACCAGGCAAACTGCGACGTTTGGAGAGTCATTTAAGATAAATGATGAGAAATGTTGACATAGAATGTGGATATAGACAGAAAGCAAACCAGCACCCTTCATCAGCGAAGCTACCTAAAGTGCTAAAGTTTGGTATTTGGAAGCTGTTGAATTAGATGGTTCTCGATATGTTCACTAGTTGTCACGGCGTTTTGCATCACAAGTTTTGTGATCCACTCGACTCCAGCCTTCTCAAGAGCATCCAACCACCTCCAAACCCAAACCGATCAAAGTGTAAAGACGAAGGTTCAATCAAAACCACTTGTGGACGTTTAGGTGGACACTCTCACTTCTCCAAAACCCAACAAAAACCGATCCAAAATGCCATTCCACAGATCTAGTCTGCTTGTAGTCTACTTGTGAGGCCTAGTCTTCTCAGATCTCCTTTGCATCCTCGACCTCACCTTCACCCACGAGCCCAGCCCCTCGCGGATGCTGCGGGCCGGACGCCTGGCGCGGCGGCTTCGAGCGGTGCTCCAGTGGGTGAAGCCATGCTGGAGGGAGCCATTTGCCACGCTGAGGCATCGGAAGGTCATGCCAGATATACCAGATATATGGCAGGTTTTTGGGATGGTTTTAGATGGTGGTGTGAAGTGGAAACGCGTTCATTGGCCAAATGTACCATGTTTTCTTTCACCTCCTTCCCCCCCCTGTCTGCTCTCCAAACCCCTTTCAATGGTCTTCCCCTTGGAAACCTCCGTGTTTTTGCCGTTCGACTGTGACAGGCTCAGCGACTTGGACCACTTCGCCGAGCGCTGGAGCGACGTGGAGGGCCTTTGGCCCGACGCGGTGCCACCGGAGCAGCTGCTCTTCGAGGAGCGAGCGGAAAACGCACCGGTCGACCGAGTGGAGCCGGAGACTGCTACATGGACCACATTGAGGCCTCCTTGGTTGGTCCTTTTTCTTTCTGAAGTCACATCAAGAAGGTGCAGGAGATGACCAAGTGTTTTTTTTTCGCAGAGGATAAATTCACCAATGATGTGGGAGAGGTTCATTGGGAGGGTTCGACGGTGCAGAGCGGAATTTGTGCGATCAATTACTACCCAATTGACGTGTCCTGCCTGCCCCCCCATCACAGGTCACCTGACCTCCAATCCACTACATTGTAACTGCGTTTACGATGCAGATAGAATTTATGCACCCACCCTTTTTCAACACACGACTTACAACTTGCCATGTATGACCCGCCACGCCACTTACCACTCACCAGGACATCCACCAGTCCACCAGCAATTAGCAGAGTCACTAGCCATTCCCAGCACCTGTCCCCCCATTAGAAGAAATGTATGAACAGAACCCCCCCTCCCTGTGATCTGGAGTTCGACACGGTGACGCGTGTCGCACACGTGTGTCACACCATGGTCCAGGCTGCGCGGTCATCACATGTTCATTCACCCAAGCCTTGCTTTTAGCTTTTGGCTCCTAGTAGCGATGCCCTTTGTTGCTAGTAGCTTCCTTGCTCAACTCAATGTTTATTCTCAAAGTGTAATGGCTTCAGGGCCTCAGCGTCGACTTCTCCCGTGCCTCGCTGCCGCCCACGCTGCGGCGCTGTTGGCCGGTGACCACCACCGAGCAGGGCGGCTGCTGGCCGCGGCACACGCCAGTGGCCACGGGCAGCTGCAGCATCTTAGAGGAAGCATGAGGAAGCGAAACGGATCAGATTGCTTGTGTAATTCTATGGTGTGGTGATGGGTGTCTTGAAATAGATGGGAGTCGTTCTGATTTTTTCAATCTTTAGACAACACATTTCCGTTTCATACGTGCAGTTCGACCGGGGACCGGGGATGAGCAAACGATCAAAGACAAGTCGTTTGGGTGCAGGCAACTTTGACTTGCAAAACTGCAAAACTGTTTGGATCAATTTGCGCTGATGCTTGGCTGAGGCATGTGCTGTGACGTGCATTTCACGCGGGGTGATCCCAGCTGCTGCCTGGCAAGAGGTGTAGACGTGGTCATAGAGGGATGAGGGATGGATGTGGACTGTGTCAAGTGATTGAATAAAGTGACATTCATTGTGTGTTCATCGCTGGCTTGGTTAGTTTTGCGGTGGGGCGAAGGGCGAAGGTGCGTCTTGCAGCGATGTCGTATGGGCGGTTGAGGTCGCATGGCGATGGAATTCTTGTGGATGAAGCAAGTCGATGAGAAAGCAAGCCCTTGGGGTGTGTGAATTGACCTTATTTCTGTCAGGTCTTGGATTGCCTCAAACTAATTAGACTTTGGTGACCTTGCTGTTCAGACAAACCTGCAATGGTGGGTGGAAAACGCTTGTCTCAGTTCGGAAGCACCAGATGATACAAGACGACAAGGTATGTTTATAGGAATTGTTTGATGCATTAGAGATCACTCTCATAGCCACTCCCCAGCTCAAGGTTTAGGTGGCCAATCGGTGGCAACAGTTCGAGCTTCTTTGATGCGCATGAGACACGCACAGCGCCCACTTCTTTGCCTTTCTTTGTTGGTCCTGCCGGTGGCCTATGTGCGGCAGTGGTGGCGCCATGGATGGCCAAGGGGAAGAGCAGGGAGTGTGGCAGAAGCAGAATTGTTGTCGCAGTTGGCAGTTTTGTTGATGCCAAAAACTGCAATTGGTGAACTCTCTCGGAGCTTTCCATCAACATAAGGATGGAAAGGACAATACTGAGTGCACGGAGTTCTTCTCAGAGATAAGAAGGCAGCTTTATTTGTGGAATATGATGGATTCTGGAGGCACGGGGAAAAGGAAGGGATGAGAAAGGATGTGAAGAAAAGTAAGGCACTCTTAGCTTATGCTCCAGAAGGTTCCTTCGTTGTGCGAATCAGTCATACAATTTGTAATCCACTCTTGCAAGACAATACGCTGTGGATCACGGTAGACACCTGGCAACAGGGCGACCAGCAAGGACTGTTGAAGACTTTGCAGAGCGCCCTTTTGCAGATGCTGACTGGGCTGAGAGAGGCGATGGAACCCAGTGTCTTGCTGCAGATTCAGCAGCAGATGAAAGCAGAAAGACTGGCGTTGTCAGAAGACGCTCTGAAGTTTGCAATGGACGCTGCTGCTTTAGCAGGAAAGAGTTCCAGTGAAGAGGTTAGCGCCTATTTTGTTGGTGAGGGCTTTGATCCAGAAGACATCAGGTTGATTGAGACAGGCACCGGATCGCGAGCCCACAACATTGATCACAATTTGGGAGCGAAAGTCCAATGCCCGCTGGACTCTTGAGTGAACACTTGACAATTCGATGTCAAGGCAAGGCCAAGTTGGACTATTCTGTCCACAGGCCCTCCAAATGTTCAACACACGGTTCCGCGACAATGTCAAGTTCAGCAACTAAGGCATCTAAGGATCGTTGCGGCAACGGACTGCTCAGGGGAACACTTGAATTTCATGCTAACAAAGAGAACACGTGCGTTCGATCTCAGACATGTTACAAGGGCGTCCTCAAAACGGTATTTGGGAAACCATTGTGTTCTCTTTGCGGGTCAGTAATTATTCTGTGCAATTACATACAATTACTAGTGATGTCGTATGACCTTTTGCACACTTGCGGCTGCCTTGATTCCTTATTTTGTGGTGCTTAATCTCCACCTCTTGAGGTCCTTCTTCCACGAGTGGGGAAGCCTTGGAACCGTAAAACGATCAGTCAGTACAGCAAAACCCTTTGGGGGCTACCAATATATATATATATATATGTGTGTGTGTTCTTATGTGACTTATGTGTGGTCTTTTTCCGTTCAATTTGTTTCCTTTATCTCTATCATCTAATCTAACGACCACCGAAAAGCGGACCTCCAACATCCTCCAGCCATGCGATTCCACCGAGGCTTTCAGGGCCCCTGGAGCTTCGAGCGCTGCTGTTTACCCGACGACCTCGACCATGGCTGGCCGCCTCCCACGCCACCGGTGGAGCACCGCGTGCGCCGCGCGGTCGCCGCTGTGGGCGAAGACGGCGGAGACAGCGCAGACGACGACGTGGTGAGCGGTGAGTTGGAGGAATTGCGGAAGGAGTTGCGGGAAGAAGTGGAAGAGGAGGCTGCTGGATGGAGGGCACTGCAGGGGGTTATGGGGGTTGGGGGAGTGGATGGGAGTGGTGCGGACGGAGTTAATAATGTAAGATGCTCTCGGAGGATGGATGCCTGTGGGGGTTGGAGATGGAGTGAATGGGAGGTCGGCATGAATTACTTTGGTGGAACCGGTTGGTGTGAGCAAGCGCAAGTGATTTCTGCACAAGGTTCGATCCATCTTCATCAGCTCTCGCTTAAAATTGATTTATCTCAAGCAAGATCGACGGTCAGAATCCACTCCAGGCCTTCTCCTGCTCCAATGGGCACGCTTTGGTGGTGTCCCAAACACAACATGTCGCTCTTATAGAATAACCCTCGGTTGTTTTGCCTGGGGATGAATCTTCTGAGATGCAAAAAGCCGAACATGCACATGGTTTCACCATGTTTCACCCCTTTTTCATAGCCTTTCAAAGCTTCCGTTCTTCAGGTGTCCATGGAAGACGTCAAGGCCTTGAGGCTGGTTTTTTTCGGGATGTACACGTCGCCAGCATGGACACGTATTTGATGCTTGGGTGAAACAGATAGTACCACATGGGTCTTTTTATGTCTTTTTGTGTTTCGTCCATCTTATATATATATATATATCGTCCATTTTTGCAAATGCTTCAGATTCTGGTAGACTTTGAAGATTCACACCCAAGTGTTATTGCTGCACCAGGGCCATTGGTCTGGGTTTTGCAAAACCACGAGGAAAAGGTAAATGTCGGTGCCCAGTTTCTCAAGGCTTCGTAGGGCGGTGTGGGTTTGATCGGCTTTTAAACATGAAAAGACATGTTTGCTCAAAATTTGATTATACTGAAGGTATCCGGCTTGAGATATCAACTTTCAGGAGTGGAAATCACGAAACGATCATCAACGATGTCCTCCCGTTTACTTCGATACTTTTTCTTCACGACTATTCCGCACAAGCAGGCGGCAAGAACTCAAGAAGTGGCTGAGCGACTCGGCAGAGGTGATGAGCGGTTTTGCCAGTAGGTAAGTGTTTTGCATCAAAAGTGTTTAAATCATCCACCTGTTGATACATGGACGTTGGTTGGCCGCAATTGCTTGCTCCATCTCAAGTCGATTTAAACACAAAAAAACATATGAACGCCGCAAGCTTTGCAATTGTTTGATCGCTCCTATGTCTGCGCACTGAGACACTAGGAGAGCACGATGGAATGAAAGACAGCACACAAAATCCAATGAACACATGTGGTATGGTTATTCTTTATGCTCTTGTTGATCCATGAACCACAGTTTCATGGCTTTCCGCCACATGCCACCAAGATCCCATGAGCCATCTCCCATCCACGCTGCCTGCCAAACCCACGCGTCGCCCTGCCCGTGCTGCGAAATCTCCCGGTGGATCAGGCCAGCAAAGCTTTCGCAGCCCGGGACAGCAGAAGATCTTCCCGGAGCTGGACCTGTGGGTGGCCAGCAACGCCTGCGTGGGGAGAGAGGTGCGACAGGGTGCGACGGTGTGAGGGAAAAAGAATTTGGACAGAAGCCAGGTAGGTTGGATTTTCAGACTTTGGGGGGTGGAGGATTATGTTACATATTGTTTCTTGGCTTTGTATATATTCAAACATGATACAAACATGATCTATGATATATTCCTTCTGTTTGCTTTTGTTTTTTCTCGGTGGGCCAGCAAGTGGCGGTGTGCGGTAAAAGATCGCGGCATGGATGCTTGATCTGGATCCCGTGTGATCCATGTCTCAAGGCCAAAGCCACTTGGCTTAGATATCCTGGAGGTCTACAGAGAGGCTATTTCAATATCTTTCAATTGGATGTGGCCCATCACCATCCGTGATCCCTCCACCACCTTCCCCTACCAGCAACTGCCCAACTTCTCATATCTTCTCACACCTTTGTATACCATCAGGTGGAAGTGCCCTGGTTCCTCCTTTCCGACACCGCCACCGTGGACGATGCCAGCGGCCTCCGCCTCGCCGCGGCCGCC
>CAXAMN010023173.1:17708-42283 GCA_963970005.1 Durusdinium trenchii | reverse complement strand
GCGGCGCGGACGCGGACGGCGCGGCCACGGCAGCGGCCGGGGACCGGGTGGCATAAAGTGGAGCCGTTTCTTGGAAGGAGAGATGGGGGGTGGAAGGGTTGGGGGGTTGTAGCAAGTTTAATTGTTTTCACTTTTTACGTGCCATGACTGATTTGGTAAAGAGCAGTCGTGAATTTCAGGAATTTTTCAATAATCCTGCAAAAGCGATAGGCCCCGCTCAAATGCGATAACCATATGTCCGCAGTTTTGGGATGCGTTCAGCTATGTGCTCCCACTGGCTGGCGTCCATGTTTGTTGTTTGGTGCTGGCTTGGGCGTATTCATGAACTGTTAGCTCTCGTATTATTGTGTATTTGTTAGTGTCGAGGTGTTGGGGTCGACTTACAGTATTACACCTATTTGCAGATCTCGTCATTTGGTTACTGGATGCAGTATCACAACGCGTTGGAGATGATGTTCTACTAGTCCCGGTGCAAGGAGGACAGAGACATTGGATTTGGGGTCTTCTTAAGTTCTTGATTGGATCCAGTCCAGTGAAGATCCTTGAGAGAGGTACTGGTGTCGTTGGTTTGAATCTCTGCATGTGTAGTTCTTTAACCTCATTATGGATACTGTGGCTGGTGCAATTACAGTGAATTGACCACATAGATGCAGCCTTTCCCATCCAAAACCCCTAAAGGTCCACGAAGAGACCTTGCACAATCACAGCATCTTGCACTTTCTTCTATGATCTCAATCCATTTGTTTGCGAAATCCCAAAACACATCTTTCTGTGTAGGAAATGCAAGGATTCGGGTTTCCGGGCCCATTGCCAAGGTATGGCTTGGAAATCTTGATGCCTTGCAAGCCACCTGGCATTCTGCATATTTGCTACGGCCCCTCCCGTAGACACAGGACATCGCAAGAGAGAACACAAAGAGAGAGAGGCAGAGAACACTCAAAATGCATTTGAAGCAAAGTCAAGTTGCCAGGTCGCTTTGGTTGTTCTTTCTTTCTTTATTTATTTATATATATCCTTTCTTTCTGTGGCCTTTGAGGTATGCTGACGTGTATTATGCAAGTGTTTGGTGACATATGGGTGATTCCCTAGTGATCTACGTTAGAGAGTTTTGTTCGGCCTCAAACCGATGAGGCCCCGCGTCATGTGTTCATGTGCGGAAGCACGGAGAGAAGAACCAGTGAGCAATAGTGTCCACGCATGTACACACTTGCCTCTCTTTGATCCAACATCATCCGGTCCCACTCAACCGGCTGCAGTAGATGTTAGCGCATCCTTGGCACGCCGGAGCTTCTGCAACCACCCAGTTTTTTTGGGGCCTGGCCGATTAGCCCTTATACCTATTAAACTTAGCCCTTTTTGGGCCACCCCTGCTCACCACCTTCCCGAGGCTCCAGCGGCCCACGACCAGCGGCTGCAGCTGCGATGGCAACGTGTCGATACCGTGCGGCTTCTCTCCAGCGGAGCACGGAACGTGCTGCCGGGAGCAGCGCGAAGAGCCGGAATGGCGATCCTTGGGGGCTGCTTGGAGGGCGATTGGTGCCAGTAAACACAGATTTCACCTTGCTTATCCTTGCTTAGTTTGGTGTTCTCGGTGATGCCTTCGTTTAATGCCAGGAACCCTAAAATCTGGAACCCAAACAGCCAAAGACCCTTTGACTGGGGAAACTGCTCAAGTTCGTCAAGCTATTGAGGTGTGAGTGGGTCGGCCGAGTCGACATAGGATGGCCCAATGGGTTCCAGATCGTTCCATGTTTGGCAACACGCGGGACAGCGATTGCAACTGCCATTCCTTGGTATGATAGCAGACAGGGCCGCACGGGTACCTGGCTTCGAGCGTGACAACCGCCTCCGAGATGATGCAAGCGACCCTTGCCCAAAATTGCACTCACACACAACAGGGAAGCAGCGAGAATGAGTCAGAGCGATGGATGGTGCCAATACCTGGGCACGACTCTTCATTATTTGGTATTTGAACACCGCTGGGGTTTGCCGGGAGATTGGTGTCGACTTTGAAGGTGGAAGATCCATTGGCGTTTGATCTTGCAATCAGAGTGACCAGAAAGCGGCCTTTCGTTGGTAGAACTCTGGCGTTGAAGCGTTCTGGCATGTGTTCTTGTGAAGTCCAAGGTCTGCAGTGAAGTTGCAGAGCGTTCGCGATAGGGGCTTGGCCTGTGGCGTGCAGGGGGTTTGAACTTAAGCGGCTTCATGATGTTGAGCGACGGCTGAGATTGTTTTTTGTGGCATCGGACATGACATGTCCAGCAGCTGTCCCAATTCGCAAGGCGCTTGCGCTTGGAGTTGCCTTAAGCGCACATGCTGGCTCAATCTACAGTGCTTTTAGCAGGTCATTACGGCGTATATACATATTTGGGTATGATCAGAACTAGTTATAGCTATATATGCACATATCATCATACCTGTGAGTGGGATGTTGATCATCGGCAAACCATCGAATAACACCACTGTGTGTCAATTTGTTCTTTGCTTCAAGACCTCGACACAGTTCCCTCAAAAATACCAGACCTGGTAGTCCGCAGCAAACCGAAATGAATTCAGGGTCCCCAGATGTTCATCTCTACTTCCAGGTTCTGACCGGAGAACTCCGGAGCAACATCGCCCATTTCGCTCGCGATGCGCTGTGGCTCCACCGGGTGCTGAACGACCAGGACGGAAAGTCCTTCAGTACCACCGGTGGAATGGCGGATTTTAGTGGAACGGCGCGCGCCTTTTGGTTTGAAGAATTCCATCCAGTGAAGGCACTCCGTTGGCGATGGGAGAGAACCGGCAAGAGTCGGACATTCACCCAGCCACCGAGTTTCCCACCGTTCACCCAGGAGACACTCCAGGTCTTGGGTTTCTCGACGCGGCTTCCGCGCGCGGAGCGGGTGCTGACGAAGCACGCCGCCACGGAGTGCGTGGAGAATTGGCAATGCGCGAAGACGGGAAGCCATATGCTGTCGGAAATGGAACCTTTGGACCGGTGGGGGAGTGGGCGGATTGGAACTGCCGGACTGATGACCGGTTTGAGAGTGGTAGACGGGTGGTTTGGTACCCGCATCTGGCATAATTATTGAATTAATGTTGATATGGGCGTAGTTTGGATCGCTTGCAATGGGTTTATCGTTTTTGTTTGAAATGAGTTTGGATGCGGACAGAGTTTGAAAGAGTTGGAATTTCAACATGTTTTTGAAACAGTTTCCAACTTGATACGGGCATGTTTGTGTCATTTGACACACCCAACATTTTGTGCAAAACCGATTGAAATAGGGGTTGCACTGATTCAATGCGAGCGTAGGATGGTTGTCGGAGTCCAGGATCCTTCATCAAACATGGAAGCGGATGGCAGTACCCTTGGCAAGTACCATGGCTAGGGTCATGGCTTGCACCATGGCTGGTACCATGCCTCAAGTCATGGCTGGCACCATGGCTCAAGTCAGGGCTCCACTGTTGAAATTCATGCCAGGGAACCAGGCGCTTGTCATGTGTTCCACTTGTTTGTGGGATATAGAGGGTGCCCGAACTTGCTTATGGGGCAAGGATTGAGCAAACTTGTGCCATTAGTGGAGTGAGACTCAATTCCATGGAGAAATTTTGTGTTGTGTCCAAAAACTGCAGCCCACTGGTTGTCACCACTTGATGCTTGGGGGTTCCTCCCATTTTTCGTCACAACAATGTCAAAAGACTGCTGTTGTCTCGATGACATCACGGCGAAGTCCGTGAGGAGACGTTCCTGGAAGAAGTTGCACTGGAAGGTGCAGCGGAAGAACTGGGCGATGTTGTTCTTCCTATACCCTATGGTTGTTCGGGTAAAAAGGGAATTTGGAGGACTCGGCGAACTTTGTGGGATGAGGTGGGAACATGTTCCAAATGATACATCATGACGCATCTGGTCATATCTAGTAGATTCTAGTAGTTTCCCCATCTTCATTCCCCACTACACACACAATTGGCAATTGGACAATGCCAGATATATATATATATATAATATATATATATGGCTGGACCAAAGCTTCTGATTCATGGGGAGTCTCCAGACCGTCAGGACGAGTCATCACAGCCCCAAGCGCCACACCGTACGTACTAGGCATCCTGGAAAACCCGATGGTTTCACCACAACTCCTCGTTTCTTCCATGAGGACATCGTGGAACCTGAATTTCTCAAAGGACAAAATTGGGTGGAATGACAGGGCCAGTCCGACCACGGCACCTAGTCCGGGGAGTTGGTCGACAGCTGGCAGACATCACACCAAACATGTCATCTTCCAGTAGCAAGCTTCACACCTTCCAGTAGTCTTCCTCTCAAAAGCGGGATCAATGTTCGGTCCGGGAAGGACATGCATCGGACTTTGCTGTCAAGGAATCCGGGGAATGGAACCCTGGGACGTAGGTCGAAACAGCAAGCAGCTATCCGCTAGGTAGCCGCTAGGTTTTTCCACACCCAAGCGGCACCTTCACTCCCCATGAGTGTTATGGTGAGCACCAGGACCAATGATTCCTGAACACATTCACATACCTTCACTCTCCAATGGCTGTGAGTCAAAACCAGCCCCAAACTGTGGGAGATGGACCTACCTGGTGGTCTTTTCTGTTAATGTTCGTCAACCAGGGCGTCCCAGTTCCATGACCCACAACCAAACGGGTCCGACTCTCGATATGCGTCCAGGCACTCCCCCACTGGCCACCTTCAGTGCAGGCGATCCTGCATTGGACCATACCATTTGTCGCTTGGAGGTGTTTCATGCGGGGCGGGGGCGAACAGAGCACGTGGTCTTTGCCATTTGGTGTTTTCACACGGGTCGAGAAGTGGAAAAAAACTATTCCAAGACAAAAACGAACTGCGGCCACACCCACATTTTCCAAAGTTCAAGCCTCAGAAGGGCTGCGGGGCCGCAACAAACATTGCAACGACCTCTTCGACCGGTGATCGAAACGGATGCTCATTCGGTCTCGCCTTCAACGAGTGACGGTAAGCCTCCAATCAACCAGTTCTAAGCAATACAAAAGCTATCATCTTCTTCAGAAATATGTTTGTACTCTGAGGAACAAGTCTGGAAGTAGACCTTCCGCGGAAGTGGGAGGGTGCTCCACGTTCCACCCTCCTAATGACTCCTTTTTCACCGGACGGTCGGCGGCACCGAGCTTGCGACCCGCGTGAAGGGGGGGCGAGTGGCGACTGTGGGACAGCAGAAGGAATTCCTGGGAAAAGGGACCATTGTCTCGGTTTGTTTCACTCATATATCCACATAACAATCACATACATCACAAAGAGGCCATGGTTGTTTTTCTTGTTTTATGTGTAATGTCCTGATGGATCATATCACCCTGGCTACATATTGACATATATTGAAAGCAATAGCTGGCTGTCCTAGATGTTCATCCCTACAATCTGGCCTAGGAACTGAACATTCCAAACCAACTCTTGGGTCCCCATATCTTCATCACCAGCCCCCCCTGAAGCATTCGGACACCTGAAACACACACCCACTGCCCGCACGCAAGCGCTGCCCCACGCGCTCGCTTCCGCGTGCGTGCTTTGGCACCCGACGGAGGCTACGAGCTCATCGTCCAGCGCTGGCGGCCCTGGAGCTTCGACGCGTCCAACGTGCGGCGCTTCCGCGCCAGAGCGCTACGGAAGTGCCGCTCGGGGGCCAGTGAAGTCGTAAGAGCGGAGGGGGGTCCCGTTTTTGTGCGTGGGAGGACTACGCAGCGGTGCAAAGGGTTTGGGTTGGGTGAGGGAAAGGATTCTTTTTTCTTTCAAGAACATAGAGAATGCTGGAAGTTGGTTGACGTTTGCATTCGGGAAGTTATCAGAAAGTAGCTCCAAAACTCTTGTAGATGGCCAGGCCCAAGTTCAGGTCTAATAAAAACAGACAACGGTAACGGTAGGAAAGACATGCTTAGCATGAGGCTGAATGGACACATTTGTATATACACTCCCAGCATCTCCCTGCCTAAATCAGCCTAAACTTACCCTGTTTCCTTGGGTTTGTTTTCAAGGGGCTTGGACTGTAAGGGAGCACACGTCATTCTTCTAAACATATCCAAACATTGGAACTCGTGCTGTTGCTCGCCGCTGTTTGCGCGCAGAATGCACAACTCTCTAGTAGCAAACGGGCACAAAAAACATCTATGTTGGCTCCTGTGCATCCAATGTCTTGTAGGTCACATCAGTCAAAGATAGCTGAAAACTGCAAAGTGCCAACCTCCAGGCCTGGGGTATTCTGAAAACACTAGGTTTTCTTGGGGTGTGGTAGATGCGTAAATGTTCGTCGTGGCATTGCATTGGGAGCGACCAAAGAAGCCAACAGAAGCGTCAAATGCAAGGCCACAGAAATCACAGCAACCACCAAAAACCCTCAAGAAAGCAATCATTAGCAGTTTCACAGGAAGCGCAATGCGGAGTCCTCTCAAGTCGAATTCTTCGGTTTACAAGCAGAAATGGCTCCTCTTCGTTTCTTGGAGCTGAAGCACCTGAAATGTCGCCTCGGCGACCAGCGGCCTTTTGAGCGGCCTGAGGCCAATTGGAAGACCGTGGTTTGCAGAAGAAGATCGTTCTGGTGAAACGGGAGTCCTTCACCCGCCAGTGGAAGGACGGACGATGCGCTTGAACCGCGCTTGAACTGCGCATGAACTGTGGAGCTTGGAGCTTCAAGGGGGTGGTGTGTTTGCTGCGTGTGTGCTCTGTGTGTGTGTGGGTGGGTGTGGGTGCGTTCGCTGTGTGTTCGTTTGTGTGGTCGGTGGGGAAGATTGAATCGTGTGGATAGTGATGGGATAGCAATATCAAGCATCATGAGCCCCTCATTGGGTAGTGGTTTGAGTCAATGGTTCCTCTACTATTAGGCACCATTTCAATCCGCACCAGTGTTGGTGTTGTTGTTCATGGTTTTGAAGCCACCCACATCCCACGCGCCAAATCGAGCTCACCCAGTCAACCACGATATGCCCTTGGACACCGGTGGCTACTGTGGGTTTGACCCCGGTCACCAGATCTTAAGGCAGTCAAAGGAGTTTGATAGTCATTCTCGTTCTTCTCAACCTTCAAACATAAGCGGTTTTGACAGATGCAGTGTGCTTGGGGGATAGATGTTCATCACTTTTCATATGCTCAGTTCACAGCCATGGGAGGTTTCCTTGCGGGGTGATCATCCTTTGTCGGGTCTAGTCAAAACCAGATGTTCCCTAATTAGTATATATATATATATTAACATTATGTTTTCTGACGTTGCTGGGTCGGACAAACACAGCATGCAACTCAATGCAGCAAGTGCAGGTTTGTTTGATCATGCGTTGCTTGGAAAGAGAAATGCCTTGCATTTTATTCTCACAGAGAATATACTATGTATGACTCTCTTACAATGCTCCAGGACCACAGACAGAATCAATTTGTCCCAATGCAGGGCACAAATCAAATCAACATGGCAAATTACTGCACCTGGAGTCCCCAAGCTGCCTTAGAAAATGGCACATCACCCCCGACAAGCAGGTACTTTCGTCCATCTTCCAAGGTACTTTCAAATTTAGCCTCCAGGTATGCTTTGTTGCTTTACCCCTTTTCCATGTCTCTATGACTCTATGACCCCTTCATCCCGCAAACCCTTAGTATCACACGGTCATATGTTTCGGTTTTGTACCAGCCCGCCTGCACGACCCTGCCAGGACGAGGGCAAAGTGCTGGAGCACTTTGAGACGTTGGCCTTGGCCATTGGCGCAGACTTTGATCTGGTGAACCTCGGACGCTTGACGCCCTGTGAGCAGGCGGGCGACCTGGACAGGTGTGCAGCGCTTTCAGGGGTTGGAGGCTTGGAGAACGTTTTGGGTTACAGGTCGTGAGAAAGGCTGAGGTTTTTTCCTTGGTTGAAGGCGCTTCATGAGCTCAAAACAGGAGATGTTCAGGGCGGACCCCCTTTTCGTGAATAAAACTGCCTTGATCTGGAAGCGATGGGGATCCTTTCTCCACTGGGTCTCCGGTTTCGATCCAAGCTGGAAGAACTCAATCGCGGAAACCAATTAAAATCGCAGTCAAACAGGACATCCAGAAACTGCCTGAGCGTTTGTTCAATGCTCAATCGGTGTCGTTGCATTTTTAATCTGAACACGTTCGACATACATATATACATATATATGCCATATGTATATATATATAACTATCTATAGTACCATCCATATATAATATATATATTATATATAATAATACTAATAACAATATCGAATATAAAGGCACATTCCACAAAGTTGGCCTGTGGGCCATGTTTGTTCCCGAACAGAACGAAGCCAACACTCTCCCCGCTGTTCCTGTTTGGGAAAACACCTCCTTTGTTGGGAGTAAACTGCACACAGCCCATTTTGTTTGGGATCTATGTGTTGGCAATTGCAAAACAAGGACGCTACTAGTAACAAAGGGCATCACTATACTAGGAACAAGGACGCTACTAGTAGCTCCTGGCCTTAGTACTAGGAACAAGAAGCTACTAGCACCAAGGACGCAACATTCGCCTCACCCACCTCCAGCAGGGCGTCTCGCCCACCCGCCTCGCAGGTCGACGCCCTGCAGGACGCGATGCTCCTCGTGGCGGTGCACGGCGCGGATCTCACGACGCTTCACGTCGGTGGGCGTGTTGTTTCGTTGTGAAACCGAAGGATGAGACCCAGTGGGGCTTGAATTATACAATGACCTCGGGTCAACCACTGAAATGTAGGTAAATAAGTCATACATATGGAGTTGTTGTGGGATATCGATGTGAAGCACATGAAACAGATGTGAGGACAAAGATATTTGGAAAAGACATAGATGTAGGGATCTTGAACGATCTCAAACAACAAGTTTTCATCATCGTTTTAGATGGTCGTTGGTTGGGTGGGAACAACTATCAGGATATTACAAAGAGACACACAAACTTTTTGTACTTGACATGACAAGGACGTTTAGATTGATCTTGGATCGGATATGGACAGACCCTGTCTACCCCGATCAATATACTGTAGGATCTCGGTTTCTTCCAGGTGGTTTCTTCTCCAGGGTTCTCCATTCCTCGGCTGAGGAACATGATTTTTCTGCCGCCAGCCGCGGCGGTGGTGGAAATTGGTGTGGCTGCTTGGTTGCCGCCAACGGGAGAGTTTGTGTTGTTGGAACTCTCGTGTCAACGTAAGACGAAGTGCACAAACTCCAATAGCCTGGTTCCTCTGAGTTTCGATGCGGCAACCCTGCCTAAACATGACAGGCCCATTCCGGTAGATGTTTGGTCTGTTGGCATCTCCGTGCGTGGGATCCCGGACATTTAGTTCTCACCGGGCCTGAAGTGAGTTAAGCTCAATCTCACAAGGATGTGAAAGAAAACCAGGAAGGCCCCAAGTGTGAGAGTTCTCCATCGACGAGATCACCAGCAAATCAAGTCTGCTCATGTGATGATCATCGTTGTCATCACAATCCAACATCAAGGAATAACGACCTGGTGGCAGGTGGTGACCTGTTGCACCTGGTGGCAGGTGGTGACCTGATGCACCTGGTGGCTGAAACATGGAGACTTTGATAGTGGCAGCTGGTGACCTGTGAAGCTGGGTGCAGCCAAGAAAGACCATGTCTTCCGTCTTGAACCTCCCAGGAATGTGAGTTGGAAGGTGCCTCCGTCGATTCGCCCTTCTGGCGGGGCCCGGGCACCTGGATGAACAGCAGCATCCTGAGCGGCGCACGCCAGATCTGGAAGGAGCAGATGCTCAGATGCAGTCAGAGCAGCGACGAAGCAGGTGGTCTCAAAGGAATATATATATATATATATATGAATTATATATGTAGCATTATGTAACGTATATATAACTCTATAGTCTATTAGTCTATGTGACAGTGGAGGGTCCTGGAGTGATGGTTCTGGGCAGAAAAGTGTTAATGAGCCTGGCAAACATGCCGTGGTGGACAGAAGAACCAAACTATATAGATCCATACATTTGAGACTGCCAAAGAGTGTGTGTTGAAACACCAGGAGAAAGCCCAGTTTTGAGAATCCTCCCACTTTCACATACTGTCACCACTGTCACCACTGTCGCACCGCTCCCCACCACATCACCGCTCCCGCGATCCGTTCACCGGTGAGTGACCCAACGACCGCAGGCAGGCGAGGGGTTGGTGTCCGGCGATGGGCGCCACGCTGCCGCCAGAGGCGTGGCTGCAGGGCGCCCCCACGTCGCAGTTTGCCAAGCTCGCGCGCCAGGCGGTTTTCGCCGAGCCGTGTGGCTGAGGGCGGGTGGCAGGATTTAGCGTATGGCGTGTTTGGTGGATGCGGAAAATGTCCGTTGGGGATGGCGTGTGATGTGTGTTTGGAAATGTTTTGGGTTTTCAGCCAGCTTGTAGCAGCTCTAGCCGCTAGCCTAGCTGATGGGGGACTAGTGTAGATTTCATTTGGTAGGAGTTTGATGGATTGTCTCAAATCGAGTGGAATAGGCGTTCCTTTGCACTCACCCTGGCACTTCTTGACACCTTTTGGATCCTTTTGGCAAATGGTGAAAGCTCTGCCAGGCGAATCTCTTCTACACAGCTGTGATGGATTGCGCTGGGGCTGCTTGTGCCTTGGCAAGGCACCGTGCTTTGACATGCTTGGCCTAAGTGTCACATGGCACTAGTTTTGGTCCCCCAAACATGTAGCGAACATGGCACATCATTGGTAAAAGCACAGTCCCACAGCAAGGCCTCTACCATTTCACAGTGTTCAAAATTGTGCTTAGAAAGACAGTGTGGTTCAAAACAGTTTATCCGGCTGCTGGTGTGGTGATACAGCCGATGCTATGTAATGTGTGGTTGAGCCCGTCCATTTGTTTCTTGCCACGTCCATGTATTTGGCACAAAGTACCAAATCAGTCGTTGGTTGGTTGAGTAATGATGCAGACGATGCGTTTAATGATTACTTTGCATCACCAGCATCTTTGCTTGCTCTCCCATAGTATTGAGACTGGCACGAAGATCAGTGGCAATCATAGCTTGTTTCCTCTAGCAGATGTGAGGCTTTCGTGGTAATGTGTTTCGACATGTTCTTGTGGAGAACTTTGGAAGTCCACTGGCTCAAGGGTAAAAGATTGGTAAAGCCATGCAAGACTGCTAGACCTCTGACTTCAGGACAATTTTTGAGACAATGGGAACAATCAGAGGAGACTGTCAGACAACCACCTCGGCTCAACTACCATGTTTGAAGCTGCTCCTTCACGATCTCCAACTCTCCAGGGAACCCTGGAACTAGAGAAAAATGGCAATGCGGCGATGCGTTTCATGAGAAAGGCCTCCGGTGCATGAGCAGATTTTCCTGAGGCAATCGTGCACAAGAGAAGGGCCAATGGGATCGCGGCTGGTGCAACAGCGATGTGAAGAAGCGACCCTTCGTGGAGGCGCGAACGCGCTGGTCGGGTAGTCGGTGAGTGGGCTTTGGTTGGATGAAGGGGGGAAGCAAATACATGTGGAACCAGAGGTGCATGAGACCTCGACCAGTTGTTGCATTGAACCAATTGACCCCAAGAATACACGTCGCCCTCTCCTGAGCTACTGAGCTTGGGGGGTCATGGGGGACGCTTCGGACGGTTCGTGTTGATTAAGTCACCGGACGCCTTCTTTGCTTTGTCCGAGCGACTCCTATCCGCCGTGGATTGAATGGGAGTGAATCGAAGCGAAGATCCGAGGTGGATGTGGCCAAGAAGCTGATTCCAGTGCTCTGGGTGGTCTATGATGAGCCTCGGCACCTGGAGGGATGCTTCCGGGCCGGTCCTCGTGCCCCCACGGGCGTGCCGTTGCTTGGTCATGAAGTTTAAGAGTTCCAAGTGAGTGGTCGCCTTTAGAGAGTGGTTTGGCGGAACTGCCATGTTGCGAACAAGGTGAATTGCTAAGTCTAGTTCCTCCATATATTTATAAAACTAAATTTAAACATTATGATTATATGTTAAGTTGCTTGGGGACCGTCGTTCGTTGTTTCGGGGGAATTAGCGCAGAAGAAGTGTTTTTGACCCTTGCGGACCTCTGAAGAATTGGTTGTTCAGAACTAAGAGAGAGGGTATAAAACACGTCTTGTTTTTTTGCGCTGTTAGTGGCAACATACGAGACCCAAAGGACTATTTCATAGGTTTGTTTGTCTCGTGAGTGGTGAGTGAACGGCCATGGTAAAAGCTTTGTAGACGTTGTAAACCTTTGTAAATTTGTTTGTAATTCAACAACTCTGTCAACTCTTTGCAAAAGTTGCAAACTTTGTACAAATTCTTAAGACTTGTGAAAGTTTTGTAAACGTTGTATAACTTTGTAAAAATATAAAACTTTGTAAACGTTCAAAAAACTGTATAAAACGTTGCTCTAACTTTGAAGAACAATTTGAAGAACTCCAAAACTTTGTAAAAGGTTGGTAAACCTTTTCACAAAGTTTGCGAATTTTACAACGTCTTAATAAAGTTTTACCAAGTTCTTACAAAGTTTTACAAGTTTAAAGGTTGACAAAGCTTACAAAGTTTGACAAAGTTTAAAAATGTTTTACAAAGTCTACAAAGTGTTGACAAAGTTTACCAAGTTTATACCAAGTTCACTACGCTTTTACAAAGCTTTCAAAGTTGGTACAAAGTTTACAAAGTTTTACACATATTTTATGAAGTTTGCAAAATTTTACAACCGCTTACCAAGTTTACAAAGTTTTACAAAGTTTACAATATTTTAACACAGTTTACAAAGTTTTGAACAATTTCCAATTTTTACCCAGTTTACAAAGGTTTTACCATTTAAAAATCAATTAAATACGTATTGAAAGTTTTTTACAATGTTGCTGCAATGATGACAAAGTTTTTACAAAGATTACACAGTTTTGCAAAGTATTGAAAGTTTACAAAGCTTGTACAAAGTTTATAAAAAATTTTACAAAGGTCGCACATTTTACAATTTTTACATGGCGTTTTTACAAAGTGTACAAACATTTGCAAACTTTACACAGTATTTACATAGTTTACAAAGTACAAAGCTTTCACAAAATTTGCAAAGTTTATATAAACAGTTTACACTGCACACAGTTTTTGCACAGTATTGAAAGTTTACAACGATTTTACAAAGCTTTGGAATTTGACAAAGTTCTTGCAAAGTTCGGAATTTACACAGTTTTTCAATTTTTACAGAGTCTACAAAGTCTCACAAAGTGTTTACAACGTTTTCAAAGTTTTTTACAAAGTTTACAAAGTTGTACAACGTTTTTACAAAGTTTACAACAGCTTTTTCAAGTTTACAAAGTTTACAAAGTTTTTACAAAGTTTACAACGTTCTGACAAAGTTTGCGACATTTGCCCTTTGTTACAAAAATTTACAAAGTTTTTACAAAGCTTACAAAGTTTTGAAGATTTTGGAAAGTTTACAAAGATTTTGCCAAGTTTACGAAGTCTTGCAAAGTTTACAGAGTTTCGACAAAGTTTACAAAGTTTTGACAACGGTTACAAAGTTTTGCTAGTTTATTTTTTGCAAAGTTTACAAAGTTTTTCTACATTTTACAAGGTTTTTACAAAGTTTGTACAGTTTCACAATTTGTACAAAGTGTTTAGGAAATTTACAAAGTGTTCAAAGTTTACAAAGTTTTCACAACGTTCACAAGGTCTTTCAACATGTTTACAATGTTTTGACAAAGTTTACGAAGTTTAAAAACGTTTTACAAAGTTTGCAAAGTGTTACGAAGTCTATAACGTCTTTTTTAAATAGAGTTTACGAAGGCCTACAACATCTAAAAGTTGTTTACAAAATGTTAGTACAAAGTGTACAAAGTTTGCAATGTTTGCAAACTTTTTGACAAAGTTCACAAAGTTTCGACAAAGTTTACAAGTGTTTACAAAGTTTTGACAAAGTTTTCGCATTTTACAATTTTTTACACAAAGTTTTCGCAGTTTTTACACAGTTTTACAAAGTGTACAAAGTTTTTGCAAAGGTTTACGAAGGTTAAAGTGTTTCAGTGTTTAAAAAGTTTACAATTTTAACAACAGTTTACGAAGTTTTGACAAAGTTTGCAAAGTTTTTTCAATCTTTACACAGTTGTTGCAGAGTTTTGAAAGTTTACAAAGTTTTAGAATTTCACCAAAGTTTCTAGAAAGCTTACACAGAATTGAAAATTTACAAAGTATTTACAAAGTTTACAAAGTTCTTACAAAGTTTACAACGTTTTGCAAAGTTTTCAAAGAATAAAGTTTACAAAGTTTTGACACAGATTGAAAAAATCCGAAACTTTGTAGAAAGTTTGTAAGCATCAAAAACTTTTGTAAAAGCTTTGTAAAAACGTTCAAAATCAATAACTTGGTAACAACTTTGTAAAATGCAAAAACTTGTTCAAAGCTTGATAAATGTCCAAAGCTTTGTTCAGATATCTAAAGGTTTAATACTTTGTAAAAATTTCGTAGAATTTAATGTGCTGTAAGTTTCCAAAGCTTTGTGAAGTTTGTTATTTCTATTTTTAAACTTTGTAGACTTTGTTAAAACTTTGTAATGCAAAAACTCGGTAAAAAAGTTGTAATTCCAAAACTTTGTCAATTTTTTGTGAAGATCCAAAACTTTGTAAACACTTTGTAGGAAGTTTGTTTGAAGACCTGCGAAAGCTGTTCAAGAAGAGCTGATCTTTGGATCAGTGAGACTGCTTGCATTTTTTGTTAAAAGAAAAACGGCATTTGGTGCTTGCGCTTTGGGGATTTGTGACTGCTGGCCGTAGTGTTTCAGGGTATTGAGGGTGAGAAGAAGGGTCGAATGGTTATTGGTTGTGGAAGTGTTTTAAGACTTGGCCACGGAAACACCAAAACACTTCTTTCATTTTTTCCAAACAACATTGGTGCAAAACACTTCTTGCGAGCAAAAACACTAAACTCAAGCAACTTAACATGATTATAAACCCTTCGTTTAGACCTTTCATTATTCCTTCTTAATGACCCTTCGTATTAATATTATGATTGTAAAACTAATGACCCTTCGTTTTCGAGCATGGACGGCACTTTTGAAGACAACGGGGTTGACGCATTTCTTCAGAAAAAAACCGGGGTTGTCCAGTTCCATGTTTTTGCATGGAGGGTATCTGGGCACACAAAGTCTGCACTATAGTCACTATAGGAGCAACCAACTTTGCTCTCCGGGCCTTTGACGCAGAAGCGGTGTGTACCGAGGACATGATTCATGTCCCAAACCATCCAGGTTTGATATCTACAGGTTCGACATTGCCAAAGTTTTGTTCGTTCGACGAACAAAGCCTCCGTAACCAAAGAGAGCAAAGAGACAAGAATGCATTCCTCGCAAGAAGACAACAAGGCACTCAACATCATTCAACTAGAATATTTGCCCTCTCAACAACCTTCAAACTAGTCATACATCCCCTTTTGCCGGCGGATCCGTTGGATTCGTCCGTTGGATTTGCCTGCATCGTTCGTTGGATTCGCTCAGCTGCGACGACTCGCTGAAACCCTTCCCCCGTTGTTTTTGGCGCAGCTCAGGAATACTTGCGAAAGCTCCTCTCAGCCTCGTCCACGGTCGACAGCTGAGTGAGAGCATGATCAGACCAGTGTGCGAGAGAAAAAAGGAGCGAAACGAGGAGTGTTGCTGGAAGTAGGACAGCTTGTAGGAAGGTTTGAGGACCGGTATTGGTGCCTGGGGGCTCTACCACGACTGGCTTGCTCCAAAGGAATGATGTTGACCTACCCTGGTTGGGTTGGGTTGTTGACCTCGATACCTTCAACACAATGCCATACCAATAACCTGCTGTGGTTCTGGTATGATGGCAGCTGCCAGGATGTGAGTGTCTCAAATTCCTCGTAGAGTTGAAAAAATACTGTCATTTTGAGATGGATGGTGAACCTGCTTGCAGCAAAAACTCAATTTCTTTCGCGCTGTTGGCATCAAGTGCAATCCTGTTTTGCACCTCCAAAAACGGAAGTGTGATGTTGGAAGCAAAAGCTTTGGGGAAGCCATCGGGGACCCAAGAACACCAATCGGGTCGCGGGTCGCGGTTTGGATTATGTTGGATTCTTTGAGAGATTCACTCAATGGCGACACTGCAGTCCCTTCTTCAGTTGCCCAATCCAGATACTGTAAACCTTGTGAGACGATGCTATCAACATCTATCAACTATCTCCTTCTTCAGCCGGGTGAGTTCACCAGTCCACTCTCTCCACCGGACCTCATCCATTCGCTCACTCTGCTCATTCCTCTCCCAAGGTGATTTGCAGGGCCGCAAGGTGGATGCCTTGGTGGTGGACACGACCCAGAAGACGGTCGCACCACGTCCGGGGTCCCCAGGCACGTCCGGCTGGACGTCCGTCTTGACCAGCGGGTCCGGTGGAAGACGGTGGAGCGCCGTGAGGAGTGAGTTGTTCCTCCACGAGGATCGATGGAGGGGAAGGAGCTTAGTCGACTTGGAACATTGACGATGGGAAAGAGGGAGCATGAGGGGAGGCCAAGTAGTTTGCATCCCCACAGATTGCAATTCCTTGTGGCAAAACATGTCCACCCGGGTGTGCTCCTCAGGTCCTCGATCTTATTTGAGTGGACGGAACACTGGGAGATGACAAGTCCCAAACAGTTGATGACAAGTCCCAACGCTGGCGCGGGATGCTCACAGATGCTCACAGTTCACCATGGTGGGCATACTAAA
The DNA here is from genome assembly GCA_963970005.1 of Durusdinium trenchii. Taxonomy (NCBI): domain Eukaryota; class Dinophyceae; order Suessiales; family Symbiodiniaceae; genus Durusdinium; species Durusdinium trenchii. The sequence goes on along the minus strand of CAXAMN010023173.1, from coordinate 25,673 downwards.
ACCATCTAAAACCATCTAAAACCCGTTTCCTATCTTTTGGGGGAGGAGCTCAAGATGGGGACCTGTATAATATAGCACATGAGTTGGATGCTACCTCCTAAGAGAAGGGTGAGCCTTTCGGACAACTGGGTCATTAGATGGTCAATGCATGTGAAGTTTGGATTTCATCAGATGTGGAAATTGAACCCAAACAGGTAGCGGCAACTGCAACCCAAGTTGCAAGAGGGTAGGCTAAAGAGTTCTCCCAAGAGGTCTTTGTCAGGGTGGTACCCAACCACTTAGCCTGCAGACCACTCATATTGACATATATTATGTACATCCTCCTAGTAGCAATGCCCTTTGTTACTAACTACGAAATGGGTGTGTATGAGAATAGGTAGGGACTCCGACTGGCTCCGAGGGAAGTTAGACTCGGTGCTGCGGATGGAGTACCGGACGAAGCTGCTCAATCCCAAGTGGGCAGAGGCGGCGGTCCGGGCGGCGAAGCGGCGAAGCAGCGGAACCACCGCGCCAGGAGGGGTGAGATGTCCATCAGGTGAGTTCACTGCTTTTGGGGGGACCGGAACCAGAGGAACTGAACGAGTGAGCTGAGGAGATGTCAAGAGAATCGTCCACACCCAAAGAATGCCATATGCCAACCAATCCCAAGCTGAACCTTATACAAGCAGCTTACACACTTTGCACGAAGTGAACCGCTTCCTGGTCCTCGCCGAGCTGCGCAGGCCATGGTGGCGCAGGGCTCCGGTGGCGCCTTTGAGGTATCACAGCGGATGACGGCGCTGCTGGGCTGGGGCGGCACCACGCGCTTCGCCGAGGCGTGACCCACCGTGAAGTCCAGGAACGTGCGCGCGTGGCGTTACGGCGCGCGTAGGTTAGGGCACGTGGAGGGCGTGTCTTTGGCCTTGCTTGATATTGCTGGCATGTTAGGGGCACGGATGATGGCAGGTACCAAAGCACCGAAGACCCTTCCAAGAAGGGTACTGTGCTGTCAGTAATGATTATTTTAGCTGCCGCACAGCAAAGGCCTCCTTTCTGTTCATATATGTCGTCATCCCGCATGGTGCTTCCTTTTTTGGGTGCCAATGTTTGCAGACAACCTGGTCACCTGTCCACACTGCGTTGTTGCCGTCTCTCTTCAATGGACTTGGCTTGATTGACGCCTTTCCACGGGATGATCACTCAGAGCATGATTCAGTGTGCTGGTTGGGTTCAGTTCTTGCGTAAGGCCTCATGGGATCATCAAATTCAGTTTGGTTGATGTTGCTTGATGTCTCATGTTAGGGTGGAATTGCATGCTAGCTCCCTAACATCAAACTCCGGGTCCTAGCAAATGCACCCTCTACCAGGGGCCCCACAAACCATCAAAAACCTGGTTTTCCCTAGCAAAAACACCTGGTTTTTGCTGTGAATACCTTTATGTTTCATGGTTTTGAGGGCCCCTGGTATGTATGACAAACTGAATATCATTGTTCCAACACGTTCCAACCGCGCCTGGCTAGTGCCAGTAGCTGCGACTGCAAAAAAAAGACCATTTGGAGCAACAAATGCGGTTTCCGCTGACGGAGCTACTGTGTCAGGATTGGGTTTGGGACCAGAGTGCGGCGCGCTATGTCTGGGGGGCTCAGCGACTACGTTCGGTATACAAGATTCCCACACATCACACACGACTTCTCCAAAGAATCTAATGTTTTCATATTTTCTCAATGACTCACTCCTGTTCTGAGAATTTGGAAGATGGGAGTCTTCTGAAATAAGGTTGGCTTGGAGCATTCTCCTGGAGACCCGACTCTATATCCACTCGTGTCAGCGTGAAAGCATCGTAACAAACTGGTCGAAGCTGGGAGAGTGACTTTCTGGTTCCATGGCATGTGTGGACCTTTGTAGGGTCAACTTTGAGCAAATCCACCAGATATATCACCAGATGATCAATGAGCAACAAGAGATGAATCCATCATCCTTCTATTCTACTAAATGATCTCTCAGATCTTTCATCAGATGCTCACCTTTCAGATCCTGACACCTTCTTTCTTGGGGAACATCGATGTGCTCCAAACAACTCCAGTCGAGTAGACCGAGCCGCTCCTCCGGTCTTCCGTTTGGACGTCCCGGTCCTCTGGTCGGAGCAGTGCCAGCAAAGGTCTTAGATGAGGACATGGCCCGACGTCTGAAGGAGAGTAATCCTGAGGCAGATCGCCCGTGGCGGGCAGTCAGGGGTGGACGGGCCTTGACCGGGGCTTTGAAGCTCTTACTTTTTAACATCCACCTCTGCAATGGTTGAGGCGAGTCGCTGGAACTGGGGGCGGTGTCCACACTTCCTGTGGTGTTCGATTCAAAAGCACGTCGCCGACGATCTCCTGGAGTTGAAATGGTGGTTCTGCATGCTGTCGATCATACACTTGAAGGCTAAGCCTTCATCAACTCTGGTTTCTGCCAGGGTTTGAAGGAAGTTCTTCGGGATTCTTCTTGAAACCTTCACTCCTAACAGTTTTGAACTCAGGAGGTGCAGCTCTGACTCCTTTCGTTTTCCACGCACTTTCACAGCCTTATATAGCCTCCCAGACACTCCATGGGACTGGTTCAATCATCAATGCCTTCAACAAAAATCTATTTAGGCCAATATCGGCCAATAGCCCAGTGCCAGTCGGGCGAAACTCGGCCTGGAGGGGCGGACAACCACGGCGACCCGACGGTTTGGCCAGGCCTTTCGGAACATCGTGGGCCGACTCTTAGAGGCCGGTCGAGTCGGCGATCAAGCGAAGATGGGGATCAGGTTCAGCGGTCCGTGGCCCGGGATGTAGGAATTGGATACCAATGGCCTTCAAGCTAATAGCAAAAGGAACCTAAAAGCGATGGCCTCCACCCTACTAGCAATAAAATCTTGTTTAAGGGGATGAAGTGGAGGGCACTGGGATGCACTGGGTGTCCGTTCGGAAAGTTGTGTGAAGCAAGGGGAATCAAGGGGATCACTGGTGTGTCCTGGTGGTGAGCACCAAGGAATGACAAGACCATACAAGACGTTTGTTTCACAGATGTAAAGAAACAATGCTGTGCTCTGTCCGGTATTACAAGGGTGGTATTAAAATAGGAAGACCTCCCCAGTTCGACCCCTGGAAGGGAAATATTGAAATAGACGAAGTGATGTGATGAGGGGGCGATTTGACCCGGTTTTGATGCCCGAGGCGAATCTCCCAGTGCTCGCTCCTCTCGAAGCTGCACAGTCTGGAATTTGGACATGTCTAGGTCGTGTATAGAATTCACTCCACACCTTCTCACCTCCATTCACTCGGACGCAGGCTCAGGCCAGGAATTTGTGGAATGCGCCAGAGGATCTCTTAGAACGACTCTGGGCAGAACCAGTCGCAAAGATGCGTTCGGGTGGTCAACGGGTGAATATTCCAAAGATCTCCAGAGATCAGGAGCGGTCATCAGGCCAATTGTTTGATCAGTTGATTTGTTGCAGTTCGTCCAGGACTGGAAGTTCCCAGGTGACTTTGGGTTGACGGGTTGTCCCAGAAAGCCGTTGGCACTTGGATCTTGGATCTTGTTTCTTCTCCCCAGGGATATCTCAGATCCCTGCAGATCCACCTGGAATTTCCAACTTCTTCGGCTCCGAAGGGTCCGAAAGCGCCATCGAAGTCTGTTCTCAGAAGGCATCGTCCACTGAAGATTCGAATTGGCAAGCTCTTGACATAAATCCATCAGATGTCGTTTAGGACTTGATCAAGAGTAGGATTGATCGCACCATGAGTGTGTGACACACAGTGTGTGTGTGTGTGTGTGAATAGTTATGCGTGAGGTAGAATCACAAGATATCTTAGCTACAAGTATTGCCTTGTTTAGTCTTGCACATCTTGAAGAATACCATCCAGTTCACCTATGTGTCAAAAGAAGCATCCATTAACCGTGCGTCTCTTCCCAATATCTAACCAAGCACGCCTGACTTGGTCTGAACATGTCTTCCATGGCAAACTCAACTCCTGGTCAGTTGAAGCAGGAGGCCGACTTCCGACTTCGGAGACCCGAACTTATAGGCAGGTTTTAACATCCTCAATAGGCCATTCTGCGTCGATCGGGGACACCTGAGGATCCATGTTTCAGTGGGGGCCATGGCCATATCCGTGTCCCACATCACTGCTGCCGTCAGTCCTTTTCAGACAAGGCCGAGCCGCTGCCATAGGGGTTGCCATCACATCATTGATCTATGTATGAGTCCAGAAAGTTCACATCCATAGCAACCCTGACCCATAAATTGCTTTGAATGTCTCAGTATGTTGCATAGGTTCATGCATAGTATATGACGCCTTCTCGGTGACGGATTCCTCGTTCAAAGCCGCGCCATGGATACCTTCGGTGTTCCACACGTGCTGGTGATCATATTTTTTTGTCTTCTCTGCTTTCAGTGCTGTGGGCCACCCGACAGTCGAAGGAATTGGGCACAAACGAACGTGTGACTTGGGAAGTTGGGAAAAGTTGGGATTCTTCCGCTAGTGGAGGGCATCGCCTTTAAGCAATGGCCATTGCTTCGGTAGGGAAAACATAGGGATTCTTCGACGTTGGGAAGTGGATGCTTGGTGTTTGAAGATGTGCCATGCATCCTCCATACATTGGAGGGCGCCCGCGCAGGGGATTTGATGGGATCGAAGGGGGGCTCGACACAATCCTTCCGCTATCACCCAGGAAGCCGGGATGGGCTCCACAGGCCCCTCATGTCAATGGGGTCGCGTCTTGGCATGTGATTTGACCATCAAACACATAGAGTTTGGAGGGTCCGGACTCCTGCTATGGCAGGCCCAAGGATTCTTAGGGTAAATATGGGTAAGTATCAAAAGGAACAATCGAAAGGAGCATCCGGAGGATCATCCTGCACATGCATCGCATGCATCGCATCGATTTCAATGTCTTTGGGACTTCCAGAAATCCATCCCGGCTCACGGCTCACCACGTCCTGCGCTTCAGGTTCGTCGTCTACATCCGCAGGAAAGAACTCCAGCGAGACCAAGAGGAAGCGGAACGAGCGCAGACCGCGGAACGGCCGAGGAACGACCGAGGAGGGTCAGCGCAGCTTCCGGACGCCTTCGGCAAGGCCGTCGAGGACTTCCCCTCGGTGCCCGCCGCGGCGGGTCTGTGTCCCATCTGCCTGGACGAGTTGGACGATGGCGAGGTGCCCGGGGCAGCGGTCACAGGGCGGCTTACCAAGCTTCGGTGTCGACACGGAACCGGCCAGGTGACGAAGCGGCGCCGGAAGAAAGCGGAAGTGTAGAAGACGCCTTGTAACCAGAAATGGTTAGAATCTGTATATAGATGCACTTGGTAATTACTCAGACGCATTATTCCGACCTGCTCATGTACGTAAGAGGAGAATATGTGAGGAGGGTGAGTCAGCTTCAATGCCAGGCAAAATAAACCAATATTGATCAGTTTTGACCGAACTTCAGTGAATAGACTATAGACATTCAATGGGTTTGGCTTGTTGGTAACCACTTCCAAAGACTCGCACTTAACCTTAACACTGACGATCCAACTCACCTTCTTAATCCACCTGGAACTTGGTGTGACCATGCTTGACTGTGTTAAGTCTAGACGAGTCCAACCACCGCCTTTTTCCGAGAAAAGGGGCACCAGCAGCAAGAGGTTTATTGGAACACGTGGGACGTGGTCTGAGATGGATGAAAAACCAATGCGGACGTCCGTTTCCACCGGTTCATTTGGAGGTGAAGCAGTTAAGCAGCAACAGAACCCAACAAGAATAAACAACATCTCAGCCAGTACGGTGAGATTGACTCCATGCTCCCCAACGACAGTCAGTACAGGACATGTCACGCGTCGCTTCAGGTGGTGAAGGAATTGCCATGCCGACATCAATTTCATTCCACCTGTTTGAGTAGCTGGTGTGCTCACGGCACCAATCGCTTCGTCAAAGCGGCAAGATGCCCAATCTGCAGACAAAAGCACGCGTTTCACAGATGAGAAGATCGGCTGAAGATCGCTGTAGATAGGTGTTTATTTCGAGTTTAAATCCAGTCTTTGCCCATTTCATCCCATTTCCATTTTTCGGGTACTGGCACCGCAAGAGCGAGCGCCAATGAGGAATGGCTCAGGCAATTTCGCCCGGCAGACCTGAACCGGTCCAAACCGCCCACCCGAGTGGCAACGTTGAAAAAGTCGGATGCCGGGAGCGGTCCGGGAGCTTGGTCAAGGAGACCTTTTTGGCAAAACTCGAACCGAGGTCGAGGTTCAAACACCCCAGAGGCATCTCTCTCTGTGCCATGTCGAACCCAAAGAAGTTGTTATTCTACCTTCCGACTCACGTTCCTGGAAGTGGATGGCACCCCTGTTCCTCATGAACGTCGTAACTCCGAACTCTGGGCCGTTTGCGGACGCCACGGTCTCATGTGATGTGCCTCCTCGTTCGTGACAAGACCCTATCACATCCAGACGCCGCCCCCCCGTCGCGCTGAGGCTTGTCGCAGATCTACGAGGACTTGGACGATGAGCTTGAGGGAGTCGCCTGAGAAACAGCGGGAGAAGCGAAGAGAAAGGAGGAAAGGAAAAGAAGTGCCTGAAGGACACTGTAGAAAAATAGATCGATCTATCAGTTAACTTGGTGAATCCTCACTGTACTTCGAGTTCTACCGATGACCAGATCTTCATAGTCTTCAGTTCTAGATCCTTCAGCAGCGCTCTTGCGGGCTCCGTGCCTCTCAGATTCACCACAAAACCCACACCGTCCTCGTTTCTCGGCTGCCCCGGCCGGGGACGTGCCGACCGATGTTTTCTGTCCGCTCTCTGCGGATGGCTCACACAGCGAGGAAAAGCTGGCAGAGTGATGGACAGGGAAGATGACGGGAACGAGAGGGATGCAACACGAAGGAATTCTAATAGCTTCTTGTTACATCTTGTTACTAGTAGTAAGGCCAGGAGCCCCTAGTAGCGTCCTTGCTCCTAGTAGTAAGGCCAGGAACCCCTAGTAGCGTCCTGGCTTCCTTCCAGTTGCTTCAAATTTGGAGTTTAAATTGACACCGCGAGTGGTATTTGTGGCCACTGTGCGTCATCCAACAGATATGCACTCCACATGTTTCTTGGGTGTACATTTGGGCAGAGGGTTTTGGGCCAAGCCCATTGTGACAAATACTCTCAGCATGCGCTACAACTGCTTTTGCTTGGTCAACTGCAAGTACATCTCCTCAGCATCACGACATAAATCCGAGACTCTTAGACACCCAATCTTGCTGTTCTTTTCAAGAGAGGGTATCCAAAATGAAGCTCACAGATAGATGGATGATGATGGATGAACATCCTCGAGTGTCAACAAGTTCTCCAGTTGTGTTTTCTTTGGTAACCTCACACATTTTGATGAAACACAGCTTGCCTTGGCTCCTCTTGAATTGTGCCACCTTTCATCTACATGACCACATTGATTGTCATGTTGTGTCCCTTGTTATTGTCATTGCTCGATCAGCTTTTTGCCATGTTTTCATCTGTACTCATCGCATCCCAGCCGGAGGCGAATTCCGTGTGCAGCGCGGCTGAACTGGAACCGGGCCGAACCGAACTGTCGCCCGCTGCGGCTGAACCGGGCGTGAACCGCCGCTTTCGATGCAAAAAGGAATCGCCAACTTCAGAGTCATCAGGAGCTTTGGTTCTTTCGAGTTATGCACAGTCCATCCTGGCATGTAGATGTATACTATGTGCTGTTGCCACACAGTGCATGTCTCCAACGTGTTCCATCAAACCTCTCATGCTGAAAAACGATTCGGGTGGCTGAAAAGCTCCTGATGATTAGTGGATCACCGGCAGGGCACTTGACAACGATCCAAGGCTTTTTGTTCGGCTCGGAGTTCAGTTCAAAAAAAGGGATTCATCGTTGTTTATCTTTTTTGCTGTTCCTGAGACTTGGTGGTGAAGATCTTGAGACTTTTTCTACGTGAAAAGTGCCTGATCAGCTCTTTGGTGGACCCCAAGATG
>CAXAMN010023173.1:0-13854 GCA_963970005.1 Durusdinium trenchii | reverse complement strand
GCTTCGCCCCGCTTCGCCCCGCTTCGCCCCGCTTCGCCCCGCTTCGCTCCGTCGGTCGAGGTCGTCGACCTCGGTGAGCCCACTGCATGGCGGTGACCGCGCGATGTGGGAAGCCATGGAGTCGGTTGGTGGATGTTGGAAGAAAAGATGAGAAGAGCAGGCAATCAATGTATATCATGTACATAGTGAGTGTATCTGTCGGTGTAATTAATGTATACGTTATTTGTTTGTGTTTTGTGTGTGTTTATGTTTTCCAGGACCATCCAATGGGTCAATGGACCTTTCAAATCTCCATTGGACACCCATTGGATGGTCCAGGTACATATTATACACAAGACATAATACCTGCAGACTCCAGAGTCTGCTAAATTTCTGCTTGTTCAGGGATTTCTGCTTTTTCAGAGAGCCTACAATAATTTCTGCTTTCGAGCGTTTCTTTGTTTTCTGGCATTTTCATGCCAAAGAAGATCAAAGAAGAGAAGCGACCGGCTAGGACGGTTCAAACAGAGGCAAAGGTGGCTTCAAAGAGGAGTGGGCGCCCCGGCGCCCATGGTGACTCAATTCAACACGCCTCTGAGCAAATGGCTTTAGAACATGAACTGTAGGTGTCACAAACCAAATAATTGGTTGGATCACAAAGTACCAGGAAGGCAAACCACACCCTGGATGGAGATCCCTGGATCATTCATTTTTTCTCTCTTCCATCGATCCGTGCATGGAGCCACTCGCAGAGATCTTGCTGCCTCAGAGGGTGGCCCCGGCATGGTTGAAAGGTTGGCAAGGCTGCCGCGTCCGTGTCACGGTGTTGGCTTGCGCTATTGAAGCCACATGGGTTTGTGTGAAGATGGGGTGTTCCCCAAAACCTTAACTGGATTGTAGACCATTATCAGGGTAGCCCATTTTCACAAAACCACACATTCTGACAACTCCAAAAAGCTTTTGGTGCTCAACGCTGTGGAGTTCAGAGTAGCCCGCAACATGGCGTTGGCGGAGGATTGGGAGTCCCGCGCTTGTTTGAGAGCTCGGGCCAGGGAGAATGGTGTTCTCACCATGTGGCCCAAGCCAAACCAAAAAGGGATTCCGACTGGACCTGCCTGTTCTTTGAACTCAGTGCCTTTGACGGCTTTGGCCAAGTGGTGGGTGGAGCGTTCAACCACACCCCGCACGGTGCCTATCGGCGACATGAGGGAACAGGCCCGGGTGTGAGAAAAACTTGGGGCCCCATTAGTGTTTGGCCACAAGCAAGTCTTTAGGCATCACTCCTTCCCAATCCGAATCCCCTGAGAGGTCATCGCATGGAGACAACTCAGCGCGCTCAATGAAGACAATGGGAGCGTCGCGTTGGACGCTTGGGGTCTCAAGAGGCTGTTTTCCCACTGCCTGCGTCGCTGGTTGAGTGGTTCAGTACGCCCCCGCGACACTCGGCTTGATTTTGCCGGGGCCAAATTGTCCCACCCCATTTCCTTTTATTCGGATTGATTTGGAGGGGTTAGCACTTAAGCGCCGCCTTTACCACTGCCTTCGACGTTCTTTTTTGTGGACCTTTCCAAGATTTCCCCGCCCAACAGTTCAATCCTCTCTGGAATCGAAGGGAAAGGCATGATCTATCCCAAACCGTGCCATTTTACTCCCAGCTCAGGATCCAGCCATGCGCGACTTTTGGGAAGTCCTTGATGGCGCATGGGGCACACCTCAGGCTGCCAATGGTGGCCCTGCTCTCCAGGAGGAGGAGGATGGTGATGAGGGGGAGAATGGGGGTGACGACACGGACCACTATTCCGGTGCTGAAGCTGCTGCAGATGAGTACCCAGAAATCGATCATGTGATCCATGACTCCCAAGACATGGCATCCACTCAAACCATGCTGGACAGTGAAGGCTCTGAGGCTCCGGTGGACATTGAGATGTCTGAGCCTGACCATCTGCCTTGTGCAGCTGAGGCCGCCGCTCCGCCAGCCAATGCTGCAAAGTGCACAGGGCAGCCTGACAAGTCGCCCGTGTTTGGGGGGCCCACACAGTCCGCCGGAAATAGGAACGCCAAGATCTCTGCTCTCAGGCGCAGGGCTATGAACTTGATGTATTCCAACTCAACCCCCCAAAACTGTTAGCCGCATGTTTATGAAGTTCAGGTTGGACCAGTGACAGGGTTGTCCGTCTGCCATCCCTTCAGGATGGCTTTGGAGAAGCGGGCTGCGGCCACCATGGCGCGTGGCAAATCCAGTAGCTAGTCTACTGTAGCTGAAGGTGTTGTTCCCCACCTGCCAGGTGAGGGTTAATTGTTAGATTTTATCACAGCTGTTCTTCCTCCGCCTCCGCCTCCGCCTCCGCCTCCGCGTCCGCCGCCTCCTCGTCGGACGCTTTGGAACAGCTCCACAACATTGTCCGGGACACTTACCGACAGATCGGACGCTTTGGATTTGGATGGAGGGTCGAGCTGGATGTTGTTGATTTTGAATTTGACGATGGAGACATTGTGTCGGTGCATTACTTACACCCACGGAAGCTACTACAATTCTTGGTCACCAAGAAGCCAGTAGCAGTCCATGGGGGGAATCCCGATGCAATCTCAGCATTCTGGGAGGCTTACCACCCTTATCACCCTTCCCATGAAACGTATGTCCATCACAATGACATGGCGCGGGTGGTGCCAATTTGCCTTCACGGCGACGAAGGCCGTGGAAAGCGTCGCAGCCAAACCACGGTTGTCAGCTGGGAGTGCGTCCTGGGCATGGTCGCTGCACCCACTCGGTGCTCTCAGTGTAAGCCAACTTCTTTGCCCGAAGATAATGGTGTTGGATGGGGCGGAAACCCACTAGCAAGAGATTTGGTCTGCAACCTGAAGGGGCACTCGTTCATCCAACACTTTCCTTTGTTCGTTCTTCCAGGAACAATTTGGAAGGCGTACAAAACGATTACGCACAAAATGCTCCAACGGGTGGCTTCTGATTTTCATGACCTCTTCTATCACGGGGTGGAGGTCGATGGGAACACATGGTATGCTGCGGCAATTGGGAGCAAGGGGGATTTAAAATGGTGGTCGAAGATATGTCACCTCAAGCGTGGTTACGAGAACAAAGGAATCTTGATTTGGATGAAGGGATGAACTTTTGATTTACCATTGGGGAATCTGCTAGATGTATTGTCGTTTGGTAAACCTGGTTTTCTCAAACCACACAAGCAAAGCCAAGGAAAAAAGAGTGACATCCCGCATTGTCACGCCTGCCTCGCTGGCAGTGCAGGGCTTCCTGCCGAAGATCTGGGGTCGTCCCCATGTTGGGTGTCAACAATCTACAAGGTTCGCCCATGGGATGTGGAGAACCCACCAGACCTCGATATGGTTCCGTATGATACTGAGATGCCTGAAGCCTTCTATAAGCACGATTCATTTCATACTTTGCGTTTGGGCATTTACCGTGACTTCTGCGGCAGTGTTGTGTTCATGCTGTTGCACATGGGCTACTTTGGTCCTGGCGATATCGATGCAAAGCTGACCGCTGCCCATAACCACTTTCATTTGTGGCAGCTTGCAACCCACAAGCATGCGGCTCTTCGAAGTTTCACAAAACACCTTCTGTGCTACAAGAACGCAAAATCGTTTCCATGGTTCAATTGTAAGGGGTCTGACTGCGCCCTTTTGGTTATGTGGATCCACACCTTAGTCTGTGGAATTCTGGTTGGTGGGGTGCCGCGAGATCATCAAAGACCCTTGGAAGTGATCCGGGACACTGCTGCGGTGGCCACGGACTTCTATGGCATAGTGGTCAAGCACAACATGTTTTTGACCAGGGATTGTGGCTCCTCATTGGTGGAAAAGGGTAGATCCTTCATCAACGGATATTCTATCCTAGCCCAGCTCTCATTCACCTTCCAGTGGTGCTTGTTCGCTATCAAGCCGAAGGCCCATTTTTTTCGGCACATCGTGTATGAGCTGGAGAGTCAATTGGCCCGACAAAACCAATTGCTGTTGAACCCGTTGCTATTTGATTGCTCCCAGAACGAGGACTTCATAGGCCGAGTATGCCGGATGGCCCGCAAGATCGACCACAGGGTCATGGGAGTGAGGGTCTTGACCAACTACTTAATCAAGGCGGGGCTTCTGTACGACCGTGCTGTGCAAAACAAGAAGCAACGACTGGCCGCTTAAGTTCACTCGCCTTTGGATTCCACACAAGTGGAGACCATTGCAGCGGCAAAGGAAAACAAAGATGGAGACATGTGTGCTTGGATTTGCTGGTTATTAGAAGGGCCAAGGATTTTAGCAAGTATTTGGATTTGCTGGCTTAACATGCTCTTTGCTCAGAAGGGTCAAGGGTTTGAACATGATGATCTTTATTGTTTGGATATCTGTCGTCCGTCGTCTGATTGCCCACTACTTGAGCAGGAACCGGCATGAACGAACGTTTTTTTTTTGAAACCGCGTTTCTCTATTGAAGCGACGTAAATTCTTTGTGTTTCGGAAACACGCGTAAATTTTGCAGAGGCGGAGTTCCCAGGTATGCATGTATGCATACCCTGGGAGCAATTTTAAAAGGGTCTTTGGTTGATCCGAGAAGGAGTTTGCTTTGCTTTGGTGTTGCCCAAAATGGTCGATCTGAACTTCTTAGGGTACATACATATTGAGAGAGAGAGAGAGAGCGCTTGGTGGATGGGGTCATGGTTGTTGACCTGTTGACCTGAGGTTGAAGATCGGTGAAGATCGGCTTTTAGCACCTGAAAAAGGAAAGATTCAATGAAAAAACCTTCAGAGCGCCGGTGATCGGGGTTTTAGGGATGTTATAGGGAGGTTTTGGAACGTACATCTGACCTGGCGTAGAACTTGTTCCATCCGACCTTCTGGGGAGGTCCATCCACATGGTTTGAGGTTGGAAATGGTCTTAGAGCGCTACAAGGTTCTCGCGAGGCGTGCTGGAGCTCGCAGGGAGCAACGTACGGGTGCCAGCTTGGAACAAAGAAGGATGGACAGCCAAATAGTTATCATATCTTATCATATTTTGTTGGAGTCTTATCCTGTTTGAACAAGAGAACCTTGAATATGATTAGGTTCTCTCTCTCTCTCATCCTAGATGGAATGTGATGTTGTTTTTGAACCAAGTCCTTTGTTCCTTCTCTTTTGGAGTCTTGGAGTGTGCAATGCGTGTTTCCTGTGAGGGGGGCATTACTGGTTGAGGCTAGGCTTGGGCCACCAACAACCCCGGGCAGGCAGATAGAGGTGACTAAAGAATATCACGCCAAACTTAATGACCAAACCTTTGCCAGGATGAGATTTTGAGTATATACTTGTTTGGGTTACGGATGGAAACTCATAGGTTATTGTGGTTCAATGTTGCTTAAAAATGCTTGTTTGCTTACTGTAACATTTTTCAGATAGCAACCTCGGATGTTTCTTTGATGTCGAACCTGTCGGATAGGATAGGCAACCTGGAACCTGCACTCTGAGCATCTTTTGCAAGGGCTTTGATGTTGCATTAGGTACCATGGACTCATCAAACCCCCTTCCAAACTCACCAGCTTGCTAGTACAGAAGGGTCGAAGCTTCTGCGGCAACCAGTGCCAGAACCTTCACCGAGTGGATTCCAGGAACGTCACACGGCGCGTGGAGAGCCTCGAGCGCGGGCCCCCCGCGGGCCCCGCGCGGAGATGACGGGTGAACGAACAAGGAGATACCCTCGAAAGATGCCTAACAAACGCTTCAGGGGGGTTGGAAAACTAATACACATCGAAAGAATATCAGAGGGTTGGTACTTTGTTACAATTCGAAACAGAACCTGGGGGAGCTCACTGAGACCTGCCCATGTTTCTCACCATGAACCTCACGATTGCAGGGATTGCTTATGTGCCCATTGTTATTCCCGGCCCTGCCGTACCTGGCGGCACATCACAGCGCACGGCTTTTTGGCAGGTTGTGGATAGTAGCAGACATTGCAAGAAACACCGAGGAGATGTTGAACACATTTGTCTGGAAAATCGCAGGTGATCCCAATCCCTTAGGATCTTATATAGGATGTTTGGAGTCAACGATGCCCTGTTCTCCAATCCCGAAATCCACTGGAGTCGCCAAAATGAGGGCAGAACAGTTTACATCGCACTAAACCTGGCAAACGGTTTCACCAAAACCACAGTGTGATAGCATGAGATTATATGAGATGTATATACTATTGTAAAAGTGGCGTATGCTCTTTCTGCTTGACCAACTGCTATAGGCCCTGCAGGAGTCCCTAGCAGCACGATGTCTTCTTTAACCTTCATAAGTTGGAGGCTGAAAATCTCCTTAAAGTAGACTCTTATTATTCATAAGCCGCCCCTACTTGGATTGAACCACCTCTTCGTATGAGGGGGTTGTTCATCAAGCTGTTCATGTGATGCTCCTTGCGGTCTCCGATTCGCCGCCGGTGCCCGAGGCGCGCGGTGCTGACCTTGCGGGAACGGAGGCGTCAAGAAGGCAGCGAAAACGACGTGGCAAGCGGATGGATCCATGATGATCTATGGAGATACAGTCCCTGAACATATGGAATATGGAAGTGGAAAACCCCATCGAAGACCCACCTGTTTGTAGAAACAACATGGCCATTCATGGGACCATCTTCCTCTTTCATTGTTATTCTGTTATTCTTTCCATTCTGGATGCAGCGGAGAAGGTTTTCTGCAGGATTTTGATGGGTGACTTGTTTGAAGGGTCAAAGATGGTCAAGGATGAAATGGTCCAAGAAAGTGACTGTTGTGTGTTTCTTTCTTTGTGCTGTTCATAAGACGTTCTTGGAGAAAATGAGAAAAACAGGTTCTGCTGTGCTTGTTTGTTGGCACATTTACTCCTTAACTTTTCAATATCATTTCAACTTCTTGGGTCCCGAGATCAAGTCTTTGAGTCGTAGGTGCTTGTTGGATTTTGATGTGCAAGTAGTTGCAATCGAAATTCAGCAATGACATTGAGTGTCTGTCGTCGTCGATATCATATACTTTATACTTGTCCAATTGGGTCGGCTTTTCTGCTCTTCACCGGGTCGGCCTCAAAGTTTATGGTCAGATTTCCTTTCGCTCTCAGAGGTCTTGAACCAAGGAACCAAGGAGATGTTTCACGAAACCAAGGAACACCTGGCGGGTCACACCGATGGACGGTGCTTCTCCGGATGGTCCACGATGGTCACGGCACGAACCCTTCGATCTTCCGGAGCACGGCCCGGCGTAGCAAGACACCAGGTGAGGCGGAACGAGCGGCCGAACGAGCACAAGTAGGCGGGAAGCGCTGCAAGACTGGTAACACGGTGATTGTGAAGTGCTTCTGAACTGAAGCCCAGCAGAAAAATGTATTACATAGCTACGTTATCAATCCACCAGGTTCACTGAACCCACTTCACATAAGCCCAGAACGTTGCCGCATTCAAGGTCAACCCAACTCCAGCTCTGATGGCTATTCCGCAGCTATATACCCTGCCGGGAGCTTCCTACTCAGATAGGGCAGAAGTCTGCTGAATCCCCTCCGGTGTCCGCCCAGCGGTGTGTTGAGGGGTGTGTTTCTGGTTGCGCGCTTGCTGCGGCAGGTGAGACTGCGACCAAGGCTCCAACAGGCCTGAGGATGTTTGGGGTGTTGGGGGAGTATTGAATAGGGTGCCTGCAATCCTTTCCTAAATTTCTCATAATTCCAACCCATGACACACCCTCCAGACCAGACCCTGTATTCTGGACCCCGAAGAAGGGAGGTTGCATGGGATTCTATGTAATGGTTCGTCTCAAACATGAGGCTAATACAATCTAATACAGCCAAAACATTGACCACCAACCCATCCCAGACCAGTCAGGTGACCACACCAGTCCATTTTTGGGGTCCTCAACTCAACGATGACCCAGCTACGACGCAGCGGGGACCGCCACGCCATGCGCCAGGGACCGAGGCGTCCACCGACGCGGCAGCGACGCCTGTAGTCGAAGGCGGCGAAGGCACCACTGACGCAGTGGTTGTGCGTGGTGATAAGCATCGCTTTGACTTTTTTGAGTTTGACTTTTGCTAAACCGAAAATGTATGAACATGTTATAAAATGTTTTCACAACTCGATCTTCACCTTTCTTTCAGGTTCCTCTTGATCTTCTGGCAAGTTTCACCGCGTTGTTCTGGATTGGCTATTCCAACTTGCTTCCCAGGTCCCATGCTATAGAATTATGTGTTTCTCCATTGCTTCTAGCCAACACCTCCACTGTCTATTGATTATTCTCACAATGCATTTGTCAGCTCCACGACATTCTTAGTGTTTCTGATTTTCGTTTGTGCAGCTTTGGCGTGTTTGGTTCTCGGTTGCAGGCAACGGGGAGGACAAAGATCCCCAGGCCACGCAGGGCCACTGGGCACGGGAGCTGCGTCAGCACTAGCACCTGCAGTGGATGTAATTTATATAAGTGCATTTTAAAATGGACTATCCCATACTAACACCGTTTTAAGTTCAAACCCTAAAAGTGGCAGGACTGGGCCTTTAGATCTTTAGATGTTCAAAGTTTTAAGAGAGGAAAGCCCCCATGCAGCGGCGTGCGCGGCGCAGATGGGCCGAAGTCGATGGGGGTGGGCCCAATGGACTTCCAACGTTCTGAACATTGTTCGGACGTTCAGTCCAGAATTCTTCAGAGTTCTTCAGTAAACCAGTATACGCATTGAAACGTGCGGGCTGCGCAAGCGCACTCCTAGAGGTGCCTCGAGGTCGGACAGTTGCCCTTAAGGAGAGGAATGGTGGAAGAAAAGACGATGTACACGGCTGTACACGTCATACATCGAAGTGGCCCGGCTGCTGCAGCAAATGACTCCTCCCGGAGGGACTGAGATTTGAGACCTCTCAGGCAGCGGTTTTTGTCTGGAAGGTTCAGGAAATAGACCCAAACCACGTCCCCCATTGGCCCCATATGTGTCTCCAGTAGATAGGCTCTTCAAACAAAGGGAACCGGTGAGCCACGCGTCACCGCTTTCGTCGATCGAGGAGAGAAGGACCAGAAGGATTAGCTGATAAGATCAGTTTTTCGAAGCGCTGTTGCGTCGGTCCTTTCTACTTTGCTAAGCCTATAATAACAATCCCTAGGGATCCAAGTACTTTCTCAGAAGGTGATTGGAGGCACTGTTATGTAGGTTTGGAGGGTCCAAGTACCTTCTGAGAAGGTACTTGGATCCCGAGGGAATTTCTAACCTATGCATGTTTGTACAATGTTTAATATACATTTGGATACCAGACTATAAATGACTGTAGTATGTTTGGTCAAAAATAGAATTTAAAAGTGTACAGTTTCAGTTGAAGATGTTGGACATCTTCCCTATTTGGAGGAGAATTTCTATGAATTTCTGATACATGCATTGCATGGATTACACCACTGCCTTACCTCGCAGCCTGCAGGCGGCGCCTCCCGAGCCGGTGGATGGCGGTGGTGAGGCGAATGGACGTTCGTAGCGATGGCCTCCAACCTACTAGCTATTGACTCACATGGGGGTGGTTGACCTGACGTCGATGTATAGGCATTCGGCATCCCAACATATATAGATAATTATAGATATACCTCCACAATCGTCCATACCATGGATGCTCTGGGTGTTTCACAGAGGGCCGAACAAAAGGAGAGTGCAACACTTGCTATGACAAAGGAGAGCGTGGAAGTCCTCACCGCTATCGAGATCGCGAGGGCTGTCACAGCTGCCACGAGAGATTCTCATGGTATAGGAGTAAAGGGCCGGCCATGCTTACGGGCGTCCTCTGAAGTGTGTGGCGTGAAACTACCAGCCGTTCCCTCTTAGATTGAGTGGTTTCATATGGTTTCAGAGTAGATACCACAATCCATCACATTCCCCAAGTTTGGTGGTTTATATTGAGTCCCATCTGTCGACAGACATCTTGGGGTGCCGCTGCCATTGAACCTCTGCAACCGCTGCGACGATTTGGGGCATATGATGAAGCACTGGTTAAAGCCAAAGCTTTAAATTGAAGCGGCGCTGCTTGTTTTGTTCCCCTTGTGTGGCTATTTCCTTTCTAGGGTTTGCACAACATGGGAAACGCAAGAGCGAGAAGTACACATAAGTACACGAATTGGGTTGTAAAAGGATGTAAAAGGTGAATATGCATTTGCGTGCCCTGAACTTCCACTGTAAGTCTCTTGTTGAATCTCGGCAAGCTCGGCGGACTGTTCAAGATCCTGGCTGTGTTTGGTAGCCCCCTGTGGATGCCCCCGGCTTTTGGTTTCTTTCGCACTTTCGGCTGCTGTCACATTTGGAGGCTACAACAAACTCCCGCCTGAATCTACTTTCGTGACTTGAACTGACATGCTTACTTCATTCCTTGATACCTTTGTTGCAATTTTACTTTTGCAACATTTGGAGAGCGTCATTTGATTCCGATGATGTGTCCCACTGAGTGACAGTATGTGAGACTCAGAGTCTTGGTCATGGTGAGATCATGGAACTTGATGTCACTTCAGACTCCAACTAGGCAGACTCCAGGAGGCAAGACATGAAACATACGGGGTTTAAAAAGTATAGACATATCATAGGGGTGGACAAAAACATACGGGAAGGGTTAAAAAAAGAACAACTTGCTGCGGGGTGGACCAAAAAGGGTGACAAGATGTGACAAGTGGAAAAACCAGTCATAGGATGTCATAGGGTGTATTGGTTGTTGGCTTCCCCATTCGATCACATGCATTTCTCCATTCCGCATCCGTTTTGGACCGGTCGACTTCATCGGTTTTGGACCGACGGTGCAGGCAGAGGTGCCTTTCCAGTTCCCCGACATCGATGAGGATCCAGAGGAGTTGGGAGCCCCAGAACTTCGACCAGACCGTCGACCTGGACACGCATGTTGGTCTTTGTCCTCATCAATGGACCCCTCAGAACTGGAGGGTCACATGACCAGCTTTGCGACAACGAAGGTTTCCGCACCATCTTCGTCATCTTTCGCATCTTCTTCGAGTCAATAGGATCAATAGGGGACCGACCTGGCGGGCCCTTACGTACGTGACTGAAAAAGCCATCGGATCAAGTGACCAGTCACTTGGAAGAACCACCAGTCACTTGGAATCAACATCACGCTGGCTAGCAGCTATAGAGTGCGTGTCCCATCTAGACGTTTGGTGGTCAAAACGGAAGTGCCACAACTAGGGTTCCCTTTCTGTTTGCCGCAGATGTTGTTTGAAGATGTTTGAAGGGTTTAGGGATGCTTCTCCCTGCCCAGAAGGGTCCACCGTTGTGGCCCATCATGCAGTTTCGAGTGATGATGGGCTTCCTGCGGTCGACGCACCGCAGGAAGTCCCCGCTCAGCGGAGAAAAAACCGGTCCGGTTGGCGGTGAGCGAGCTCACCCACCGGTCCGCGCGCGGGGGTTCACCCTCTCGGACAATAGGCATCTGGTTTGGGAGCATAGGAGCACTTCCTTTTCCGCGATTTGAATACGGAACCCGCGGAAACCACTCTCTTCAAGGACCGAGGAAGAGAGGGCCAAGCGACAGGAGGCCGTTTTCAGAACCCGCGGATCTCCTGGGCCAGGGGCGCGAAGATGGTGGGTTTGGGAACATACTGGGAATAAGGAGATCAGAAATCACAAGTCTTGCCATGTCTCAAAAGATCTCGACTAAGACGCCCCACGTGGTCTAAGCCAAGCCATGCTTCCTTACAATATTCTGCTTTGGTCTAATGTGCTTACAGCATTCTGGAGATGTAGCGCCAGGCTACTTGGACAATCTTTAACACACTATAAGAAGATATATAAGAAGAAAGGAAATATATAGGACCGTTCTGTGTCCAACACCTCAGCGGATGGTCCATCGCCTCGCTCCGATCAAAACCGACGGTGGGGATACGAACCGAAACGATGCGAACGAATCAGGACTTCTGATGATGGGGGAATCCTTAGCGTCCGATCCGATCGCTCCGTTCGAGTCGCGATGCGAGTCCTTAGTATAGTAGCGTCCTCTTGTTCCGTTCGTAGTAAGGCAGCAGCCCCGATCGTAGCGTCCAGAATCCTTCCAATTGGAGAAGGCCTTTGAAAACGAATCGCTGGTGCAGTCTCTCCTCCGCCAGGCCGAAGAAAAGCAGCAGAGAGAGATGATCCTCTTCAACGAAAGCAATGGGACGTGCCCCCCACGAAACACTGCAAGCAGCACGTGCGCATGTTGTGCTGCTTGATCCATGCGAAGAGGAAAAGTGTGGATCTATGGCTGCAAAGAGCTTTTGCAAGGTGACCTAAAAAGTACGACACCATCATGTTGGATGTCGATGTTTGTCAAGTGATGCTGCCAGAAGGATTCCAAAACCGTGGTACTTGTAGAATTTTCCCGGGGGGGTTGTCGCCCACGATTCCTTTCGAATTGGTTTATCCTAAGCATCATTGGACCCTCCTATGGAGGGTCTGGACCCTCGAAACCTTCACCTTTTGAGGGTCTTTAGGGTTCGGGAATACTATAGATTAAGAACCTTTGCTGCTGCTGGTGTTGTGTTCCTTTTTGCCCTCAGCATCAGAAGAACTCAAAAAGAAAGTGAATAGGCAACGACGTCCTTTCATTTTTTCAATGTTTCCTTGCTACAAGCAATTTTCTGGACCGGGCTGACTCCCTAAAATGTTTTTTGGGGGGAGAAAACCTTTTAATTATCAATCCTCCCAATCATACAATCGCCCCCGTTCACCCCCGTTTACCCTTTTTTTTACACCGACCTTCGACCCCGAATCGCTGTCCGTCGCCGACCCATCATCATCGTCCACTGGGAAAGGGACGTGCTCAACAGGTGCACTGTTGACATAGACGATATGTTTGCCAAAAACGCGTCTACTTCGCAATAATGGACACCGACATCCGAACAACTCACACCACTGAAGACTGCCGGCACACATTTTAATACCATTCATCATGATAGCATGGTTGACCAACCAAAGTCGAATGCCAATCCAAAACCATGAAAAACAGAGGTGTCAGTCTCTAAAACCTGTTGTTTTTCAAGCTTTTCTGATCGCCTTTCTGATCCAACGTTTGAAAGCCTGGGAGGGTGGATTGAAGCGTGGTTAAACCTCGCCTCCACACCGTTCGACACACCGTTTTCACCTCCCGGTCTTTGTCATTCTACGGCTCGTCCTCTCAACGACCGCGGAAGGTACCGCCGCTGGCGTGGAGACTTCCGCTGCGGAAGCCGCGTCCCGCCGCTGCCGGATGGCGAGGAACGTCGGGCAGATGGGCAGATGGATTGGGGGAGTCCTATTTAGTTGCAACAGTCGGTATACCCGGTAAACAATTGAATTGTAATATCACAATTTTTAGAGAAAGGCCCTGCAACCTAACCATCATCCAACCACTCCACTTAGCGGAAAAACATCCACTGTCACTTTTGGAATCGGATATATAACCCCACAGATGGACGCCATCAAATCTCCGCCAAAAGAAAATCGCTCTCAGGCGCAGGCTAAGCGGGGAGAGAGGAAATATACTTCATCAAACATCAGAGTGTTTCCGTGATATATTGTGCGCGTTGATTCCTGAGATCTTTGCGTGTAGATCTTGCGGACCTTAAGATGTAGTTTGCAGGCGTGACTTAGTTAGACTCGTCTTAGAATGTCTTAGATCTTCGTATTCTTAGTGGGACTGTTCACTGTGTCACTGTTTGGGGCTTGCGCCACGCCACGATCTTCTTTTCGATCGGTGCGGATCGCCACGCCACGCCACTGATCCGCATCGTGTCGGATCCGCCAGCCGGAAAGGCTCTTAACATCTTAACTCCCTGAGGCAAAGATGATACTCAGCCTTTTTTTTAGAACCCTGGGACCCTGAAGCTTGGGGGTCAGACCCTCCAAAGCGTTGTTCTATGATGTTCTATGGTTTTTATCGTTCTCAGGCCCGGATTCAACCCTTTTGGAGGT
>CAXAMN010023172.1:0-18513 GCA_963970005.1 Durusdinium trenchii | reverse complement strand
GGTAGAAAGAGACCTTGCCGTAGGAGGAATTCATGCAAAAGACCCCCCAGCCACAGACTCCTCATCACCACCCCACGGTCCAATGGCCGTGGAAACAACATGACCCTGCCTCAGTGTGCCCACTATGTGGAACATGCAGATTTGCAATGAGGAGGTCTACTGATCCGGTCCAAAGTCGAGTCAAGATGAATCGGTGAGAGCTCGCCACCACTGTCCACTGATCCTCCTGTATTCGTTGCACCTGGCCGGCCGCATCGGCGATCTTGAAAAGATAGGGGTTGAGGGTGCTAAATTTCACAAATGCTGCTAATAAGGAGTAGGTCTGCGAATAGCAAGGCTTCTGATGGGCGTGTGTGTTTTTTTAAGGTTAATGTTAATAAACATGTAATTGTGGAGCCTGGATAACTTTCACAGCGCTGGCAACCAAATCTTGACCACAAAACTATGGTTGCAAATCTGCCATATCCAGCTCAAAAGGGCTATGGAACATGGTTGAAAGAAATTGCAAACACACAACATGTTTTTTAATTCAAATTCCAGGCCAGGTAGATTGTGCTATAAATGCATGCTTGACCAAGCAAGTTGCTTGCAACATATGCGGTCACAACTAAGTAAGAACATACATAGAACAACGCGCAGTGTGAATTGCGAAGCAATCATGGCGTTGCATGAGATGGCTGCAAATGGATGGAGATCCTTCTTGAGATGCGGGCCTTGTATTTTCAAACATGGGTCTCGAGAAGAGATTCAACAATTTCAGAACGGAATGTCAAATATAGCAGATCTAGTGAAAAGACTGGAGGCCACTTATGCTTTGCCCATGAAACAAGTTTTACCTCTCCTTTTACTGTGTGTGCGTGAAAATACTATGAATGAAGTAGAGAGAAGAACGATTCCGAGGTAAAATTGCCTCCAAAATTAGCTGGGGCAACTTTTGGAAGGATAGTACATAGTTTGAGTGCTAGAGACAACCCCAAAGCAGGTGCTAGTTTTCTCGGGTGTGCGGCCAACTACATCTTAGGTGACAGCACTTGCAGAGAACAGATTGGTTCCAGCGTCGCACAAGAAGGTGAAGCAAACGTCAAGCTCTACTTCATTTGCAGAAAGTCTAAAGCCGTTGACTACTTTGGGCAAGGGGCACCCATACTACAACCTAGTGCAATTGGTCAAACAGCTGAATGTGCCATTTGGCTGTGGTGAATTTATGACGTTGAGCCTTTTTTTGTGTTTGATCATTTGGGATGAATACGGGCTCTTTACTAGTCAACATTGCGTAGGATGGTAATTGTAGGACGCCAATACTACCAAGACAAACGCTTAGAGCGCTGCTGAACCGACTGAGGGGCATTCGCTTGAGAGATGCCAAGCAAATGAAGAAAACAGTAGAAGGAGTCCTCGGCTTGATA
The DNA here is from genome assembly GCA_963970005.1 of Durusdinium trenchii. Classification (NCBI taxonomy): domain Eukaryota; class Dinophyceae; order Suessiales; family Symbiodiniaceae; genus Durusdinium; species Durusdinium trenchii. The sequence goes on along the minus strand of CAXAMN010023172.1, from coordinate 17,107 downwards.
TTTCAAGATTACGTATCCGTGTCTGTGCCTTCATCCTCAACCATGTCAAGAGCTCGGAGAAAAGTTGATGTTGCGATGATGTTTCATCGCAGACGGGAGTGGAAAGCCATGGGCATTCAAAATTGTTCAATCCAACTTAGCTGCTTGTCCATACTCTTTGAAGACGCCAACTCACACCAACTAATATGGTTTGCTTGCTCAAGCTGTGGCTCAGAGTTCTTCCTGTGGCTTTCTCTTGTTCTTTCCTTCCCCATTCTTGAGACAACTTGTCTTCCCTTTCACTTTCACAAAGTGTTTTTAGATTCTAGATTCTAGCATCTAGACTGTAGTGGTCTAGTGGCACTAATGTTCCTAGTTGTGTATGGCCTTTCGGTGGGCATCTCTTTTGCTTTTATTTTCCTGCGTTTGTTGTTCCAACCATTTATACACTACTGGCCTGATTGCTACTCTACTTGTCCAGCGTGCGCAAGGCTATGATGCAGCTACATTGAGGAAAGAAATGTTTGTCATTGAAGAACACAGCACCAGGCCAGGCCGCCTGGCGATTGCTGGGTAGACCTGATTCCCGAACCATTACATCGCAATCTGCATTTCATATGTTCTTTGGCAAATTTGCTTCTAATTTCTAATTTGGTCATCAACTCCTGTCTCCTGACAGGATTGAAGCCGCAACCGCAGCCTTCTTGGATTGGGGTGCTGCTTGGAACCACGCCATCATGGACAGTGGAGATGGAGACCAATCTGAGTCATCTGTATCTCAGGATTCTTCTGACTCATTCTTGGCAAGTGGTTCTTCTCGTCCGAAGCAAGTAAAGCACAAAGAGGGTTTCAATATTAACCGGCGTGTGCTGCCACCAATTACTTTGGGACGAGGCTAGCTGGAGGTGTTGTTTTGAGTGTAGCAATTGCAGCACGTCTACTAGCTACTAGCTACCCGCTCCCCGTCAAATGTGTTGCTGAGGCTACATTGGGGGGGCTAAGAACAATTAGCATGACAAGACAAAGAGAACAATTGCTCGCTGTGCTTTCCGGTTGTCAGCACTGCTTGGACAAATTGCAGTTGCTGCGCAGGTGCCACATCTTATCCACACAAGGCAGCTGCTTTGATGCATGCTATTCAGCTTGAGGTGGGAGAGTACGAGGATGTTAGGCGATACGGAGAGCAAGTCATAGCTTGCTTATCTGATCAAGGCCGGCTGGCTGACTGGCTTGGTAACCGGTAGGACTCACACTGCAAACCAAAAATCAGCTTGTCACTGTCAGCCACGAAGAGTATTCTGCACGTCGTGTTCAAGGGTGTTCAAGGGGGGAAGCTCACATCCAGAATCCAGGTCCAGGTCAGGTAACTCAGGTAGGTAACTCCAACTATACTCAAGACTCAAGAACCTTCAATCTAACGCCTGCTAACAAGTAACACGACTCTAACACCTTTCTATTCTCCACGTCAGCCAGCCCCCCCTGCTGTTCACCATTTGCTGTTTCCAGTTTACTCACAGTCAGGCACTGAAATTTCGTTGGGCGAGATGCCTTTGCTGGAAGTTCCACAACTTTCAAGAGATGACGACGCTGCCTTGTGTGACGGACTCCGCTGTTCATCTATTCCTGTTGCTTGACAGTACATTGATCAACATGTGCTCATGTGCCATGTGCTTTGTGCAATGAGTGCGAGTGTGAAGCCTGCTTCTGGCAGTGCAAGCACTCCAAGGATCATGGTGGCGCTCTTCTCAATGAAACGTCAGTTTCACTGGTTGCCATGGACGGGTGTGCCTTGGCTCAAACTCTATTGTTTGTTTGGGTGGGTGGTTGGGTGGTTGGATAACTGCTTTGTTTGTTTGTTTGTTTGGTTTGGTTGGTTGTTTTGTTGTTTGGTTGTTTGTTTGTTTGTTTGTTTGGTTGGTTGGTTGGTTGGTTGGGCTGGGTTGGGTTGGGTTGGTTGGGTTGGTGGGAGTTGGTTGGTGGGGTTGGTTGGTTGGTTGGTTGGTTGGTTTGGTTGTTTGGTTGTTTCATGATTTGGTTGTTTGTTTGCTTGGTCGGTTGGTCGGTTTGGTTTTGGGTTGGGTTGGGCTGGGTTGCCTGCTTGCTTGCTTGCTTGCTTGCTTGGTTGGTTGGTTGGTTGGTTGGTTGGTTGCGTTCTTGATCCTGATGCTGCGCGCAGGTGGTTCGCAAGAAACTACAAATCGCGCTGTGGAGACACTTCCTGATTCTCATCTCAAGTTGCAAGTTTCTGAGGTGCTCAAGTACCTGTTGGACTGTTGGATTTCTTTTTCTTGCCGATGTCAAGGTGTTTTCCTTTCTGTCCGGCCTCTGATTGAGGATGGGAGAATGGCTGGCGACAGGGATATCACCTTGCCTGATGAAAATGGAGGACAGCGACAGAAACCAACGTCCGAGTCTGCAGAACCCTTTTTTTGACCCAGTTGAATTCAGCAGAATGTGCTTTGCCTGATGCTATACCGGATTTCCATGTGTTCTTTACTGCTACTGTTACAGCTTTAGCAAAAGTCTCATCATGTTGAGCAAGCTGTTGCATTTCAGCAAAAGACTTTTGAAACTTTTCCTTGTTGCTTCTGCTGACGATTGCTACTTGCGTTACGACTTGCGTTGCCCAGGTTTCCAAACAGCTTTCTCCTATCCGGGCCAAAGCATGTGAGCGACAATTTGTTGGCAAATGCACTTGGGAAAATGGCATGGTGCAAATCTCAGTTAAAGTGGCATTCCATAAAGGATACAATTAGAGGTCCAGTTGCATGTATTTGGGTGTGTAGTAAAATAGGGAGACAAGAGACTGACCTGCCTGGAAGGAACATAGATCAACCATTGGTCATCGGGTGGGCGGTTCGGGTCTTGCTATCGAAATACACACCCATTTGTTTGTGCCCTACATTTGTTGCTGACTGGTTGCTATCCAGTCCAAAGCTAAAGCGTCTTACTTCTTCTTCACTCCAGACTCCAGCCCACAGTTTTCCGTCAGCATCAACACAGCTTTGTGTTTGCTTCTTCAAAGCTATATCAAATTGCAAAGATCAAGTCTCAAGTTCAATTTGTTTTGCAATGTCTTCCTGTCAGTTGGGACAACTATCTCAAGAACCTACGGCAGCTGGAAACTTTGCTGGCGCGTGTGGACAACCGAGACCAGTTCATCTCGAGATGTGTAGAGAATATCGCTGACAGAACTCCATTCAAATCCTGGGCTTCACGTTTGAAGGGGCTGCGGTGGGAAAGAATAACAGAGTTTTGCGCAGAGGACTTTTGGTTGAACAGGCAATGCTTTGATTTGTACCATTGTTTCAGGGCAACTTGTCACTTGTCTTCCAAATTCCATACATGGCAATACATAAGTTTGAGACTCTTCACCATCTAAGTTGCTTCGGGTTGAAGATCCTCTTCGCCGCTGCTGGAATAAGAACACATACTTGAAGAACCCAAAGAAACGGCCAGCACCTCTTGGGCTTGAGGATGAGTTCAAGTCCCTCAGATGTTCTTAAATCTTAGTTTTTGCTTCAACAGTGACGTTAGCAATGTATTTGCCTCTTGTTCTTGACAGAGTTGCCAAATGCTGACTCGGCGTCTCAGCGTTACTTGAATTTTGCAAATGGCATGCGACTGGGCTCAAACCTAGGCCAAACGCAGAAGCGCTAGATGCAGCTATTTGCAGCAAAAGTTTTTGGGCAACTACAAAAGCAATCTGTGCACTTGCTCTTCTCTGTGAGTTCATTGGTCGCTGGAGTGAAGGATGCTTCTGCCATGAGCAAGAGATGCTCAAGTTTGCTGCTGAACAAGCATCTTGTTGGAGAAGTAAAGGGTTTTTGAGCATTTCTTTAATGCAACAATTTCCAATAAAATACTGGTATCACCATAAGACTACTGTATAGCAGCTGCAGTTCTTGCAAGCCACCAAGTTAGGCCGATCTGCGGCTATCAAGCCACCGACATGGACATCATGGAAAGCGCTACCGCTACAAGAAGGACCTGCTTGAATGTGCTCTGAAGTGTCCTTTACGTTGCTGTAGAGCTCCAGAAATGGCGGCTGGAGATGCTCTGGGGAAGCTTCAACAAAGAATGACACTTCTTTGACAGGTTGGTTGGGTCGGGTTGCAAGAAGTTGGTTGGAACATTACAACACCAAATGGGTACGCAAAAGGAGAACCTCCTCCTGTCCTGTTATTCAACGCCATGGCAAACAGCAAGTAGATCTATCTGTTGATACCAAGAACAAGAGTAGTAGATACTTCTGCAGTATCATTCTAAAAAATGGCATTTGAAAAACACAAATTGGCAACCAACAATGTGCAGCGGGACACTGTCAGTTGGCAATTTTTTGGTACTGTGGACTGTGGACTGTGGGTGCAGTGTATTTATCGAGAGAGCTCATTGCATAGCCTAGGCGTGAGTCAGAGCGAGACTTTGTGCAGTTCACTGCAGAGCTGATGGTGACTCCTTTTGATGAGGACAAAAGGGATGCACAGAAGCTCTACCAAGACTGGAGATCAGCAAGGGGAAGAATTCTGGCTGAAATAACCCCGAAGCTAAGCTATTGGCAGCAGCTCCCATGGAAGCTGTTACAGTTGGCTCACCACGATAGCTGTCAAGCCATGGTTGGGGCACAAATTTGCTTGAAGCTGTGGTCACAGGGCGGACTGGGCAACAAACATCGCCAGTCGAGAAGATTTTTGGACCCAGAATTTCAAGGTGATGCACATGGCCCTCCACTTCGATCACTAGTGGAAAAAATGGCGGCAGGAGCGGATATCAGACAGCCAGAGTTTCAACCTTTGGTGTGCTGGTTGTCCAGATTTTCTTGCATCAAGCTCGTTGAACGCAGCGTAGAAGGCACACATGCAGTTGTCACTCGTGCTACAAGGCGTGCTCCTGCTGCATCCACTGCTTACACGTCGGTAGAGTTGCGGTTCATTTCATTCTGCGAGAGTCTAGCTCACAAACCTGAGGCAACTTGATTTGCAAAAGAGTGTATAACGTATTGGTTTCTTCTTTTGAATTTTCAAATTGGGGTTGGACGTCTTTGACGAACACATCCTGATTGAGGTATTGCAGAGATTGTCGCAGAGTCTTTGGGGCTTCGAAACATTGGTTGGATTTCGAGCTGCAGTCTTGTAACTTGCCTCAACGTTTTTTTACGGACGAATCTTCAACACCTGCCACCTGCCATGGACAAATAACAAACATTAACAATTGAGACCAAGACTCAGGCTCAGACTCTCAGACTCAGACTGGCATTACCTTCCAAACATTTCCTGTGGTGGTGGTGGTGGTGGTGCAAGATCCTGAATCTAGAGTCTAGAGCAAGGAATCCTCATGTGTCCTAGGCAACTCCTTGGTCTTCAACCTTCGCCCTACTATGACAAGATGAACTTTGCAGACTTGTCTGCCATGGTCTACCGAGACACATTGCAGCAAAAACACCTCGAGAGAGATAGACTTGCCGCGGAGCTATCAGAAAAGAAACAGCTAGAAGATACAATGAAGAAGGCATTTGTTCAAGCTATTGCTGGCCCAGATACAGTGAACCGAGTTGGAGAAATCATCATTGAGCACATGCTAGCAGTGCTTTGTCTGTGTTTGGGCGTTGATCACGTACATGACTCATGTTCCTAACAATGCTCTCTAAAGGGGCATTGCTGGTGGACTGATGGATCACTGATGGATTAAGATTATTTTTTTGCTGTAAGCGTAGCACTGCATGGGCTGGCACGGAGTTCTCGTTTACTTGGCATGCCCATATAGGGTTATCAGCATCCCTTTCCCCAGGTAGCAGAGAGCGATCCTGGATTGGTTTTCTCCATGGAGAACCTGCAGTCTTGCTGTTCTATTCTGGATTCCAGCGGAAGCTCGGCTGTCAATGCTGTAGGCTGGCAGCTGGAGGTACAGCTGATGAAGGGATTCAAAGATGAGAAGGGAACTTTTTTGGGGGGGAGATGAGTCATGGTGAAAGTTTAGACCTATGGTTTAGTTTACTTGCACTTTAGGGGGAGATGGTCACTTGCAAGGAGCTGCTTTGTGGCAACCGCAATCTGTGGTTGATGCAAAGAAGCAAACTCCAGCTCTTCTTGATGAAGCGTCCATTGGTGCTTGTAGCTCTGCAGCTGCAGCTGTGGAGCAGAATCAAGCACATTCTTCAAGCGTGGGTGACATCCCTTTGGGGGGCAACTTCTTCAGGATAGCAGAGCGTGGATTGCCCCAAATGACATTGCTTGGGCAAACAACTATGGCTGGAGTGGATTTTTTTGCACAGTCGTTCACTCTTCTTGAACATGATGAGGAGCCAGACGTTGTAGCAGTTGCTCCCAATGAAAGGATGCTACTGGACGCTTGTCATTGGCTGCAGGTTTATTTTTCTTCCTGTCGGGGCCAGGGTGAGAGTGGTATGGATCACTTTGTGTTTCAGATTTGTGCCCTTTCGGGTGAATTCCATCAAAGGCCAAATGGTCAACATCACCTTCTGCATCCAAATACTTGTCCACCATCAAAGTATGGACACCGTCTGAGCTTCCACTATACGCAATGATCCGGCAGCCGGTGTGGCTTGCATTGATTGATTCTTATATGTGCAGTGGTCTTGGTGTGTTCAGTTGTACTATTTATTTTAAATTTTGAATTGTAAACCGTTTTCATTGAGCTTCTATAGGGCAAGGCTTGCCCATGTGTTTCCCTCAGGTCATCTGGTGCACAAGCTCTACTCAAAAGGATTGCTAACTCAGGTGCAATGGGTGGGACTCAGTATGGGCTTCATGTATCTGCATGCTCAGAATTGGAAGAATTGAAGGCGAAAGGGCTTGTTACCCAGATGATGTTGCTTCAGCGCACAGACCACGACAACTACACATTGACAAGTTTGGGAAGACAGTGTGTCAAACCTTGCCTTGAATTGAGAAACCCGGTGCCTATCCTTCAGTACAAAAGGAAGCCTGTCCAACTTGAACATGTTGGCGAACCTACTTTGGCAGAGCTTATCCTGGCCCTTGCGGATAGTGGTTGGCGTGATGTTGAGCACAACATGTCCAAGATTCTTCAACCTTACAAGCAGGGTGGACCCAAGATTTGGTACAGTTCGAAGGGCAAGAAGACCAGCAAACTATACTTACAAGTTCTGGCTCAGGCTCAAACCATCTTTAGATCTGGATCTATGCAACAAATACACCATTTTCAGTCACAGAATTACTATCGATGCATTCTTGAAGGTTGCAAGAATGTGCTGCCCAACCAACCGCTCAGCTACTACAAAATGATCAGCAAATCCAACGGAGGATCTGGACACCCAAGCTCAACGGCATTTGATGCTGGTGCTGCTACTGCTGGTGCTGATACATACCTTGATGAACATGGCCACCCAACTGAAATCAAATCCGTTTCTTTTTATGAGTGTTAAGTTTGGGTGTGTGTCTGAGTACAGAAAAGTTTACTGTTGCAGTGTGTTTTTTGTATAACCGCATCAGGCTTGCAAGATCTTGGTCACCAGCAACAGCAGCAGGAGCTGCTTGCAAATCAAGCCATGGAGGTGGTAAGCAGCTCTGATTCGTGCCAAGAGTTTGAGACAGGTTCCTTCTCGGAGGTTGATGCGAAAGAACCTGAGGTTGCTATGGAGGGACCTGAGGTTGATATGGAAGAACATGAGCTTGCTATGGAGGGACCTGAGGTTGATATGAAAGAACCAGGAGCTTTGCGCAAATCGTCGTCAGATACAGAAACCAACAATGTTGCAGAGTCTAAATCTGCACCTGAACCAGAGCCACCTTCGAATCGCCCTGGTGTTTCATCAGAGCCGGGGCCAGTTCAGAATGAAAGCGGGCCTGCATTTGAGCTTGTGGAACAGAGCCAAATGCCTGCAGAAATTGTGCAGGTACCAAGTCTCCCTGCACAACGAAAAGTTTCTCCTACACATGCAAAGATGAGGGCGACAACTTATGGTTCCAAGAAAGTGCACTCCTCACCAGATGAGATCCTTTTGCCTATCAGTCCATATCCAGCGTGCTCGATACGATTGAATTTCAACGACCACAGGTTCACAGCAAAATGGAGGAATGAGATCAGCTCTGAGATCTGGATAGATACCCTTGCCAACAAAAGTTACTCCAAAACCTTTACCACACAGGATTGGAAAAGTGCACTCAAGGACGTCCACAAGAACGCATGGGAAAAGTGGTCCCTGGCTGCAGACAGCCTTCCTGCTTTGCAGCTAGGGCAGGGAATTGAGAAGCAAGATCCTGGTGTCATCCCACCAGATGTTTACAATAGATTGGAACCAATCATTTCAGCTTTACCAGAACGGAAGGCTTACAGCAGACATTAGACATTCTAAATAGAATGTCATTAGTCAGAGCACCGAGACAAAAAAAGAATGTGCACATGGACCTGCGCCAACTACATTATGTATAAACATTCCTTCATAGAGGTATTGGGACAATTTTTTTTTGGCAGGCCAAATGGTTCCAAAGAAAGACAACGATTACTAGTCTACTTTCCAAGAAATTGTTGTTGCTGTTGTTGCTGTAATGTTCCAGAGACTTGTGTCCTCTAGATCAGCTGCGTCACCTTAATTGCAACCATCAAACCTTAATTGCAAACCTCAAACCTTAATTGCAACCTAAAGGTTTGCAATTAGGGTTGAGGGTTGCAATTAAGGAAATTGTGAACAGGTTTCACACAAAAATGGTTGCAGGCAGCTATTTGAAGCTGGATTCTGTTCGCAAATTCCTTATTTGCAGCCTGCAAATAAGACATTTGCGAACTAGATTTGCTCCCAAATGGCTGTTCATAGCTTTGTGGGGTTGAATTCTGGTCGCACATTCCTTAATTGCAACCCTCAAACCTTAATTGCAAACCTTTAGGTTGCAATTAAGGTTTGAGGTTTGCAATTAAGGTTTGATGGTTGCAAATAAGGTCATATGAGACTCCAGAAGTGAGCAGTACTACTAGTCAGTGTGAGCAAAACCAAATCAACACTTTTTGCCTGGTTGTATTCATTCTGTAGTTTTCAGCCAGCCCTTAGCCTTTAGTCCTTTTATGTGACTCAGACAGATGCCGAAGCGCCCCTTGTATTCTGGATCTAGCGATGATCTGGATGCACAAGAGGAAGGTGATGGGGGGTGACAATGACGGTGCGCATGGGGTTCCTTTGGTCCGCTTAGTAAGAAAGTAGTCAGAACTATGTACTTGTAGTTCTGCTTCCTTTGTGGCATAGCGTTTCATTTTTTGATGAGGTTCTGACTGGGTATCCGCCAGCTCCGGATTCAATGGAAAGTCTGTTCCAGTGGGCTAGCTTGAATGCAAAGGCCATTCTACAGGAACCTACCTTGAGGGAAAACTTCAAGAGGTTCCTATGCTCTGGTGGCACTCTAGAAGTTCATGAGGACTATGCTGGGATGGGCACTTGCGGTGCATGCTTGGTGGAACAGTTCAACGCAATGAAGTCAGAAGTCGCTGCTGAACTACCAGCTCGTTCAATGACCAAATGGTCATTTTGGTTTTCCATAATTCCAATTCCTTTTTTGTTCTATGATGATCGTGTATTCATTTCTTCTGGACTTGAGTCTAGGTGCAATTTTGAAGACGGTGAATCTTTCCACTGCATATGATATCGACTCTGCTTGCCGATCTGCACTGCTGACCCGGTCTGAGGCTGGCTGCTAAGTACTGGCATGTATCGAGAAATGATCAAGTTTTCAAGTTTCTAGTACATTGTAGGTAGGGCTTCAATTGCTGCAGGGCTGCCAGCACAAGCATGTTGGCGGTGACATGAACAGCAAGATCACGGAAGCCGCGCAGCAGGCTTTGGATGATGTATGTTCCGAAGTTATGGAAGAATACCGTCAGCACAAACGCTATTTGGCATATATGTTCTTTTATGCCTGTGATTCATGTTTGAAATAATGTCAGTGGCTGTCCTTACTATCTACAAACATGAAACTGGGTTAGGTATGCAACAAATTGGAGATCACGATGCAGAAGTGCGTCTACTCAACACAATGTATGGCAAAAAGCTTTTTGAACAGTATATGGATGTGCTCAGCGACGCTAGCTTCTTCACAGAATATAGCAAGTGCTACAAGCATTCGACCAAAAGTGGTGATATAGTGTTTTGGCATTGATATGATGTAAGAAGCACATCTAGTGTCAGTCAAGCAGCGGATTTTGTTTCACAGCCTAGGCATGTCCAACTCCCTTCGGAGTGTCCAAACAAAATGGGGAGCATCAGAATCAGCCTGGCCCGGTTCATCACGTGTTTGGTGCAGGCACGTCCTGCATAGATGTGTCAGCAATGGGCGCACAGCAGGGGCTTTTAGGTCCTTCCTCGAGGGCGCTTGCGATTTGGGTTTCCCAAATCAAACATGTGGGACCAGTACTGTGGCTGTTTGCTGTGATCTTTGTCCTTTTCTGTTTGTGTTGTCAAAGTCAGGGTGCCAAGCAACATGTTTGTTTGTTTTGTGCAGACTTAGGCAATCGTCCTGCACGAGTGCACTAGCAGGTTCTTGAGGTCATTGTTTACACACCACTTGGGGGAAATGTATCAAGTGATGGGCTTCTCTCCTCCAACCGACTCCAAGTTGCACTGGCATGCATGGTGTATAGCGCATGGTGTCATGTCTATTTGTCTCAGCATTCCAGCTGAAGCCTCAGGATGCGGATGCACTCGCAGGCTCCAAACAGAAGCATGTGTGGCTGTTGTCACCCAGCTACCTGGGCTGGCCCTGCAACCGCCCTCGTCTCTACACAATCCTCGTACGCAAGGACATATCACTGGTTGGATCAGGCTTGGGCACCATAGCAGAACTTTACCGGACTCCATCACTGACGGCCAAAGACTTGCTGGTCGCACCCCAGGAAACATGACTTGTAAGAAACAATCACCATCAATCAACAGTTGTTTGCAAACCAAACTGTGCTTTCAGGTTGACACTACAGTCTGCACTTAGGAAGAAGTGGAAGCGACGAGACGTGAACTAGCACACAAGCTACACCGTGCACTTGACTCTTCCTTTGAGCAACTCCTTACTGGAGACCATGCTTGCTCGCTTTCAACTGTGTTTGATTTCAAGAACTTGTAATTTGGGTGCCACTTGACATGCGAGAGGAGCTCAACCAACATGGCTGGCAGCCTACAAGAAGCACTCAAAGGTTATCCAGTACTGGCAAGACAACCATGACTCTGTGATTTGCAATTTGAACCAGAATCCTGCACGGAGAGCCATTTGCAACGCATTGTGCCCGACACTCTTGCGGGCAGGTGTTATGTGGGTATTGAAGCGGCCTGGGTTGGAGAATGACTTTGAGGAACGCAGCCTGACTCCCAAGGAGTGTTATTGCTGTGTTTGAGTGCTATTTGCTGAGTACTGCTATTTGCCGTGTTTCAGGTCCATATGGTTTTGAGTTTCAGCTTTGTAGGAGCATTTGGTCTTGATGGGAATACCGGCTTACAAGCATCTATCGCAAGTTCATTTTCCAGCTTTCAACTTTGATGCCCTTGCACAGAGCACTATCAAAAGAATGGCTGGCAATGTCCTTTTGGTTTAATAATTTTGATATTGATGTTCAGTTTCGACTGCTTGTGTCCCAACCAACCCCCAGGCCAATGCAACAAAACTGAGGCTATGCACAGTGCTGTTTGTGGTGCAGCGTGGTGTGTTATCCTGGCTACGTGGTCTTCAGAGAATATGACACCTTTGTTCCGGGCTCATGATGATGACGTTCCTGAGGTGTGTGTCACCGATCAAACACGTTTGCCAAGGTCCTTGTCAGCAGCCGTGCAAGACAAGTATATGATTTGATAACATGAGTTGTTAGCTGTTAGATATGACTTGAGGCATTTGTGGTGAGAGCTGAGTTAAATGTTCAACGGATGCTGCCTTTGCGTCTAATTCAATAAGTCAAGTGAACCGACACTGCTTCGTGTTGAAAAGGCCAAGATTCTGAGTCCAAAGGTCTGCGAAGTCCTGATGCTTTTCTTCAAGAATGCTTGCCACTGCTGGTCGTTCTCATTCAAGTTCAAGATCGAGTGGTAGTGCTAGGAAGAGTGTTTAGTTTTGCCATTTTGGCATTCCTAGTGAGCCAGGGAGGTTCACCTGAGCCTTCCATCGTGAATCCAATGGCGATTGCAGATGAGGGGCAACCTGTTGCTGAAGTAGAAGATGTGCCACCACCACCTGCACCATATGGGCATGTAATGACTGACTGCGAGGGCTGTGGCGCCCAATGTATAAGACGCCCCAGGGTGTCTGCAACTTATTTGTTGTGCATCCTGATTTGTTGATTGCATTTCTTTGCATTGTCACCTCCACTGCTCACTGATTGACCTTTGCTAGCGCATACAAGGCTTACACAGCTATGTGGTCCGTGCATCCCACGGAAGAAGAAGTTTCATTCTCAAAGTGTACGAGCTGGAAAAGACAAGGAGCTGGCTGATATGGAGGCAAACCCTTTGACCCATGAAGCTTTGATCAAGTGCTGATTGCCAGACTAGGTACCATACAGCATCTTTGTTCAATTAAGCTATTTGTTTCCTAAGGACACTTATGTGATGCACTTGCGGAAATACCTTGAAGGGTGTCTTGGATTAAATCTGATGATGCTGATGATATATGTATATATTTGTACAGCTGACAGCCACTGGGTTTGCTGAGGTTTACAGTCAAGCGGGGCCGGGCTGTATGCAAGAGTGACATAGAGTATGACTTCTTCGCAATCACCCGCACACATTCCGGTGGAAGGCGTTATGAGGATATTCAAAAGGGTAAACCAATGGCATGGCCTGAGTTCAAGAAGCATTATTGTGAAAATGCTAACAGCAATGAATGTTACTGTGATTGAAAATATAGCTGTTTTTGGCTTTCACCTGCTTTTGTAGCTGCAGTCTCCAGCCAGTTTTGCTGCTCCGTAGTTATCCTGAGTTGAGGCTTATCTGAAATGTGCGCCAAAGCAAAATGGAACAGAGACTTTAACGACAACGCCGTACGGAAGGACCAGGTGGAGGTTCTCAACCCAAACACTGGCTTACCAACGGGATCCCTTGTACCTTTTTTTGCAAAACAGTATGGACATGAGCCGTGTGCAAATACTTTGGTGATTTGCAATTAGACTGTGGCGCGGCCTCAGGCATGGCGCATATATGTTGATGTGGGGTTGGAAACAAGCGCTATCAACTTCCAGGAGGGAGTTGGGGTTGCACTGCACTGGATTTTGGCCATTGGCAGAAGCTTTCATATATTGTGTGCAGGAGAATTCCTCAAGCCTCCAGAAGCAATCCAAGCCAAAGGGAATCTCGGATGCACAAGAAGCATCAATGAAGCAGATCCATTCTGCTTCGTTGGATGCAATTTTTCAAAGCCGAGAAGATGGGTTGTCCTTGTCTTTGCAGCCAGCTCCTTCCACAAATGCCTTGGCTCTGCCTGTTCCTCAGAGCTCTGGTGGAACAGAGGCACAAACCAAAGGGAAGACCAAAGCCAAGCATGCTACAGGTCCAGCCGGAACTGGCCAAGTCGTTCAAGTAGACCGTTTGCTTCAGTCTTGCAAAGATCCACTGGTTGCAGCGTCAAAAGTTCGCAAGGCTACCCTAAGGATCATGAACCAGCTCAAGGCGAAGCTGGTCAGTGCAAAATCTGAATGCCAGTCAGCTCTCAACGACATTCGGGATGACTTCGATTCTGAGGAGACCAGCGACCGGTAGAACTAGCAGTAGTAGCACGAACCTTTTTGTGCATTCCACTAGCTTGCGCAGAGGGAAGGGTTTAGGATGTTTGAGATACAGTGCCAGGAGCAACGCGAAGCAGATCCAGTTTGGAGAGAATTGAATCTGAGGTATTCAATTGTGAAGAAATTGAGCTCAGATTCGGCAATGGAACAAGAGAATGCAATGCTTGGTAAAGAGATTTACGATATGTGTCAAGAAGATTCATACTTTAAAGATGCACACTTTGTTCCCGACAGCATCCACGTTTGGGGGTACTTGGAAGCTGCGCGTGCAAATTTGGATCTTCTGGATTCAGTGGACTCGGTCGAACCCTTAACTTTTTGCTGCTCAACTCAGCTACTTGTCATGTTTGATGAGGTATGTCTATTTTCAGATATGCTAAGGTCCAAGCAGAAGCTCATGATCACATTGTGGGGCTAGACATTGCAAAGAACTTGGCGGAAGCTGCTCTTCAATCTTCCCGGCAGTGCAGGCAAACACGAACAGCTCTCAAGAAAGCCCGTGCTGAAGAGCAAGCCATGAAGGATAGAGAGATTGCGCGACAGAAGAAAGAAGCTGAGGCTAGATTGAAAAGGGAAGCTGAGAAAGAAAAGAAAGATCGAGAGAAAGAAGAGAAGAGGCGGCAAAAAGAAGAGGATAAAAAAAAGGAAACGCGAAGAAGAGAAGGCAACAGAGGCAGAGAATGTGAACGCAGACAAGCGTAGACGGGGTCGTGGAACGGAAGAGATTGGAGAAGCTGACTGGCCAATCCTGTCCTCGCGCTTTTCCAAACATGAGATCCATGTATTTGATGAACTCAAGAGGTTTGCTGAAAGCTTCATCGATGGGTTTCCCTCAATTTGGAGGGCCAGGAGATCCCATGTCAAAAAGGTGTTGGAAGCCCATGATACCTATGACGCAAAGAGTACGACCAGTGCATCAATGCTACTCAAGGCTGAGTTCAAGCAGTACCTGAGCAAATTTGCTGAGAAGTGTTCGTCAGACAAAGATGTGATCAAGAGTCCAGCTCAGGTTTCAGAGCAATGTCAGGAACACGCACCACCTTTGCGTCTGGACCAGGCAGTGCTGGAATACTTGGAACATTTGGCGCAGCAAAGTCGGCCTGCTCAGTGTGTTGTCTTGGATGAATCACTTGTTGAGCCACTGCTGGATGACAGCCTTGCCAACATCCAATTTGTGGATGCCATGGCAAAGTCCAAAGCAGAATGCGAGGTGGCATTTTACAGGAACCTGCACTTGGTGGGCTTTCAACACGGCAAGTGCTTCTCTGGTCTCATGCAAGGCCTTTGGCCCCATCTGATGTACCAAATGGAAGGCACAAGAGCAATGTGCTTTGCATCGTTCGAAGATGTGCTTCGGCTGTGGTTTAAGCTAAGTCTTGTTATTGTCGCTAGGTTTGCGGTTTGTCAGTTATTTATTTGTCTGTTTGTTATTGGTTCCTGGTTCTCAATCCCACATCATGATTTTGATTTGCTCAGGTTCTGACACGTTTTGGTGAGCCGGTGCCTCTTGATTGCAGCCAAGATGCTCGTTGGAACATCTTTGTGAAGGCCGTGAACAAGTTTGAGCAAATGAATTCTCAAGAAGATGCTGATGCCATGGAGAGCTTCACTACAGCTTGGGTCAACCCCGGCGATGTGTTCAAGCTGATTTGAAGTCATGGTACTATTATATATTGTTGTTATTTTTGTAGGTTTAGTGTTGGTGTAATTTATCGTTTATGTCCATTTCTTTCCCTTTGTGGATTTGCTCAACTGAGGTGGTGTTTGTTCCCGCAGCATATGTGGTCGTCGAGAAGGCTTTGGTATCAAACAATATGATGTTCAGGGTGTGCTCCAACGTGTTTGATTTTGCGAGTTTCAAGTCCATTCAGTTTGCTCAGCCATGGTTTCCGCAGAGACTTGTTTACAAACCAGGGACCTGACTAACCCACACCGCGTGGAAACATCTAATGCCATGGTGACCATGGTACTAGGCTGTGGCGCACTCTGGCTATTTGAAACTTGTTTCCAGATTCCAATGTGTTGCTTCACAGCATTGGCAGTTGGTAGCTTAGGAGCCCTTCTGTAGCAGCTATCCTGAAGTATATGAAAGATCACCATATGGACTGGGAAGAACAAGAGCCTGTGCCACAGCACTTGGAGGCGCCTGAGGCCTGGGGGAAAAGCCGGAAAGTGTGTGAAGCGGCAGTAGTAGGGGCGGATTGTTGACACGATGAGTGAGAGTAAAGTCTTTGCAGGCGACTGCCAGCAACAACAACAATGCTCCAGCAGCAGTCAGCGAGGAACAAACCGCTGGTGCAAATGGCGCAAAAGAGTCTCAGCCAGCCAAAAAACGCAAGATCCAACAACTCAAGAGATTGCTAGAGTCGTTTCCAAAAGTCAAACGAAAACACAGGTTTGATCAGAAAGCCGGAGAGACAAATGATGATGCGATGCTGGGATTGGGCTTTTGGACTGCTTCCTCAGATTATGATATGGCTAGCTGCATTGATGCCTGTTTAGCCAAAATGGCCTTGGGTGCAACTGCCTATTGGTTGCACTGGCAAATAGCTATTTGCATAGACAAGCTGACCCAACAAATACATGGACAAATATATTTGTTTAATGATATTTCTTGGGGAGGCGGCTTGAGGCTAGTAGCCAGGCTAGTGATTAATTACTGGTCTGGGTCTGGGCTTGGCTGGTGGAATCTAAGGATATCAAAATGGAAGAGATTGAAGCGAGTGGGCCGAATGATGGAATTTTCGACCACCTTCAGGAACAGTGTGGCATGGGCATGCACAACCTTACGTCAACGTCCCAAATGTTGATGCAAGAGTTTGAGAAAGGCCAGTCTTTTTTGAAGTCCGTGTGGGACGTGAAAACGTTGATCCAGAAGACTGCCGAGCACAGCCAGCTGGACAAGGAGCGGTACCAGTTCGTTGAAGAGCATTGCAACAGCTTGGAGCCTTCCCAATTTGAGGCATTGGTTCTCCAGGCTCAAAAGCATCCACAAGCAGATGACTACACAAAGTTTGCCAAACAACAATATATGCTCGAAGAGGACTACGTTTTCTGTTCCGAGGAAGGGGATCCCCTTGAAGACATCAAGGACTTTGTGCTATGGGCAGCCCAGGCAGCCAAAGCAAAAGCAACCACTCCAGCAGCACCACCAAACAAAACAAACAGTGAACCAGCAGCAGCAGCGCCAGAAGAAGCATCAACAGAGCATGGCAATAGCAAAACACGGCAAGCAGCACCAACAGAAGCACCAACGCAGGCATACCAAACACAGCAAGCAGTGCCAGCAGAAACAAAACCATCAGAAGAGCCGCAGCCAGAGCCTGACAAAACTAATGTAGCACCAACAGAGCATGGCGCAACACAGCAAGTAGCACCACCAAAGACATGCCCAACGCAGCCAGCA
>CAXAMN010023171.1:0-18517 GCA_963970005.1 Durusdinium trenchii | reverse complement strand
CTACGCTTGGCGGAATCGACAGCTGAACATATCTACATGAGATATCAAGAGCTTGCACAAGAAACTCATCAAGAACATTCAGAGCTTGAATCTGTGAAAGCAACGAAGGACAGAATGTCCCAAGAGCTTCAAGCAGCGATTGGACACATCCAAGAACAGAATGAATCTTCATTGGCGATCAATAGAAGATCAAAAGCCATTCAAGATGAGAACACAGCCTTCGTCGGAATAGCTGACCAGATACAGGCTAGAATGATTGCGCTACAGGATGAGAATGTCAACATGCACGAGGTGATCCAACACCAGAGAGAAGAACAATGGAACAGTGAGGTCAGGGAAAGACGTCTTCAACACAGTGTTCACTCATCTCAAGATCAGAGCAATCAGGAAGCTATGGTTATTGATCATCTACGAGGTCAACTAGCTATGGCACGTGGAGCTGAACTCAACGCGGGAGCGGAGATAGGAGAGATGGAAGTGGGCATGAGGATGGAGATGTTTATATGCCAGACTGAAGTCTCTGCTAAAGAAATGGCAGATGTGAAGGCGAGCCACCATGAATACGAGGCAAACGTCGCAAAGGAGGTTATCGCAAAAGGAGAAATATTCAACAACGAAGTCCTAGAAAGTTCCATCCGTGAACGACAACAATTGAAAGACGTCAACCTCGCTCTATCCGAAGCCAACGCACAGCTGAAAAGAGAGAATATGATGAGAGCTCCTATGTTCGGCGATGATGGTGCTGAAATTCAACAGAAGATCAGAGAACTGGAGGATGCACTATTGGAAAGCCAGAAGGAGACAAAGAATGTCATTATGGAAAATGCGAAATTAAAAGCAGAAGCACGAATGGCACCCATAGTCTCTCGATACAGCAAGCGTCCTAGTTCCAGAGACCGCGGGTTACCAACCCACGCGTCCGAGGAAGATGAGGTTCGGAACGCAAAAGAGGAGGCGAAGCACTACAAGGACGGGTACAATGAAATGACAGAGAGCCGAGATGAGATGTATGAATGGTATGCCGAAACCCACAATGAGTACGCCGAGGAAAGGGAGAAATCAATTGAGCTATCCGAGGCGAACAAATCATTGAGGGACAGGATTTCAGAAACAGAGGCATCCTCTTCATCTCATCTTGCACCGGTAACCTCTACTGTCATGAAAGTATCGAGGAAGGAAGAATCAAAGATAAACGTTCCGTCATGGCCCAGGATCAATGATATTGGACTATGGAAGGCAAATCTCATTCAATCAATCATCATAGCGGCCAATGATTCAGATCAAGAGCCCTGGATCGACTGGATCAAAGAAGCCATGGACGATCCTGATCCAGACAAGTTTGTCGACTCAGGAGACCAAAGATTCCATTCAATCGATGCCAAACTCGGCCTAGCTCTTACCAAGGTCGTCATGGATGCGAAAGATGATGGTTCAGGTGTAGCTATGAAGTTGAGGACGAGGATCAATGCAAAAGGGAGAACATCAAGCCTCATAAAGGGAAGAGAGGTCCTAGCCCTGATCCTTATGAATTTCAAGACAACATCAAATGTGGAAGTCTTATACACTTCAATGCACCTCTACCAACTAGAATATCAAGGAGACAAGAACTTATCGTTGTTCTTCCACACTTGGGATGAGATTCTGGCAGGAATGAAGCCCGTTGACGTCCCGAGCGACGAAACTCTTCGGGATCTCCTATGGAGAAAGATCAGGAACTCAAACCTCATGGCATACGACATCAGCGCCTACAACAGCATGAACGACGATGATGCCAAGAAGACATACAAACATCTACGTGATATGATCAGAAGGCACATCGAACGGCAAACTGAAGACAGGATGATCCTGGAAAAGGAGAAGGCAGTGAAGAATGTGGCCAATATCTTCCAGAATCTCAAACCAGGCGGACCCGCTCCAAAACTGAAAGCTGCACCAGCTGATCCGAAGAAGAAACCAAAAGGGCAACAAGAACAGGTTGTCTCAGAAGACGCTGCTGCAGTGAAGCCGAAACCCAATCCCAAGAAGCATCCTGAAGACAAGAACAAAAAGGGAAAGGGGAAAGGTAAAGGTGATGGAAAGGATCGCAGCCGAAGTCCGAGTACAGACAAAAAGAAGATACCGTGCAAATTCTTCGTGAAAGGTAACTGCACTATGGGGAAAGATTGCCCATTCAGTCACAAGAAACCCAGATCACCATCCAGAGGACCTTCTGTCGGAAAGAATGACAAGCCAGTATGTTGGATGTGGATTCGAGGAACTTGTGACAAAGGGAAGGATTGCAAGTTCTACCATGACCCAAAAGCCTCTCCTAAGAAAGGGATATCTGCACTAGCTGACTCAGGAGACGATAGGCCAAAGCCCAAGGCAAAACCCAAACCGAAACCTAAGGCGAAGCCTGGAGCCCCAGCCATTGGCGGTGAACTCTTCATGGACGAATCCGAAGATGAAGGGATTGCTGCATCCGCCAAGGCAAGAGAAGGAGGTGCAAAAGTATCCTTTGATGAAGAGACTTGTGAGATCATGTTGAACGAAGCGATCTACTCAGTCAGGGACAAATGGAAGGTAGTAGAAAGGAAACCTCTACGTCCAGACATCAAACGATACGATGAGAAAGAGCTCACCTGCTACACGAGGAAAGAACAAATCAGATTTGAAGAAAAGGTCGCAGAGGCGAGAGGCATACTGATGGTCCCCTACACTGAGATCAAGAGGGTCCGAATACCAGTTGGACCAAAGGGTGACCTATCGGTCACTATGTCTTTTGACGAAGATGACGGCCTAGTTTTCCATCATAAAGTCATTCCTCATGTATGCGAGGGAAAGAAAGATCATGCAGACACAAAGACGTTGTCTATTCCAGCCAAAGGGTCAAGAACGAAGTTCATCATGGACACAGGATGTGGGTATGATTTAATATCGAAAGGCAGAGCCAAGAAATTAGGTCTGGAAGTGAGAGAAAGCGACCAATCAATGTCATTCTATACCGCAAATGGAGTGACATCCACAAAAGGAGTCGCTGATATTCATTTCGACGAATTTGACTCTACCTACTCCCCATTCGTCCTAGATGAGTCTCCTTCAGTATTGTCTGTTGGAAAGAAATGCATGGAGGAAGGATACACATTCATATGGCCAGCCTGCGGCAACCCGTATATGGTTTCCCCGAACTACAAGAAGATCATGTTAGAAGTAGAGGGAAACATCCCATATATTGTCAAGGGCAGTGACTTCTGTACTCCCACCGACGATACAAGGGCGGAGATGATCGCAAGGTTCACCCTAGGAGAAGATGAAGCCGATTACCAATCGACTTTCATCAACTGTGATGTGGATCCTCAAGGAATCATGTGTGATGATGACGACCTTCCTGTGATTGAGCCTCCAAAAGTCAAAAGGCGAAAGAGGAATAAGAAGTTCAAGGCATCTCCGGGAGAAGAAGATGAGGTAGGATCAGATGTCGCCGGAGACAGTGAACCAGAAGCTGACGATGATGATGCAGATGACATCGAGGTGGATGTTGTTGACGGTGCAAGTAGAATGGTGAGAAGAGGAACTCTGAAAGCAGATGCCAGGAAAATCGAGCATCTACTCACACATCGTTACAAGAATCCCTACTGTGAGTCATGCATCAGAGCAAAGGTGAAACACTTCAAGACGCATCGAGGAGCGTTCAAGAGAAAGCTCAAAGATTTTGGAGATCTGGTTACCTTTGATTTTGTCGATACGAGGAACATCCTTGATCAAGGGATCAGTACTGATCGAGAGATCTTCGTCATTCGTGACAGGTACACAGGCGTCATATGGGCCTATCCGTCGAAAGAGAGGTTTACCAAGGACGTGGTCAATGCAATAAACCACTTCAAAGGATTGAAGAAGATCAAGATTGCTTATGCCGACAAAGCCCCAGAGTTTGAGACGGCTATGAAGCAGCTGAAGATCCCATTCGATCACTCTCTACCGAATCATCCTCAGAACAATTCTCTGGCGGAGAGGAACAATCAGTTCATTATGATGACAACCGCAACTTGTCTCTTGGAAGCGGGGTTACCACCATGTTTCTGGAGCTATGCAGTAGAATGCGTCAGCCATCTTTTGAACATTGAGGAAGGAGAGGATGGAGTGAGCCCTTGGTACAAACTACATGGAAAAGAGTTCCATGGAGAGAAGATTCCCTTTGGTGCAAAGGTCTTCTTCATGCCGAGCAGTCAAGGAAGGATTGAGCAGAAGCACAAGTTTGATCCCAAGGGAATCCCAGGTATTTTCGCCGGATATGAGATCAAGCCCGGGATGAACTGGTCGAGACAATACAGAGTGTGGAGTCTTGAAACTTTTGCACATCAAAGCCTTGCATTTGATGCCAATCGCCCTATCAGAAAGCTACTCACACCACAGCTCACGGAGACCCTGGTATTCCTCGCTCCCATCGAATTCCCGTTGAAGGAAGGATATGAGAAGATCAACAACACGTTGGAAGGCATGAAGATCCGTGACAGGAGAGATGGAGAGCCAGAGGTCGGAGATCCTAGTCAAATGATTGACTATGGAGATTACGAACCAACTGAGCCCGGTATGGATTTTGAGGAGCTTGCGGAAAGGGAGATTAGGGATGAGGACGACGAAGACGCCATTGGAGATCATGAAGCAGATGATGAAGAACGAGATGATCCCGGTGATGATGATGATCCAAAACCTGATGGCGGTCACTCCAAAATATTGTCCAAACCTGCCAAGGCGAAGGTACCACCTTCGACCAGCAGGGAAGATCACCCGCCAGTTGGAGATCCTTCAATGGATCACATGTCCATGGGAAAAGCAAGTGATGGTATCATCTACTTGAATGATGATGGTGAAACCGTGAAATTGGACAGGAAAGGGAATCCATATAAGGTTGGATCAGATGGAAGAAGGTTCTTCAGGTCATCACCGAGACCAAGATCAAAATATACTCCAGAAGAATGGAAAGCGTTATCTCTATCTGATAGAGCCATCGCTGAGAAGAAAGAAGCTCTCGAGAAAGAAAAGATGAAAGAGAGAGAGAGAGTAAAGGTGCGGGATCCAGCAAGGACAAAAGGAAGAAGAAAAAGAAGGAGGACAAGGATGATGATCCTAAAGACGTATCGCCCAACATCTTCATCGGTCTGAAGAAAGATCGGACGCTGATCACCGATGACGATGACATGGGGGGATATAGTCCATCTTCGGCATCTACACTTTCCACAGAACTCCCAAGCGACGACGATTACTTAGTCGAATGGGAGGAATGGACGAGTGTGGAGAATGGGTTCGGCCCACGTGCTACTTGGGATCCACTCAATATCATTGATGTCAACAGTGAAGAAATCGTTAATGATATGGCAGTAGCATATGCAATGCCAACGGAATCCAATAGATGCACAACCGAAGATTTCACAAAGAACTTGAAAGATCATCACTTGTCATTTCCGTCAATGCCGTGCATCAACTCGATCTCCAAACATCGAGAAAGATACACATATGCCGACGCAACGAACCCGATGAGTGCTTATCGGAACCTGTTCAATGCAGCAGTCTCCAGACCTGTTAGTCGAGCAGAAATGCTGAAGAATCCCAAGGCCAAAGCCTCAATGAGAAAGGAATGGTTGGGACTTCATGAGCAAGGAGTATTCGACTTCTCTGTGATTCGGGAGTATTACGATGTAAAACAGGAAGCGCTCACTCTGAAGCAGGTCGTGCACTTTGCAAGGGTCCATGGCATCATTGTGGAAAAGAACTACCAGTTACCAATGAGTGATGAGAGACGAAAATTTAAGGGAAGAGGAGTATTGCTAGGAAACAAAGTGAAGAATCAGAATTGGGAAGCAGCTTTCTTTCAGGACTTGGGCAATTCACCAGCATCCTTTGAATCTTCTAGATGGGCAGATTTCTATGGATGTGTTCCCGGACATTCGGTCAAGCTCGCTGATGCGATTCAGGCATACATTCAGGCTTCTCTTACGGGACCGCCCTGTTGGGTCGAGTTACCGTCAGACGCGTGGCCAGATGATGTTGATGTATCAAAGTATCATCGACCAGTGGTACGCCTCCTCAAAGCCTTGTATGGACATCCGGACGCAGGTACAATGTGGGAGAAGCACTGCGATACGCAGGTGCGCCAACTTGGCTTTAAGCCAATTGGTGATGAATGGCCATCAATGTATTTTCATGAAGGCCTGAAACTTCTTCTCGTTATATATGTGGACGACCTGAAACTTGCCGGACCAACCGAGAACATGACCAAAGGATGGTCTATGCTACGAACGAAACTCAGGATTGAGCCCGAGACTGATCTTGGACTTTATCTCGGTTGCATGCTCACACGAGGAGAGTCCAAACTCCACGATGGAACAGTAGTCAACACCGTCTCATACAACATGGAAGGATTGTTGAAACTGTCCGTCGAGAAGTATTTAGACATTGTCGGTCATGATACAAAATTGAAGAAGGTCACGACACCAAGCGTCCCAGAAGAAACCAAATCTCATCCCGCACGAGCACCCGCTCCAGGGAAAGAGGCCGTTACGTGTCCATGGTGTGTTAACACCTTTGACCCCAAGTATTCTGGTAAGTTGCACTCCAAGTCCGAACCTGACGTCACTCCGGACGATGGAAACCGTGGTTCTTTGGCGCCACATGCAGCGAGTATACTCATGAAGTTGTTGTATGCTGCCAGAATAGCTCGATTCGATCTATTGAGATCAATCAACATGCTGGCCAGGAATGTGAATAAATGGACCAGCAATGATGATGCTCGTTTGCATCATCTCATGTGCTATGTCAACAGCACTTTAGACAAGCGCATGATTGGATGGGTTGGCGATCCAATCGCAACTCTCTCAGTCGGAATCTTCGCTGATGCTGATTTTGCTGGTTGCGGTGAGACCCTTCGTTCCACGTCGGGCTCTCACATGCACGTACAAGGTAAGCATACACGATTTCCCATTGCTGGGGGGAGCAAGCGTCAAGG
Source organism: Durusdinium trenchii (assembly GCA_963970005.1). Taxonomy (NCBI): domain Eukaryota; class Dinophyceae; order Suessiales; family Symbiodiniaceae; genus Durusdinium; species Durusdinium trenchii. The sequence continues at coordinate 11,535 of CAXAMN010023171.1, read as the reverse complement.
ATGTATCAGCCATTCAACACCTGAAGCAGAAATAGTCGCGGCAGATTCCACTCTCCGCAATTTTGGGATACCCTCCATCGGCCTCTGGCAAACGCTTTCGGGCAAAGCTCCTGAAATATTGTTCCATGATGACAATCAAGGTATGATTGGAGTCGCCAGAACCGGGAAGAATCCCACCATGCGTCATCTTGAACGCACTCATGGGATATCCATTGTCTCATTGCATGAACATTTTCAACAGGACCATTTCGTGCTGCTCTACGAGATCTCCCACAAGATGTGTGCTGATATTCATACAAAGGCCTTTCGGACTCCCCTTGCGTGGCGCCGGGCTTGTATGTTGATCAACCTTCTTGACCCAGAGGATTTGAGCTCCAAAGAGTTGGCTGACATGGTCTCTCCATCGGTCGATCATAAGAAAATCGATCATCAAATCTTTCAGACTAAGACGGATGACATTCCTAATTTCCCATACACTCAGACTCCGGTCTTACCTCGTGCAGTCTTTGTAAAAGGAATGACAGGAAAAGAAGGTGTCCAGGATCTCCCCAATGGAGATTGCATCTATGTCGTCAAAGCCCCAGTCTATTATCGTCGCTTCCCACCGGGTCGCTACATACCGTCAGACACGTGTCGGAGTACATGGGTCCTTGTTAATGGTTCCTGGAATTGTGTGGAACGAGAAGCTACGCCACTGCAGCAAGCCTTGCGCTTTGATCATTGGGTCGAACGTGCATGCTTCCTGTATCATGCCTCCAAGGCATCCTCATCTCCAGAGGCGGGCGCATGCTTATCTCAATCTCCGTTCCTGGCCTTAGCCAATGTTCCTTGGACTCCTGACGCTGTGCTACAGTTTTCTATTGCCTCCTTGTCGACTGATCCAGCTCTGCTCCAGTCACAAGAGGTTCCTCTCAACAATTGTCATCCTGCCACCCTTCGTGTGATCAACACGCTTCTACGTCTTGTTCATGGGGGGAGTGGGGGGCAGGACGGTGCATCAATTCGCGCTTTCGGTGCGGTGCAAGACCATTTTGTGCGCCTGGATTCGAAGGGGAAAAACCCAAAAACAAATAAAAATTACCGAGATGAATGGCGACGCGATGGCGACACACTCACCCGAGTGCATAATGTGCCAAGAACGCAAGAGTTTGTCCCTAGTGAAGACTCACACTGTCCTGTCCGGCTGTCGGATTTGTCTGATTATCGTAGGACTGAGAGGTACTACAAGAGCGGTAAGGACACAAAAGTTGATTCCTGGCGTTTCAAGGGTAATTCCGTAGGTAAGGACGATCCATGGATAGGAAGTACAACATTCCTGATCGTTTCCAACGGTCACGGACACAGCCCACAACATGAAACGACAGACAACAACAATAACAAGCAAAAGGGCGATGTCACGGCGATTGCAACAGGCATACAAGCGTGGGGGATGAACACCATTGCCCACGAGCACATGTTCATTGCACAAACAGCAAAATATGTTGCAAGTGACACACCTCCGGGAAGAAAACCCGTGTTGCATTTGGTCTTACAAAGGAGATCAGGACGGTCACACAAATATCAGTTCGAACTCCATCAGCAAGACGTCAAGGGTCCTCAAGATATCTTTGATAGATGCATCATGCTACAAGAGCTCGAAAGAAATGTCCCATGTTTAGTCCTCATGTGTGCTGAAGAACAGAATTGGTTTACCTTTCTCCAGACTTGTTTGAAGAAGCAGTTCATGAACATCGTGACAATCACAGAGGACGACGATGCCTGCTCTGCTTATGGCATCAATAAAGTGAAAGCATGTGTCCGGTCCAGTCTTGATTGTGTCTTCTTTGCGGGTCCTTGCACTGGTGGTTCTGCATGGAATCGCTTGAATAGGACTGTAAGTATAAAGGCCGAAATGCAGATTGAGAAACATCAAGAGTTGTATTGGTCGTTGTGGAATTGCTTTGCCAATGCACTTGACCATGTATTCGCAATAGGAGCATGTGCGCTTACTGAGCTACCTAGAGGTTGCGAGTATTGGAAAGATGATAGAATGACAACTCTGATAGAAGGCACGGAATCACACGTACATGACTTCGACGGATGTATGTATGGCCTCGCAACTCATTATGGTCATAGAAATATACCCATTAAGAAGCCGTGGAGGATTGTGTCGTGGGGGGGTGCAGTTTCAAAATTTGATGAAGAAGTGTGATCATAAACATCAGCATGCACCTTGTGCCGGAAGAGAAACGAGAGTAACTCAATTGTATACTCTTAGAATTGCGCAGCATATGATAGAGACTTTGAACAAACGTGCATTGTCATTGTGGAAGAAGCAGCATGTGACCAGCCGTGCTCCTGTGCTTTACGATTGGTCGCGATCGCCGCATCCATGTCAAACGGTAATCCATGTTCAGAAGTCAATATCAATAAAAGATTTGACAAGATCATTCAATCGGTTCACGATTCTAAGAAGAAGAAATTCACTTGTGAAAACAACCATGACACTCATGATTCATGCGCCAGTGTCATTACCTTTCACAATCATCTTGAGCAAGATTTTGAGATCAACCAAGCTAGCCATTTTGGTGCCGGCGTGATCCAGCAATTTGCCAAGAAGAAGTTCGCTGAGTTCCATCCAATCACTGGTGGGCTGTCACCGGCAACCCTACCACAAAGAGGGAACTCATTAGCATTCGAGAGCCATTTCTGGAGATTGACAACATCCCTACATCGTGGAGATTGTGTATTCAACATGTTCCGTTCTACTGTTTATGGGACCACAGGGAGGAACATGGCCTCAGCCAAGAAGCTGAAAGAACACCTCCAGATATTGTATAGCAGACGAGGGGAGAGTCCAACACTTGTTCCTGGACGGTTCGTCGAGGACATGGATCCAGGACAAGCTCTGCAACTGGCGGAGAAGTGGATGGAGAGAGGGGTACCACCCATCTACTCTATCAGCGCTTGTTATTGTGCCGTTGAAGCCAAGGGTGGAGCCATCCAAGAGCGCCTCGTGAGATCCCTCAGAGTGTTGCTCAGCAAGTATGGCCCAGAGACGGACGACGGCACGGAGGTAGCAAGGGTATTCTTTGCTGGAATAAAGAGGGTGATCGGCATCGTCAAGAATCAAGAGCGACTGGTACGACCAGAACATATACCTCTTGGGCCGCCACCTCCTCCTAACCCGGATCACTTTCCCTATGAGGCGTTTGCATCCAATGATGTTTGGGACAGGTTGGAATTATTTGCAGACAATCTCTCGGCTTTATTCATGCCGGAACCCTCCAACCAAGAAGCACCAGTCAAAGGGATGTTGGCAGATCTGAATGAGAAGGTCGCCAGACGAGGCATGAAAGGTATCAATTCCACTGCGATGTCAAAAGATTCACTTCTAGACATCACGAGGGACGGATACTTCTATGATTCCATGAATGATCTACATCACAGGATACCCATTGAGGGTCGTAGCAGCAACTACATGGCAATGACCGGCGAACATTGGGAACGCAGCTGCAGATACATCAGCTTGGCGGGTGCGTCATTGGGATTTGCATTGAGGTTTCACAACAAGAATCATCCCGAAGATCTCACATCTTTGACTGACCTCATTCAGATCATTGCAAAAGGGCAATCGGGAGGAACCTTGGAAAGATGTGCCGCAATCAATAATTTCCAGTGCATCCAAGCGTTGTATCAATGCATTCATAGACATGTCATTGAGCAATCTGCCATTTCCCTCAGACCCCAAGCGAATGCGCAGATGCTCGCTGCATTCCAGCATTTGAAAGAGTGGTTTCCAGAGGTGAAATCGGATGTGTGGACAGCAGGTTACAATGTTCTTGGTGCTAAACTAGGAGCCCATCGAGATCTTCTCGCTAGGGACACATCGATCAGTATCTTGAATCAGTACATTGCAGAGCTCCATTTATCCGAAGCCAACCTAGATAAAGAACCAAATCTGGAGACCTTGGGCAAGCCAAAGGAGAAGATCTACTTGACCTTCGAGAATCCCTCAATCGGACCACCCAATCTGAAAGATTTCAGTGCGGTGGAACCTCAATGGTTGTGTCAATTTCGGATCCATCATGCCAGGAACAAAGGGCTTAGTCAAGATGAGATCACCAAACAGATGAGGGAGGAAGCAAGAAGGGCAAGAGATCAAAGTGGAGCACCAAGGAATCGTGATGACTATACCCAGACTTTTGGAGGAAAAGGAAGTTCGGTACCACCGGGCGGTCCTTACACTTCATCTAGTTCAGGTCCTAGGCCACCTTGGGAAAGGAACAATGAACAATGGGATCCTTGGTCATCCGATGTACCTCATGGAGCGTATGATGTTCCACGACCTCCACCGAAAGCTCCGCCAAAGTGCAAACCCATGCCGAAACCGAAACAGCCTGCACAGCCAAAAGAATGGTTTGTCACGCTTCCTCCTGAAGGTGTGACGACTATCGGGTGCAACGGTATGGACTACCTTGGCAAACCCATCATATTCAATCTCTGGACTTATCGAAGCAGTACCACTGCTTACGCTACAGCTCCGTTTGCTGGTCCTCGTACAGCCGAGCCAGGAAGAGATTGGAGACAGTATGTGAGAAGGCTCACGTATTATGTCGGGGTGACTTTGGGTGGAAATTATAGATCGAGTTCATCAATGGGGCTTCAACCTCTCACCGATTCTCATTTGAGGACAAAAGTGAACGAGAGCGATGGTTTTTGGACGAAGCTCTATGTTGAGATGGTTGAAGAGTTCGATCTGACAAGTTGTTTTCAGTATCCCTCAGCAAGGGCCATGGTACTTATCTTGAAGTTGATCGATGTGCCAGAGAAGGCCGCACATCACATCAAGTCCCTTTCATCCAAAGTTGGGTGCCACACCAAGGAGAAGGACAAGGTGATGATTGACGGGGATACAGGAGTCATGGATGTTGATCATTTGAGTGGCCAGATTAGAGGAGTCGGTACCGGACACACCATTCTTGTGACAGACCTTGACTATGCGACTAGAGCAAGTTCGTCAAAGAAAGTCACGACGATGCAGTACGGTATCCGAACTGAGATGGCATTCGAAAATTGCTGTGTATTCCAAGTTAAGGGAGAAAGGCACCAAGACATCCTGGATATTCTTGATAGTGTAGTCGCTTTCTTGGAAGAACATGGACAAGATCAGGGGGACGGTACAACCGTCCACATCTGGCTGTGTCTTCATTGTATGTTTCCGAACGGCAGCACACTGAGGTTGACCGAGGCGACATTCAAAGAGTTCTCAAGGAAGTTGGCTGAGAAGGTCCACTCGATCGGACAGCTCCTGACTACTCCAGTATTAGTGAACATCCAGCCAGATTCAAAGTTCTTCGGGCCAGCAAGATATGATCACAGTCACATTGTCACCGACATTGTAGACCAAGTGAGACGAAGTGGTGCCTTGGCCACCAAATCGTCACGTGCCTGGAAAGCTATGTACTCAGTTGCAGGTGCTCCCAGTGCGAGCTATATCACAGGCGGCGACAAGAACAAGATTTGGGCTGTGATGGAGAAACAACTCACGAGAGAAAGGGTCATCCTATTGTGTTCAATGAATAAAGTTCACGTCAGTGCTTTGAACAACATGGCAGAGGACGAGATCCAGGTCCCAATTTCTCAGGACAACTTCGACAGGTACTTGAACGTTGCCATGTCGGCAAGCGATGGGCAACCGAAGAAGACCAGCACGAAGCATACTGTTGGTGGGAGCTTCAGTCAAGGTACCGAATGGAGGGACATCAGATTCGTTCTGAAAGATCCGGAGCCTGAGGAGGACAGGATGGAATATTGGATGACGGGAAATCGGAAAGATGAGAATTGCAAAACCACTGCAGATGCCGCACCATATCTTTGTGAAGATTGCAACAAACGTGATGCATCCGAGGATTGGAACACATACAAAGACAATAGAAGCCATTGTGTGAATTGCAACTTCAACTTTTGGTGTGTTCATAGCGGTACTCCCACGATTCAACAAGAAAGAGAAAGCATTTGGGAAACTGCAGTGAGAGTTAGAGTCCTTTGGGAGAAGAATGCTGAATGGAACCGTTTGTATCCAGCGCAGAACCTTCGTGAATTCATGGTCGAGGGTGCGATGATGCTATCCAGGAAGAATCCGCCTTGGATTCAAGGAGCATTGAAAGCTATTTCGCATCATGGTGGAATCAGAGCCCCGTCGGAACTTGTGGAACAGTACTGTACCCAAGGGAAGGGATCCACACTTTTCGTCCACCGAGACTATGATCCAGACAGTCAAGACTATGGCTTCCGAGCGTATATGGACTATGGGAATGTGGCGTACCACGACTACATCCAATATTTCTTTACGCATAAGGAGTACCAGGACGTCTTCTCGTTGAATGAATATAGGACTGTTACAAATTCTGAGCTTGCGGGCGATATCATGGAGTTTTGGACTGGTGTTCTCGAACTGGCCGGCATCTTCAAAGACACGCTGTTCGGGGATTGGGCTCAGATCAATGAATGCAGAAGAGGTATAGAAATGTCTTTTCTTCACTTCTATGCAGCGAGCCGAAAATCAATCAATGACAACACCAAGAGGAATAGACCTTCAGGGCTCCATGTTACAGCTGAAGAACGAGCCTGTATCGATGCCGTCATGTCCAGGTATGCTACCAGACCAGAGTTCAGGAGAATGGTACGACTGGCCATAGCCCCAGAGCCCAAAAGAACGTCTACGGAAGAGCCTGATGTAGAGATGAAGGATGGCGAAGCCGACCCTGCGAGTACCACTCCAGGAGTCGAGGAGCCTGAACCACCTACGCCTGAGCTTGATCCGCAAGACTACAAGGATGGGGAAGGTCGTTCAGTATCCCCGACGAAAACATGGTCGCACTACCCAACATCGAATCCAGATACTGAGGAACGGAAAAGAGCTGCCAAGCGCGGTGGGCAAGGTACAGCAATCGCTTCCAGCTGGAAATCCGCCTATGACAACCTCAGAAGAGTCAGAGCACGCACAGAGAGCCAAAATGTGTGCTACTGTTGTGGTTCAAACCAACATCACCTGGCTATTTGTCCCGACACTGAGAAGAAGGACGTGTTGATGAAATCATTCTCTTACATGGAGGACACTATGCGCAAGTGCTTTACCGAGGACGACAAGGCAATCATCCGACGTGATGTTGAAAGCCGAAAGAGGAAAGCAAAGTCATCCAAAGACGTCGAAGACGAGGACTACATGGATGTGGATGATGAAGATATTGAACTTCCCGAAGAAGAGCCGGAACTAGGAGGTAAGGTACCACCTTACTCTCCGAGAGCCAAAGGTAGACCACATTCGTCAGACTCTGCAAAAGAGGAATACGCAAAAGCGGTCGAGGCAACCAAGAAGGCCTTTGGGAACGCCAGCTTCGTCACCAGATTCAAAGAGCCTGTCGACCTCTTTGACATTGCCGATGACAAAGAAGGAGGAGAGTACAGGGTCGCAAATCACAGGGTTGATAGATCAGGTCCTGATGGAAAGAGGGAACTTGATGCACTTATTCAGGAGGCTGCAGCACTCGGAATAAAGATGCCCAAAGTGAAGGACCTTGCTCCTGATCCACAACAAGTTCAAAAGGCTGGATATCGGCAGATTGAGGTGACTTGCGATAGAGGAAACATTGAGATAATTCCACTGTATGGAGTTACATTCTATGTGGAGTACTGGAATGGACCGAAGAGAGATGCAACTTTCACGGATCCACCAAAGATGAACCCAGCAATTCGCATCGACAAGCTCAGCGAAGAGAGTCAGTGGGTCAACGAGATTAGCCATAGACTCAATAGACTACTCAGGCATGGAGTGGGAAAGCATCATGGGATTCAATCGCACCGCGGTCGAAAACCTCATGTGTCCCCGAAGTGCAATGAGGGTGGATGGGTGAACATCGATGAGATCCTGGAATATGATCATGTCTTCAACGACGGTGTCAATATCAGTACTATCTCAGGTACTCGACGTGAGCAAGATACCAAGACAGAGCGATACCAGTATTTATGCAAGGCGATGTGGCATGCAAAGAAGTTGCAGAACAGAGTACGCTATCAGATTGCCGCCATTCGCATCTCAAAGGAGGATGTCTCACTCGAAGAGGAAAGGCAATACTGGGCAAACCTCATGTTTCACGGCACAGACGCACCGTCATTTCTGAAGCATGAACGTTGGATCGTTCCTTGTGCAATTCGAGCCGTTGCCTCTCACAATTCTGGAAGAGAGACTGTTCTTGAAGAGGATGTGTCAATATATCCTGTGTGGACTTCACATCTCATTCCAGAGAATGTGGCAATGCAGCTTGGAGGAAGCTTTCACATGACATCGCTTTCCAATATTGAGTCAATCATGAAACTGGGAATTGTCCCTGGTGGAATGGATGGATATAGAGGTAGTGTTTTCTTCAACCACTTTGCGCCGTGGGATGATCGATCATCAAAGATCCTGAGATCAAGATGGCCAAGAGGGGGAATGCCCGTTTGCCTTTATGTTCCAATCATGACTTTGAGGAAGCTTGGAGGAAGAATTTCGGAGAATTCCTACACTGTTGTTTGTAGAGAAGTTCCATGGAGATGTGTACGAGGTGCTTGGTACTGGGACGACCACGGTCAGGCATGGAGGAGACTCCTGCTGGGAAGCACTGGAGAACAAGTTGTTCTAGCGGCACGTCATGGACTTTGGGTTGCTCAGAAGCATACCATCCTCGGGAGAGCCGACGAAGTCACGAAGTCAGCCTCGGCGACAGATGACAACGTCCAAAAGCTCGTGTCCCTTATCGATGAAGTACGATTCGATGACAATGGAGAGCTGATCGAGGATTCCATCAGTGAGGAAACTTGGGACGAAATCATCTCCAGAACATGTGAAGGGTATCGCAACGTGGATGGCAATATTTTGTGTCCATCATGTATGCATTTGACTTCTTCATCTTTGTCCGTGTGCCTATCTTGTCAAGGCAGGCTACTCTCGTGTGGTATTCGCAACACCGTCATTTCCGATTCACCCGTTGATCTTGTGAGCGACGATGAAGAGGAAAAGAAGGAAGAGAAGAAGCCTGAACATGATGATCAAGATATATTGGACCAGGCCACTATGGACGAGATCAGAAAGGCTTGGGAAGAAGACATCGCTCAAACTGAAGCAGCTGATGACGACGAGGACATGGACAATCAAGATCCTTCCAAACCGTCTGATGGTGCAGAGAACCTCAAGAGTGACAATGTCGAGACCCCATCTTTCAATGAGGACGAGATCGACTACGGTCGTGACTCTGATCTAGAAGATGAAGACGAACGAAACGTGATCATCGAGATCCAGAGGAGCACACAACAATATGAGGGGAAGAAACGTCAAGATGGTGAGCCCGAGGATGAAGACGTCACCGACGACTTACATCCGGAGGCGAATCGACCGACAGATCGTGATGAACCGGGATACTATGCACAGCATGGAGCGACCGAGTTCAATCCCGAAGAAGGAAGAGACAACGAAGATCTCCCCATCTATTGTCGAGTACCGGAACCTCGAATCTATGCGCATCAAGAGAGAGCCTACTGTCAGGACGTCTCCATGAATGCATCGGGTTTGATGGATAGGTATGTGGTCAAATGTGTGCTGAACATGATCTCCCTGATGTACAAGAGCTACTATTGCACCAGCCTTACCGACTTCAAAGCAAATTGGAAAAGGAAGCGTCTGGATGTGATAAGCAAGTTCGGTACAGGAGATTCCACTGAAATCGATGACGATGGGAGACCATTGGATCCAACAGATGACATGATGTTAAACTTTGCCAACGACAACAATATTACAACTGAGGAGGCCTGGCACCGATTCAGAGGAGAGCAATTCATTTGCAAGGTAGCACTCATGATCCTATCATTTGGTCATACTCCGAAATCCTTCAAGGAGGAATATGGCAACTTCGAATACTCCACCAACTTGACTGATGCCCAGCTTGAGGAGTTGAAAGCGAAGAAAGCCAGTGCAATGACTGAATTGGTACAGAAGTGCATCCATGCAATTTATGGGTGTCGGACATATTCTTATTTTAGAACCGACATTACATCACCCTACCACAAGGTGATCGATCCTCTGGACATCATGTACTCGAGAATGAAGAGCAAGTGGGAGAAGTCTATTCTGTTGATCGTTGATCAACATGAGATTAGGTTGCCCCCACAAGCTCAGGAAGTCATAGAGTCAATGGCCAGAAACCCCAACGTTGGACATACAGAGAGATGGATGAGCGTGGTAGAACACAAGCATGTTCAAGCTCTTACCAATCGTCTAGGCTTTGGAGATAGGGCCAAGGAGATTCAGGGCAAGAAGAAGCAGGCAGCCAAGGCAACAGCTAAGTCAACATCAACGACTAAGTCTGAAGCGAAAGCAGCATCTTCGTCAAGAGCTGAGGCAAAACCAGCATCTACACCCAGAACCGAGGCCAAGCCGTCGTTAGCACCAAGTGAGGAGCCAAAACCTTCAACAGCACCTAAGAGTTTCGGGCCCTCATCAGCAGAGGAGAACAAGGTGAAGGCTGCTCCAAAAGCCAGACCACATGATAAATCACCATCCAGTGCTGCCGATGTGTTCGAGCAAGCTTTGCAGGAAGATCTTGCCGCCAACACACATGCAGCAGAAGGTACAACTTCTTCATCATCCCGAGGACATTCCAAAGGAGGAGGCCAATCTGGAACATCTTGGAGGCCGGCGCTAACGCAAGAACGTCGCGAAGTACCTCAACCTTCTGAAAAGGGAAAGGGAAAGAGCAAGTCCAAGGGAAAGTCCAAGAAGGGAGAAGATGATCGGTGGGATGCTCAGGGCAGCTGGGATCACCGTGGATGGAGAGGTTATCACCAGTGGTGATTTCTTTGAACGACTATGAGGATACCATGCAGGCCAGGGAGGAAGTCATTCACCGGATGTCTATCTGACCTGGAACGCTGTAAGTGTATCATTGCAAATCGTCAATTTGATTTGATACCATGAGCATAATGGAAGGAAGACAATCACCGACTGTCTCTCCGACTTGCCGTTCTGTAAGTGTATCCAAACCAAAAAAACCTACATCTTTTGAGAAGTGTGAAGTCAGTTGCCGATGTGACATATACGTGGAAGTCACCAGTTCGGATCTACATCAAAGCGAAGCTCTTTTGAGTGGATACTGAGCGAGGCCTCGTGACTGTCTCACTTGTTCAATTCGATTTTTTTTCAAAGGTTCTGAGCCATAGTTGCACACTTTATATGTAAAAGTCCGCTTTAGTCCAGCATGTTTCGTAGTATGAGCCTCATATGAGTCTCGCGGCAAATCATACAATTTCTTTGTAGCACTTACATCCCTAAATTTTCGTGTGTGATCGGAACATATTGTTGCCGTTCACATGGGGGGTGCGAATGGAAGTGCAGCGACATGTACAGTGCAACATGTACATATATATGTACCATATGTACTTTGGCTCAAGGATCAAGCGACTAGAAAAGGTGCGGTTTCCGTTCCGACGCTACGCCGCTTATGGACCGTCAGTGATAGCTTC
>CAXAMN010023168.1:0-18530 GCA_963970005.1 Durusdinium trenchii | reverse complement strand
GTCACGGTTCGGTTCCGGAGTCAAATGGAATCAACGTCGCAACCGTGGCGTCACCAAACGCATGCAGTTTTGGTTCTTTTTGTTCACAAACCTGCTGAACATGCCAAAAGTCCACAAGACGCACGCACCCTGTGCACGCCATCCTTTCAAAACATGCTTTGCAGCTAGATAGGATTTGATTGGTAACACCATCCATTCAGTGGCCAGCTAACTAGGAGCACCTGCTCATTGGGTGAGGTCATTCACCTCAAGAATCATGCAGTTCTACTAACTTCCTTCTGTCCCCAAACCCCACATCAATGATACACATCCCCAAACAATAATCTGCATTTATAAATATATATATATATATGCTTTTCAGTTGTCTTGAGTGGAGTTCAAGCTTTTCTCCCAGCTAAGCTTGGTGCTTTATACTCCACATGCACCTGGCGCGAGCGCTTTCGGCCAGCGCGGACAGGTAGGGGGCTGTTCGGGTCCAATCTCCTGCTTAGAAAAGACTTGGTTGATTAGTTTAGTCCTTTGGGCTACTCTTGTTCTTTCTTTCTTTTTATGTCTTTATTTCTCTCTCTCTCTCTCTCTATCCTCTTCAGACCGCTCTTCACCACCCCACCCTCCACAACACACACTTTTGGGAGCCCCATGATGACCCAAGTGGCTCTTCTACCCCGGGGGCAACCGGGCAGCAAGAGCAGCACAATGACCACGCGCCACTGAAAGAGCATGAGTCGAGCGCCACATTTGCGTCCAACCCCAAGCAAAAACGACCCAACATAGTTCTTCAAGTAGTTCTTCACCCAGGACCTGGCGTTCCCATACAAGCTACACTCCCCAGGAACCGGTGACTTGACCCATAAAAAGCCGCTGACCAGTCCTGCACCCCTCACTCCTCGGCCGACTGGTCGGCGCCTCGGGCAGCAGCACCGGAGCCATGGCGCTGGAGCTGTCGATGAAGCACAAGGACACCTGGCGCCGTCTCGGTGCCCCGGTGCGGCCCCCAGGTCGGCGCCGACTGGGAGCACGAGACCGAGGAGACCGGGAGGGTGAAACACGGGGCGGGCTGCAGCGAGCTTGACTTTTGGAGCAGCAAGTGAGACTCTCTGAGAGGGAAGGGGGCGTGAAGGTGCTCACGTTGGGGTTCGCTGGACTTTCCCAAGCAGATCGGGCAACATCTGGCAACTGCGGATGTCTCTGATGTCTCCGGAAGGTTCCTTCATGTTTCAACCATTTTGTCCACCTAACAACGAGCCAGGGGTGTAAAGGCAAGCGTTGTTGTATGCGGTTGTATGTCCTCAATATTCCTCAAGCATCTCGGGCGCGTTGTGGTCAATTCGCCAACTTGCTCCAGGAGCAGATCTGGGGTAGTCACAGGTAGTTCCACCTTCGCAACAACATGGAGTGCTCATGAGGGGGCCACTGCCAGGGGCTGCCATGCCAACCGATGAAAGTCCGGAGGTGGGCTCGAGTCTTTGAAGTGGCCCCCCAGTCTTTTGGGTTTGTTGAATCAACCCCCACATATGGAGAGACATGGAGATGTAAAGCCATCTCTAGTAGTACAGTAAGGGGGGGGTTGATCCATCCACAGGCTGAGAGAAGTCTGGTTCGACAACCTCAAAGGGCACCAGCGAAGGTTTGATGAGACTCCGAGCCTCAAGAGATAAGCCTCTATCACTAGTCACTAATCTGTTGAGGCTTATCCCCAAATAGTCACTAGTCACCCTCTATCAAATCACTATACATTATCAATAGTCACTTGGTCTTGAGCCTCACCCTCTATCTTGATGGGACTCCAAATGTTCCACATGAACTTCATCCATCATGACCATGGAGGCTACTGAGGGGACCTCCAGGTGGTGCCAAGATTTGTTGAGTCTAGGCTATAGCACACCTTTCTAAAACATTCGGGTCCTAAATAGGATCAAAACCACAAGTTGCCGATAGCCCTCCATTTCGCCAGGATTGAACACCAACCAGTTGAGCCCGTACCTCCTGCATGGCGCGCACCTGTCAAGAAGGCAAAAGTCCCAAGCCCGTGAGGAAGACATGAAACAATCACCAACTCAGGTCTCATAGCAAATCAGCCTTGGTGCAAACAGGTTGATGCCCTTTGACCATCTCGAAGATACCTCTTGTTTAAACTGTTGACTCAAAATCCCAACAAAACGGCTCCAAACAAGCCCAACCAGCTGGAGGAAGTGGAGGTATGAGGTTGAATGAACTGTTCATACTTCACCTAGTCTACAATCTGTTAGTAACCCTAGACTTCCAAAACCATTACAATTGGTGGACTTGGTTTTGTAGTGTTCAAATCCTTAGTACAACAATGGTTTTTTGGGTAAAGCCTACAACATGAATGGTGGTTGGAATCCTAGGCAGTGGGGTGGTCTGGGGGTTCAACATAGGCATAAATCCCTTACAAGGAGTGTCTGGATACAGTATAGTGGATTGAGAGTAGATAGCACAGACCCCAAAAGCTGGTTTATATGAACCCCCATGTAAAGGACATCTTGAGGTCTGTGCCATCTACTCTGAAACCACTGTAGTGGAGTTGTTTCTTACCCTGTCACTGCAGTAACCCAGTTCCGAAGTGTTTGCTTAAGACTGCCTTGGAGCAACCACCGGACCGGCTCCACAGCATCTCCAAAACGCTCAGACTGCACAAAGCAGGTCTGGCATGTGTTTGGCTTTGGTGGCAAAACTGGCCCACAGCCTGGATGATGCTGAAACATGGTCCAGAGGCGGATTTCGTGGCTCACCTCCTCCCGCTGGACGAACCCCCACCTGAACAACAGCGACACCGCAGCGCCTTGGTGTTGAGGAGATCCACGAAGCGCTCCAAGTTGGCCATGACGACACTCATGACCTGGCGGTTTTGGGCACTGCCAAGGGTCCCAAAAATGTCCAAAATATATGATGTTTAATTAGAAATCTTAACACCCGTATTATGTTCTATTTCTTTGCTCGACTTGTCAGAAACCTGGGAGGACATGATGGAGGTGGCAAACACCATCGATGGAGCCACCGTGACCATCGATGGTCTTTTTTTCCGCCAAATCCGGCCCCCAAGTTGGTCAGCACCTTCTGCCATTGTGTGGCCCCAATAGGAGGTCGGTCCTCCAAACGTCGGATTTGGCTGAGTCCGGGAAAAGGAAAACCGGATTCACCTCGTGTCGTGCGGAGTCTGGGGGACATACGTCACCTCAGCTCGGGAGCCCCTCTCAAGGGGGCTCACCCCCCCCCCGCGCATTGGCTCGGGTCCGTGTGACTCCGCACATCTCTGTGTGACTCCGCACATCTCCGCTGACTCCGCGGGCTACTTCTCTTAAGAAAGGTAAAAATACCTCCGACATCCTCCGACAAATCCGAAGTCACTGGTGAGTAGTATAGGTCTTATGCTTTTTGCGACCGCCTCTGGAGGTGTGGAGGCGCAAATTCCGCCGTGAACTCCCAAACAAGTCCCTTGGCCGGAATCTGCCCGAGGATCTACACGGCGCCTGGTCTGGCTTCACTGGGGCCAGGTCCAGCTTCACACCTGCACCGCGATAAAATAAAAGAAGCTAGGCCGATGGAGAGAGAGCGAGAGAGAGCGAGAGAAATGCTCTTACTGTACATCTCCATATGATCAATCAACAGTCATCAACATGACCATGACCCTACCATAATGTTGTTGTGTTTTTTTCAATCTGCGTTTGACATCTGCAAAAAAGATGGGTGGCTTTTATTATCTATTATCTGTCATTCATCAACAGTCAGCCATGGTGGGCGACTGGATCACTCGAACAGGCGGCGGGGCGGGGCGTTCATCTGATGCAGCGTGTCGTTTTACCGTAAATGATGTCCACGTCCCGGCCAGAGACCCCACGTCCAGTGTGAGTGAGGTCTAGGAGGTGTAGGGAGTGAAACCAGCCAAAAGTCTGAGTGAAAGAGTGAGAATGTGAGAGACAATCCCAAAGCTCTGGAACATGCGTATATAGGTCCCAGAATGTCCCAAATGTCTGGAGCATATACCAGCTGCTTCCGTTCGGGGTTACCTGGCTGGACAACCCTACACTTCTGATAGGTCACCATTGGACATGCCTTGGAAGGTCCTGGTATGAGTATATGAGCTATATTAGTTTGGGTCTATCGGAGTCTACCAGGGCCCAGTGGATGATGATGGTTAGGTGGCAGGCCTTAGTTCAAAAAATACTTGTTTACTGACTGTTACAGGTAATAGGACAGACCCAATATATAGTACATTTGCTTGAGGATCGAGAATAAGGGGAACGGGAAGCACATGAACATTCGATTGAACGGGCCCCAATTTTCAGTGCCACAAATATAAATATCACACATACCAGGATGCCGTCGCCCAGTTGCCCAGTCGCTCAATTGGAAAGACATGACAGGATCTTACTTGAAAGAAAGGACCACCTACACCAGCAGTCCCAACAGGGGCTTCTGCCGAACTTGGAAGAGCGGGGTGTCCATTGTCACTCTAATGAAAGATATTGAAAGTATTACAGTATTACTTAAAAACACCTGGTGAGTTTAGGTGTGTGGAAACGCCATACCTCTCAACATCCAGTCCTACCACACTCAGTTCTTGATCTCAAAATCACATGACATGACTCCTCCACCCCCTCCAGCCCCACCCACGCTCCCCCACCCTCTCCAGTACACTGACTCCCCGCACCACCCAGGCCATTGAGCAGCTCTCCCAGTACTTCTCGGTGGGGCCCCGAGAACCTGGGGCCGGTTCTCGTGAGTGGCGTGAAGAGGCGCAGTGCCGCAGCCATTGAGACCACATAGCCGGGTCATCCCGAAGAACCGAGCTGGTTTACCCCTAGAAGTGCAAAGACTATACAGTACTTTAGCCGACTGAAGTAAAGGAACGTCCTTTTCGGGTCACCTAAAGACCATTCTTTTTACAGTCTTTGATCAACCATTCTATTATCTTTTGCGGGGTGCTTCCAGGAATACGACTAATGGGACTGCCATGTCGGACTGGCGAGAAATGGCCAGGGGTGGTGCCAGCGGGGTCAATGTGGCGGCATATATGGCAGTCGCATGGAGTGTCTGGGTAAGGATTTTACACTACAAATCAGATCAACAATTCTATCCCCCTGCCAATTAGGGTGGTGGGGTCGGGGCCCCCCATTCTGTAGTACAACAGAACTGGGGACCCAACATCACAAATTTACATGTACTATATATTTTGCAAGGACCCAACCCTGCTTCTCTACAAAATGCTTGGACCCAACATAGATAGTATCATATAAGAAACAGGAAATCTGCACTACAAAAGTGGTGGGACCCAGCCTCTATGTTGTCAATGTGTTTGACTACAGAAAAATGGTATGAACCCGATTTTGCGTCACCAAAATGGCTGCAGAAATTTGCACTACATTATGGACGTACCCAACATCGGATATAATCATCTTGAAATGACAAATCTGCACTACAAAATTGCAGGGACCCATCCTCTATATCTCAGCATCAAGGCCTTGCGCTACAAAATCCTCATCTCTGCAAAAAGATATGCATCAACCTATTTTTTTGGCAACATATTAAAACCTCAACGTAGTGGACTTGAGACACCCCATTTCATACAGGAAATCGGGGATACAATTCTAAGAATTGTTTATTTTTTTGGGGGGGAAAGCTTCCAGGGATACACCAGCACCACCCAGGGCGCCCTGGGTGCTTGATAGACTATGTCATGGTCTTGACATGTTTATGCTCTGCACCACATGTTCCATCCAACAGAAAGGGAACAAAAGCTGCATCAGTCGAAACCCTCCGAAGTAACAAACCTCGCACTCCAAGTGACGTTTTCACCAAATCCAAGTACCAGCCCTTCTCCACGCCCTGTACCTGGCGAACCAACGGCTCGCTTGGGCCGCGGTCAACGTCTTAACGGCCCACGAGGCCAGAAGGATGTTGCAGGCGGCTGGGGGGGCGAGAAAGAGGCCGAAGATGTAAAGAACCGAAGATGTGGTCGTTCCGAGCTCGAAACTTCTGCGGATTCCCTGGGCCCTGAGAGGGTCTGGCTTCCTTAGAAAAACATGTTCCCTCTATACAATGTTTCGGGCATGTTCAACTGCAGGAGGGTACCAGCTGCTTCCTTCAATGGATCACCTGGCTGGACGGGCCCTCACAAGACTTAGGGATCACCTGACAGGACCCACCATCGCCACTACAAAATGCACCCGGCCAGCCGGGATGTCCCAGGAAAAACAACACAGCAACGCGCACCGTGTATGTGTGTGTGTGCATTAGAACAAACAGACCCCCCAAAGACTTTGGGAATATCAAAGGCAAGGTCCCCCGGGCGGTCCCCCTATTACAAGTAGAAACACATGTTGAGCAGTCACCATTGCCACAAATGTCCGAGCCAAATCCCCTTTGAGAATTGGATGTCCTGCCCAGTGATGTCCTTTTGGGAAGATAAAAGGCATAATATATAGTTAAATTAGTAGTTAAATTTAACGCACGACTATATGACTATATATACCAATTGGCAGTGCACGACCGGGGGTATCCCTAACCAAGGCCATAAAAGGCCATCTACCCTAGCCTTCAAAGACCATTGAAAAATTGTTTTGAGCTGGTTTTGTAGTGTAAACATCCTTAGCAAAAATGAAGTAATGAACATGAAAAGCCATGGCAACTTTGTTGGAATATGATGAACATGTGGTCAATCCCAGATTCTATGGCACTGCCCCGGGTCTCTCATCCAAAAGCCGCCCGGCCTTTGCAGGACCTATGCGATCTGAGATGGTCTCCAGCACGATCGGCGTCAAGGGGCATGTCCTGGGCACGTACGACCGGCATGTCCTGAGCGACCGGGACGGCGGGGGACGCGGTGGACGCAACACACGAGGCGACCGGCGGCACGACTGGGGCGACCGCCCTATGGACGCCGGAAAGGGCCGATTAATTGGGATGAAATGATTGAAAGGGGGTCAGTGTAGGCATCTGCCCGGAGTCACAATAAAGGGGTGCGGACTCCATGGAGGGTGCCGTCGGCCGTGGATGGGACGAGCCACACCACCCCGACATGTGACTGCTGGTGTTACTGCATCTGTTATATTCCAGTCCCATGAAGGGAGTTCAAATTGAGTTCAATCAACGATTCTAATCATTGCCTGATAGTTCCTTTAATTCGGTGGTGCTGGATTTCTAGGGTCCATTTATCTATATAGTATTCTATCTAGACCTGCTAAACACAAACTTGCACGTCTGTTCTAACTGAAACCCAACACCTTCCTCCACTCGCCAGCTCTATCCAACACAACCCGATCACCCATCAAACGCGGATTCTCGCGGAACCGCAGAACCTCGCTTTCGCCAAACGAAACGCCCCCCGACCCGACCGACGAACCCCTTATCCAGCGCCGCGCTCGAAGGTTGGTGCGGCCTATCCAGCGTGAAGCTCAAGAGCTCGTCGCCGCAGGTCAAACCAAAGCCCTGCTCGTCATACTTGGGTCCCTGTCCGGCTGAGGTGGTTTTTGGGAGTGTTTTCTATTTCTCATTGGGTCATATTTGGTCATGCGTTTTTCAGTGGGAAATGCCCGAGATTGTTGGCTGAGGTGCTTCTGAGTGGGGAGAAACCCCGACATGCATGAAACTGCTAAACAGTAATTAACGTTCTGCATCTGAGTTGGCGCGCCAAACGTTTTGCATTCAAGTGAGAAATGGGCCTTGAGCTAGGAACACATGCGCAATTAGGCTCGAGATGACCTGCAGGCCAAAAGCATCACCCTCGCCACAAGAGCACTCAAACCTGAAACAATCATGGCTACGTGGAACCACCGCCTGTTTGGTATTCGGACAATGGTCATCCTTTCAGAGGCCATGCCTTTCACTTCCTTGTTGAATAAGGAGGTTGAGGGGAAAGGGTGCCCTCCAAAACACACAAAAACGGAGGGATACCGAGAAGGGGGAGACTTATGGTGTATGAGTGCTCAGCCTTGGGCTTCAGGGGTGTATGCCACCTGGACTTGGCGCCCAAATCATCGAAGTAAACCCTCCAACAGCCCGATCAGGGCGCTCACTGAATCTTCCCCTCTTCAGGCCATGATGGACATCAGAAGTGACAGGCGCTCCCGTGCCCTCCACTGGTTCAGGTGGGTTCAAAATGGTTCAAGGTGGTTCAGGTCTTGTTTCAGAATTTCAACGCCAGGTGCAGGGGGGTCACACATCGAGAGCCTCCTGCTTGGAGTACTTCACCATGACTCGCTTCACTGCCTGCAGGCGCCCACGCGCTCCGCGGGGACTTCCAGTCGAGCGTGACTGACAGCGCGGCGCACGGGAGCTGAGCTCCTCCCTTGTTCGTGCCCACTTTTGAGGCCAAGCTTCAACGTGCAGAACCTCCAAGCAAAGCAGCTTTCCCCTCTCGCACGTGAATCATTCAAGAGGTTGAATTGAAGGACTCGACGCATCTACCTTGAACACCCATGCATGCAACGCACGATCCTGAAACCAAACAACATCCGATGTTTTCCTTGACGTCCCTCCGTTGCAAACATTGACAGATCATCCGGAAGATCTGGACCTCTCTGCAAATGGCAAAGCAGGGAGTTTCCACGTCCTGCCAGGACATAAAAATGGCGCGAGTCGTAGCAGTGGCGGCTGGTTAGCTGTGGGGGGGCTGGTGCATTTGTACAGGTCACCCATGCGGTTTCAATAGCTTCAATTCCCTACACCTCCAAGTACCTCCTCAGAAGGTATTTGGACCCTCCAAACCCACCCCAAACACCTCAGAATGTACTTGGAGGCCGGATTCTGCTGGTTCCTAAGCCAAAGGAGTGCCACCCACGTGATGTCCGACCACGGTGCCACAACCAGGTGCCACGCACCGTACCGGTTCGGGCTGCTTACGACCGACCGGTGGGTATATCCCCTCGATTCATCCACCAACCAGAAGGCAAAAGGAAGTGCTGGCCTTGCAACATCTGGCCTTAGGGTGTGAGGATCCCAAGCGATCCTGGGACAGGTCCAGTGATACAAGGAACTCATCTCAGAAGAGCCTTCCCAATTCCCGAATCGCAGCCGGACAGGTTGGACGTGTTACTAGTGGACCAAGCCGACCCCAAAAGCATCTCACCGCTTCTCAATGTCCAATGTCCTAATCGATGGCACGATTACACTTTACCAGCCTCAAACAAGGCGGTTGGGCTGGTCTCATGAATGAAAAAGCTTGAAATTGAAATGGCTGCACAGTTGCAACATTTAATGTACACTCTTGTTTAAGAACCCCCTATCGTTTGAATAGTTAAAATCCTCTTCATATGGGGGGCTTATCAAGAGTCTACACCTATCAACATCCGGCCCATGGCATCGCTGCCATCGATCGCCAGGGAACGGCTTCGTGGAACCCACCGCGGCCGGGCGTCCCCCTCCTTGGGCGCGGCATCCCGGTAGGTCTCCACCTGGCTTCGCGGCTTCGCGCATGAAGCGACATGAAGCGACGTGAAGCGGCGTGAGGACAACAAGCGTTCGCATGCGTACGCGACGTGAGACATGGGTCGACCGCCGTTCAGCTTCCGGAAGTCCAAGAGGGTTTCAAAGAAAGGGTCTTTCGCTTTGCCCGACAGGACTTCAAGTGCGTTCGGACGTCGAACTTCTAGGGTTTCTGTTGGAACACCCGTTCAGGGTCCACCAGAATCCTAGGGTATGTTGAGGCAAAACTTCCACATGTCGATCCCTTTGGCTCATTTGGATGGTATTTTCCTCCCTATAGCGACAGGCATTTGATGAATCAAACCTCAATCAATCAGTACATGGCATGCTCTGATCTGGCATGATCTGGCGGTCTCTTCACACGGGTTTCTGACGCCCAAATATGATACAACAAGCCGTCCCCTCGCAACTGCTTTTGTCCAACTGGTGGGGGCTCTGTGGATCCAGCCGTTCGCATGCTCAGGCTCTTGGAGTTCTATGGATTTCTTGGAGTTCTCCAACCCCCCAGGCCCACCCCCAGTCCCATGTGCTCCGGGTCGGTTCCCAAACACAAAAAAAACACTGGGGCGCCCCACATCCTCCACATTCCGCTCCCTAAGGCTGCATGTGTGAGATTGAAACCATGTCTTGGGTGGGAAGTGTTGGGCCTCGTGGGCCGAACAATTACAGGAACGTGCTTGATTTGTTGGATTGCTCTGTTTTTCCATTGGGAACGCGGAAGAAGACGCGCGGACGCCGGCTGAAACAGAACTTCCCCCCCAGCCACTGAAAAAGATGGGCCGAAAGAGCACGAACAACGACGGGTACGGGGGATCGTGAGCCACACTCGCTCCTGGGACCGCTCAAGTCCCCAGGGCGCCTCAGGGCTCGGCTGTGGGTCATGGCACCCTGGTGATCCCTGTTGGACCGATTCCACGCACCTTCGGGATGCCAACCTTCCATGCTTTGGTGGAAGAGGTGCCAGGACTGCCAAGAAGCGCAGCCACTTGTTTACACGGTGACATGCCCCTGGCTTCAGTCAAGAGGCTGAAGCACTTCCCAACCGAAAAAGGCCTCAAACATCCTCAAATTAGATTGCACATGACTGTCAAACATGAGAAAGGTTCCACACCAGCTCCCACATCCCAGAGACCAAAGGAATGATAGATAGAGCCCTTCGACCATTTAGACAGCTGGATTGGGCTGTTGACCTGCTGTGGTAGACTTACCCTAGGGCTCCAGTCGTACATTCGTTTCGTTGGGTGGGTGAACAGAGGGCCCAGTCATACCGAACCTGAGCAGGTACGACTGAAGCCCTACCAACTGTTCGGTGGGTCAGAGCCCGACTGTTCGACTCTCCCAGTCGGACCGGGATACCCCAGGTGTTCCGGGTCCTAGTCGTCACGGTCATGTAACCTACCTACCTATACAGTCACGGGTCCTACAGTCACGGTCCTACAGTCACGGTCACTCAACCTACCTACCTCTCTTCTGACTGGTGCTTAGTAAAGAATGAGGGAATGGATCTTATGGTATCTATAGTGAGGGGTCATTCTCTCCGCGACTCTCATTCCCTACTAAGCACCAGTCAGTCTTGGCACAGGGTTTCTTCACCTACACCGGTCGTCCGGGATCACTGGTCATGACGCACGCGCACGTCGCCACCTGGGAGCACCCGACGCCACCAGCTGTGGCACAGGGCCACCGCCGCGAGGCCGGAGGTCCTCACGCCGCTTCTCCTGGGAGCTGAGCCCAGGGTCCCCGGGTCACCCAGGCCAGTGATAGAGGTTGAAAAGGAGAAAAACCGATGAAAAGCCCATGTTCAACTGTTTCATGTTCATCATTGTTCATCTATGTTCACCTATACCCCCTACGCTCGCCCAGCAGACCGCCGCGCCTTGTCTCGAACATCTCCATCCTCCCAGTCCAACGTGTAGATCGTGATGCCCCTGGGCGAAATAGATCGAAATATCACGTGCATGGGCGTGGATGATGTTTTTAGGTGTTTTTCCCTAGGGACCCTCCGAACCGACATACTGTAACAGTGTCTCCAACAACCTGAGAAGGTATTTGGATCCCCTAGGGTTTGTATGTTTGTGTTTCTTTCCAGTTCAGTGGATGTCTGGTGTGTCTGTGTGTTTGTGCCCTTCTCAGTGTGGTGGGCCGTGGGAGGTTGCTGGTCGTCTTTTTCGTCTCGATTGGTTCACCCAACTCCCCACCACTTCTTGAACCAGCTTGCCAGCTAGCCTAGCACGCCCTGGAAGAGACCCACATCTATTCCTGGTCATGTACAACCGATTGGTACATGGTGGTACCGGCCCCTCTATATACACTGACCTGCCATGCACATGGAAAACCCCTTCATAGAGCTAAATGGTCTTCCAGGGGCCTAGTTTCCACGTCCATGTTGGTGGGTCAGAGTGCATTCATCCCCAAAAAGACATCACTGGCACCGACCGGGTGGGTTATCATCTGGTCAGGAATCCACGGCCGCTATGACTTTCTGAGTTTCCAGGCCCTTCCACCTGCACCAGGCAGGCATCGACGACCGAAGGAAACACACATCCAAGCACCAAAGCCCAGACCCTCCATGTATACCATATATATGCCTACATTGGGGAGGTTTGGGGGGTCAATGTAGGCATGTATGGCATACATGGAGTGTCCGGGAAAGATTCTGCAGAAATTGTCTGAGATTCAATGTGATGAGTCGCGTGATGATCTGCATATGCTTCATCCAACTACCCTCACGAAGATCTCGAAATCACGTGCTAAATCCACGCCTTGATGCTTGCGACCTTCGCTGGGTAGTACATCCCGGAGAAGTACTTGCCCTGTCAGATCCCGATGTTTGCGCCGCCAGGAGTGTGGCTTCAACAAAACAATATGGGTCTAAAACTCCTGCCCCCCCCCACACAAAACAAACACGTAAAGTTAAGTGTCTAAAAAGACAACCTGGGAGCCCAGAGCATGCCAGCTACAGCTTCAGCTTCTTTTCGGCCCTTCCACCAAACTTGGAAGCTGGGAGAAGTCTACGACCCCGGACTTCCAGAGGTGGGTCAAAGCCCGACTGTTCGACTATCCCAGTCCAGAGTACCCCAGGTTTTCCGGTCCTAGTAGTAACGGTCACTGGCTACCTACCTCTCTTGGTCCAACAGTCTTCCAGTTCCAAGGGCTCTTCCCCCGGGCGGACACGTCCGACCCTGACCCGGAGGCCTCCACCGCGTCGCCCACTTGAGGCCACTCGCCCGGCACCACGGCGGCGACGCCCGGCCGCTGGCCTCGGGGGGGGGGGGTCGGTTCGACCGGGGGAGGGCGGCAGCAAGGTGGGAAGCAGCAAAGCAGCCATGAGTTGGGGAGAAAGCAAAGCAGCCATAAGTGGAGTCATTCAACTTCTTGGAGGTTCAGTGGTCCCGCCTGACCTTGGAAGAAATGGTTACACTACGCGGATTCAAACAACCATTGTGTTATTGGTCTTGTTTTACCCCAAAAAACATGTGTTTTACAAAGGATTTGTTACACTGTAATCCACCAGCTCAACCGTTCTTTTAATGGTCTTTGAAGGCGGACGGGCAAAGGGGCAAGTATTTTAAAACCATTTTGCTACAGTCAGCGGCAGACAGTTAGAATATAAAATCAAAAATATAGGTCTTTAAGTTGGCACCTCCGACAGCGATGCGGTGCAGATTTGCAGTTAGAATACGAGTGCAAATAGAATATAAAGATTGCAAAGAAAAGAACCGAAAACCAAATAGAAAAGCAAGGTTGCACGTCAAATCTGCAGCTTCCGGCTGCTAATTTCTTGGCTGTCTCTTCTCCATAAGGTATATTCTAACTGCCTTCTTTGCCTAAGATAAAAAATAAATCCTCAACAATCAAAAACATATTCTAACTGCGCTCCGCCAACAAAAATCCTGGACATAAATGGTTCATGTTCTAACTGCATGATCCAATACTTAGCTTATAATAAGCACTCCACTCCAAAGCGTGGAGTACTCATGGTGCACACAGCCTACGCATGCCACATGTTGCCGATCTCTCAGGCCCGAACGGTCTAGCAGGACCTGCACAAGGCGGTGTGTTTAGGGGTAGGTTGGAGGAAAAGAAGGACAAGGGGTTTAGGCTGAGGTTTAGGGTTTACACCCTGGAAGGTTAACATAGAAGCTGAAAACAACTGGTTTGTAGAGGAAAACAGTCTTTCAGGGTGCCATTCTCAGGGTCCATGTTAGTTTTCAGGAGTGTAGGTGTGTGTTTTTCTGGCTGGAACGAGCAGAAGATTGCAAGCCTGGAGATGTAAGTAAAGCCATTCGGGATCTGCGAGTCATCCAGGTGGTCCCATTATGTCTTACTGATCAACAGTCTACGTTTGGTGTGGTGTGTTCCCACAAACCCTCGCCTCGGAGGTGGCTTGGTGGTTTCACTTCTTCAGATCAACAGTCACCAGATTTGAAAGGACGTGAAAGGCGCGCAAGGAAAGTAGCATACTATATATACTCCTAATGCCCATGCAAGTGTTCGATCTCAATGTAACAAAATAGGATCTGAACCTTTCTCCGTTCAAGCTGTTCCATGTTGCAGTGAAGACTATAAGCCTCTATAATACCATAATAAGCAAGATAGATACCATCCCTTAGATCGGGTCAAAGCATGTCAAAGCCTATAACCTATAGCGCGACTTGCAAATCTGTCCAAGCCACAGCTCATGTTAAGCAGTGGAACTTGCGATCATCGACGCCACATGACGCCAATCCAACTCCGGTCAGAGTGAGGCGAGTGCCCCACCGGCGACTTCCGCCCGCCTTCCAACGATCCTCCTGGCGTTCGACCACGGTACCCCAAACACGTTGGTTGCAACCTGCGCGTCTGCCGCAGTGATCGCGGGGGGGGTGCCACTGGCACACCCGGACTGGAGGAGATCTCGATGCTGCAAGAAACAAAGATCTCAACTCTCAACAGATCTGGGCCCTGATCTATGGCCCGTCTTGGGTTGCAAAGTGATCTCGAAGGTTTTTTTAATGAGACCAAGCTATAGATTGCATACACCCTCCTTGTTTCTCTTAATGCCACACACCTTAAATGCGAAGGACAAATCAAGGGGTGCCAATCCCACTGGGAGCCCTTCTTCAAGTTGCTGTCCAGGAAGCTGCAAACATATCACATCTTCCCCAAGAAGGGGGAGTGACCCTTCTTGGGCCCAGTGAGAACCAAACATCACCACCTGATCGGCTGATCCATCGAGTCCTGATCTTTTGGCACTCAAGAGAGTCCTGACCCACCCCAACCACCTTCTCCTCACGAGGTAGGCCAAGAGCCCTAGGGTTTGGCACCAGAGAGTTCCTCTCCCAACCCCGACCGATTCCCATCGGGTCGATCTACAGAGTTCCTCTAACCCCCGAGCTTCGGACAGGTGTGAAGCTCCACACGTGCGCCTGAAACCGGGCGTGCCCAAGACCAGGGGCGGTCAGACTGAAGACTCACGCCTCTGAACGGGCGTTTTCGTCGTCCCAGCCGTCGTCCAGTGGAACGCACCAACTCGTGAAGCAACTGGATAGGATTCAAGTCTGTGGAGCCACACGCTGGCCTCTTAGGGTCGCAGAAACTGGACATCTGCAACTTCTGGACGCAAATGGCTACGTGGATGGCAGGGTGGCATCACCAAACTATGTCCTTTAACCTCAAGGGTCGGGGTTCCACTTCCATGTGTGAGTCGGAGTGTGGAAAAGGCTCCCCGATGTGAGGGGGATCTTCTTTTTGAGGGATAGCCCCCCCAAAAAGAAGCTTCACGAGTTTCCATTGACCACCCCAAGCGAGGGGTCATGATTGATGAACCGACCAAACCCAGAAGGTTCCCTTTTCTTGAAGGATCCTTTTCCCTTTGACCCCAGCTCAGCGGTGTGAGTTAGGGCTCCAAGTACCTCCTCAGAAGGTATTTGGAGCCCTAGGGTATGTATAAAACAGTATATAGAAAAAAACACACCAAGCATCACCAAGCCCATCAAACCCATCAATTGAACTCGGTCACCATTGTGTTGCGCCAGGATTTGACCACACCTACCAGCCCGCTGTGAGACGGAGCGACCCAACCTCGCCTGGGCCCGCCGCGTCGCGTGGCAAGCCGCCCGAGAAGATGCACAAGCGCGTGGAGCTGTCCTGAGGCGGCCAGGTGGGCGCCCTCCTCTGGGCCCAGGAGCCTCGAGATAGCACCTGAGGATCCAGGCTTCCCTAGAGGCTTCCTGGCCCACCATTGATGGTATAAATGAACCATGTGCTGAAAATGACCCACAGTCCCATGGATCCCCTGGGACAGATCAGTGGCCGAGACCCTAAAGCACAACTCCTGCAAGCATCTCCTTGCAGAATCCATAGAATTGGACATTTGGAGTTCAAGTAGCGTTGCTAAAAAGAGATTCCTGAACAAATATCCCATAATATCCCCAGTAGGCAGAACTGGACATCATTCGTTCCATGCGTCATTGCAACATCCCTGACATCATGATGTAGCACATGGATATACACGGTGTTTTTGAGTGGGACCTAAAGAAGTCCATGTGGCTCACCCCTACTATGGCTGAATGGACCATGACTGGCTACCACGCCAGGCTAAAGATCTCCAAGATGCATAGGTACAGCTCTTCTCGTAGAAGTGCACCACCAGAGCCGCTGCTCCCTTGACGGAGACTTCCTTCGTCCAACGGAAGCCCTGGCATGTCGAGCTTGGTCCACTCTTCGGAACTTCGAAGAAATCACATTTGGATCGAACACTTCGTTGCCCGAGCCCCGTGTGTTGTTGAACTCATGCTGTAGAAGCCTCCCGCCTTCGCCTCGTAGGGGTGGGCTGACTCCACCACGTGCGAACCTGGCGGAAGTCTTCTCTTTTTGGTCCCTTTGTTACTAGCTTCTATGTGACTGGTAGCGATGGCCTCCGACCTACCTTGCGATGGCCTCCACCCTACCTTGCGTCCTTCCATGGCATGTATTGTTTCTGGTGATAATTATAGAGGTGTCAGTCTAGTTGGTGACGTGGATGGCATGGCCCCCGCATGGAAAGACCATGAAATCCGAATACCAAACAGTGGGTGAGCTCCACGTAACCCTGTTTGTGGCAGGGAGGGGCAGCAAGGTCGAACTAGGAGTCCAGGGAGAACAACTTTTCGAAATGGGGACGAGTCTGAGTTGGAGGTTGCGACTCTCCCATGGACCAAGCCAGTTGGTCAAATGGAGGTGAACCAAGGAGTTGATTTACTATTAGTGGCTAAGAAGCTACTAATTCGGGGCTCCTGGCCTTACTAGGAGCCATTTGCACGCTACTAATTCGGGGCTCCTGGCATGGCTACTAGTCCCGACTGCTGCAAGTCCCGACCGAATGGCTTTCTGGTCGCCTCCAGGGCCCACCGGCGGATGCCGAGTCTCCACGCGTCCGTCCCCCACCGACGGAGGTGCCGACGTACCGGAGGCCTTCGATGCCGAAGTCTTTGAGCAGGCTGTCCTGCAAGCAGTTCGGACCGAGAGGTGCAGCCCGGAAAGACTGAAAGAGATCAGTGATGAATGGTGGAATAATGTGGAATAGATGTTCCACCGCTCTGGGGTGTGGGGGGGTCCCATTTGGAACGCAAAACCACTCAACAAGGCAGACTTGCTGATCAGGAAGGGGGCACGACAACTATAGCAATATAGTATATAGGTTCATCGTGCAGATCGTGGAGACAAGATTATGTACCATCTTAAGAAATTTCTTGGGCTTGCTCAATGGTCATTCCCCTCCAACATGCCGCCTCTACCCTGCTTTAAGCAATACAAATGCCTCCTCTCCACTCACCAGGCTCCTCTCCGGTCACCCGCGCAAGTGCTGGTTGGTGGTTTCAACTCACTTGAAAAGTATTCAGCGGGATTCATGCTCCAGTAAAGGTTGAACATCGAAATGAAACCACCACCAAGCCACAGGTATCAGGTAATGATCTTCCCCACTCTCGCGCCTGTGCATGATGCACACCAGCTTGCCAGGCTTCTACAGCCTGGGAGCGCTCAGGTTCTGCTCTGATCCGCAATAGGCGGTGCAAACATTCCGCACCAAGCACCAAAAACAAACACGGTACCGCAGTTTTTGGGGGGGATCCAACTGGACCAGGAATCGAATACCGACCACAACAAGCAAAGCATCTGGTGGCCCGGTGGCACACTCTCCCCCCTTTCCAGGGTGATGGAGAGAGAAAGAGAGTACGAACGAAATGATAAACAAAAAATAAAAGCCCTAGGGCTCCAACCACCTCCTGAGGTTCGGTGGTTGGGGTGGGTGCCAGGGGGGTCTAACCACCTCCTGAGGAGATGGGCCAGGAGCCCTAGGGAAGCAACGGAACAGAACATCACAACCACCTCCTGCATAGGCCGAGTGGAGGTCCAGTGGGCCTCTAACGGAACCGAAAACCGAGCAACGAAATAAACACAAAACCACCGCGCCCGCAACAGGTGCGACCTCCAAACCAAAGACCTCCAAACCAAAACGAACAACCGGTGTTTTTCCCGAACCCAAAACGACCCAAGGCCTCGCAGGGAGGGTTCTCCAGCTTCGCCCACTCGTCGTCGAACGAAAGGCCTGCGTGGCGCGACGGACGGATCGATGCAGCAGCCGGTCACGGGTGTCACGGGTGAACCGCACCATGATGAACCGTTAACCAAACGAGTTGTCCACCGGCTCTTGGTGGTTTTACAGGGGATTAGATCCCAAAATCCCCCAAACATATGATCCCGCAAAAATCCCACTTGTCACTGGGTATGGGAATCGTCAAGGCTCACCATCTCCACCGGCTCTGCTGAGTGCACCCCGGTTCTTCCGGCCTCCCTTGCGTCTGAAGGCTGACATCTTGCCGTCCGCATCCTGGTCTCAAGCGAAGGGTCACATGGACCTCACGAGAGGTTGGACGGGGCAAACCGGTCCCTTAGACTTCAGTTCGACCATTAAAACATGGGAACGATCTGGTTTTTGTAGTGTAAAACCCTTTGTTGATTCGGTAAAGCCTATTGAATTAATGGTTGTTGGAAGCCTATAGGGGGTCTGTTATATGAAAAAGTGTGGCTCTGTCACCCTTGACCGTTGGAGAATTCGCGAAGCA
>CAXAMN010023166.1:0-18553 GCA_963970005.1 Durusdinium trenchii | reverse complement strand
ACCGAGGTTGAGGTGCTGGAGGGCCGTGCATCCTTGAAACACACGGGGCCGCAGTTGTGCTTGGGGGGCGAGTATATTGTCAGGGCACTGTGTCACTCCTATTTGTGTTAGGGAGCAACACTCCTCGAAGACCTTAGGGCCGACATGTTGGCAGCCAGGGGCAATTACTGCGCGCAAGGCTCGGCACCATCTGAACGCACCATGTAGCAGACTGACTACCGTTTCTGGTAGTTGGACCACTTGTGCTGCCGACAGCTTCTCCACGCTGCTTCTCCTACAATCCTCATACCGGGTTCAACTAGGACATGTCGGACTTCCGTGTGAAAGGAGAAGGCTTGCGGTGGGATTTGTCGTTCTTACCTCGCGGCGCTCTAATTGCCTTGGCTTCCCCTTTGATCTGCC
Source organism: Durusdinium trenchii (assembly GCA_963970005.1). Classification (NCBI taxonomy): domain Eukaryota; class Dinophyceae; order Suessiales; family Symbiodiniaceae; genus Durusdinium; species Durusdinium trenchii. Next base: position 18,151 of record CAXAMN010023166.1, on the reverse strand, counting down.
CTTTGTCTGCCTCTGCTGAACACGGCCGAGCAATCACATAGTAGCAGTGGTTGGCTCTGAGTTTGCTCTGTATGGGATCTGCTAGAACCTGATCGAAAAACTCCGGGTAGCAACCTTACACGGTAGACTACCTACCTCCCCTGGATCTTTAGCTCACAACAGGCTCTCACACTCGTCCGGTACGGTACGAAACCTCTCCTTCCAACCTCCGAATACTTTGGAAAACTTCAAACGCTGCACTAGCTGCTCTCAGACACTCGCACCCTTTTCTCACACTAGCCAAACGAATTGGCCTTGAGCCAAAACATATCCCGTAGCACTAAACTATACAAAGAATACACGAAAACATATTAAAAGTCTCTTAAAGCATCTCCACACACAAAGAACTCTTTCAAAACTTCCGACTACGCTACAAGTCGCTTTCAAACAATTAAGAAACAAAATGTTATACTACCGCCAGGTTCCAAATCTTTCACAAACAAACTTAAACGAAATTTATGCATCGCAAACTGAAAGCATCGAGCGAGGTGGACATCCCGACATGGAATTTCTTCACCCCCTCTTGGACACAAAGCTCGAAACGAACTGGCTGGCTTTAAGCCTTCTTATTCTTCTTCAATGAGGACAGACATTTGGCACAAATATCTTTCGACATAGGTACGTGCATGCCCGAGCAAGTTGGATTCGAATGAACCTTGCTCCCACTCACTGAAAAATATACTTTTGAGCATTGCTCAATGCCTTTTGGAACTGGATAGCTCTTCAGCATATCGACTTTAAAAGTCACTTGGCTCTCAGGAGCATGCTTCCGACACCGCAGGCAGCAGCAGGTCAGCAGGCATCCCAAAAGAAAACCGGCTGCAAAGACCAAAGCGGTCGCTGCTTCCAGGCTCAGCATCGCAAGCGCCGTTTCCGCATCCGGCATCATACCTCGGATGGTATAAGCTTCATTCCAAGAAAAGCTGTATCTCACAGTCTGCAAAAAAACCAAGATTCTTTCGAAATGTGCAATCGAAAGTGCTCGCAAAAACGTGCCATTCGGCTCAGACAACGTGCAAGACTTACTTGGCTATTATGATTCTAATTCGGCTTTAAATCCTTTAAGGATTAGCTCGCAAAATCTCCTGGGGTAGTGTTGCGTTTCCTTCCAATTGACTTCCTTGGACGGCAAATGATCATGACGACCATCACAAACGCAAACCTTCAGGCTTTCCAACAACCGAGTACTATCTGTCTCAATCCTCCAGGTCTTTCTGACCAACTGACCTTTCTGGTTCAACTTGACTGAACAAGCATCCACAAATGTTGAAAACGTCTTTCGTTTCCTCAGAAAATCTTTAGTCTGATTCCATCCCCAATAAGCACATCTCTTCGGCCATTCAATCGCTACGAAATCGGCTACTTCCGACATCCGTAAGAACCTTTCCATAGCTTCTTCTGTATCTGGTACAACTCTCGAAGATGACCCATATAGTCCTGACCAAACTTCTTGATGCAAATATACTGAAACGGACATCCTCCTGTACACGGAATTGACGACCACAAGACAACAAGCTTTCCTCTCTTCCGATGGCTTATCATCTGCTCCCGAACTGACTCGATCGTGTCCGATCGGGTTCCGTCATCCGCCTCAGTGACAGTCAAGTCTTCAACACCTTCCGTACGGCTTCCGACTTCTTTCATCTCGGACTCCGGTGATGTGCAAAACTCAACAATCAGGATTTCGGTACGTGTGACCTGATCCATAACCCACAACCATCTCCCGATCCAGTCATACGGCGCTTCAAATGAAATGAGAAATGCTCTGACAACTCCGATCGTCTCCATATGTTGTAAAGTCACAGCTCTCGACAATGCCTTGGTCATCAAGTCGGCACAATTCTCGGTACCTCGGACAAAGCTGATGGAAATCACTCCCTTGTAGACTGCATCTTGCAAAAAACAGATTCGAATGTCTATGTGTCTCAATCTTCTCAACAACCCTGACATCTCTGTGACATTTCGGGCTGCCATCGAATCCGTAAGCAAACCTGGAATAGGCAATTCCTCAGCTTGACATCCATAGACATGTGCCACGGCATGTTGAATACCTATAGTCTCTTTTGCTCCCTCGAACAAAGCATAGAGCTCTGCCTCGGCTGAACTACAGGCTACACTCTGCTGCAACCTACTGAATGCTTTGACACAACAGTCACTAACGAAGATGGCTGCTCCTGAAGTACTCTTCCTATTGGTGGACTTTTCGGCTGCCCAACTGGCATCGACATAGGTCGTAATCCTTGGTGGTCCTGAGTACTCATAGCTCCTGAACTTCAACTTTCGATCGGCTACTGATCGGATGTAACGGATACTCGCACGCATCGCAGTCTCGTGTACAGCTAGCGGCTGAGATTGACCTCGGGCAAGCATCGAACACAACCAACAAAGATCAGGTCTCGACTGAGCTACCCAACCTAGCTGACCTAGTGCGGTTCGAAAGGTTGCTGCTGCCTCGAGTGACAACGGTTTCCGATCTTCTTCTCGATCACGATCATAAAGCTGAAACAAATTGGGGGTCGCTTGACTTTCCTTTCCTCCTGGATACAAGTTCATCATACCTTCATAGTACTCTTTCTCCATGTACAAGGCAATCGTTCCATCTTCCTCCTTTTCGATCACCTTTCCCAGAAAACGAATTCTGTCTTCTTCAAGCTTTCCGGTGACTTTCAGTCTAAGCTTCTTTGATAATTCATCAACGAGCTTCTGAATATTTCGATCGTCTCCGACAACCAGCAAATCATCAACGTACATCAAAACGATCAAGTGATTCTCCTCCTCCGTCTCTGCAACTCCTTTTCGATATCTTCCGGCGAAGATTGTCTTTTCCGTCACACATGCTGTCAAACCTTCTTGATCTAACAGATCGGCTAGGTGACGATACCATGACATTCCTGCAGAACGAAGTCCGTTCATCGCTTTCTCAAGAATGACGAACAAAGGCTCTCCGTCTTCATCTTCCATTTTGGAAATGCCTACCACAGTGGCCGGCAATTTGACAATGCGGAGCTGCCGACAATTTTGCCACGCCTCTGCTCCAATGAGCCTGATACCTGACTCAACGCTGACATGTCGCAGACGCGGAACACCTGCAAAAGCCCCTTCCGGGACGATTTCTTCTGGGTTCATGGGGACATGAACAGCAAGCGGAACATGATAGATAGGGCATCCTTCAAGTTGTTCCTGCGATGGCAGGATTACACTGCAATCCCTGAAGACAATAGTGTATTCCGTGCTTTGCTGTAGCTTGTCCCAGATTGGGTCCTCTAGGTATGTCTGCGTGGCAATTTGCAGAAAATCGATGGAGCACCCAAACACTTTAAGGTCAGTTACTGAGACCAGATAGTCCATAACCTGGTCCTCTAGGTCCTCAAATCGATCAAATTTTGCCACACTGAGAGAGACCTTGATAGTAACCCCCGAGAGCGTTGTCAGCACCAAGGAGCAGTCCATGACCGGCTCCATTTCAGGGGGAGTACTAAGTCTGGATGAGTCGGCAAGCTCCATGTGTGGCAGACTACTTTCATTTGCTGTTTGAGCCAAAAGCTTCTCACTCTGCTCATTGACTGTTTCTAGAGCCGGGGATGTTTCTAGAGACAGATGCTAAGGCACCCACCATGACCCCCGCATGGACTGGCCCGATGTTAGGAAAATTCATTATATAGCTCTTCGTCAAAGGCATCCGAATCGGGTCCTTCAGCGGGGAGCAGCTCCACCCACAGTGGTCTTTCAAATTTGTCACACATAAGGAAAGCATTGTGCTCTGCCTGCACAGACTGTTCAATCTCCCCCCAATCTAGGGGCGTAAATCGTTGTAGTTGCTCACACCCACAGAAAGCACGGATGCCTATGTCACAGAGTTCTGTCGGGATGACCACTTCTTGAAGCACAACACAATTAAGGAAAACTTCTTTGCCAATTTGCGTTAGTCGCGGCGGAAGCCATATACAATTCAGAGCCACGCAGTGGGCAAAGGTGGAGTGGAGCAGGGCTGTGATTTCTGTGCACATGAGGTTGACCTCCACAAGTCTCCTTTGCAGTTTTCACAGGCCCGTGGCCCGATATTGTGAAAGTCACCTGGCAGACAGAGCTGTTCAATGCCTGCTCCACAGAATGCGCCTTCAGGCAGCGCTCGAGGTTTATTGGCGTGGTCCCTGACAAAGGTGATGGATGTAAGTGTGAGACAACTCTCAAATGCATATCTGCCTAGCTGTGCCCCTGGTGCAAGGACATTACTGTCATCCGTTTCTTGACTGACACCAACTCGACCAAGGGAGCAGCACTCCGCAAACACTCTTCGGCTGTACTGGACACATCCCGGGGCGGCCACTTCTCGCAGCATGTAGCACCCCTGGAAGGTCCCATCTTCAAGACTTATGACTGAGGGTGGGAGCTTGACAATTTGCAGTTGCTGACAACTCTGCCAGGCCGCGACTCCTACATGTTGAATGCCCATTGCCACTTCTACGTGCCGGAGCACGGGTGCAGCATAGAAGGCTCTGCCAGCAATTTCTCCGCGCGGGTTGGCCGGGACGCGTGCAGCCTTGGGGTAGCTTTCTCTACCGTCAGCCTGGAACTGCCAGATGGAGTGTCCATCTACCATGCAGGGACGTACTACGATTTGTAGTTTCGGCCGTTGCAGGAGCACCGTGTGGAATGCTTCTGGCAGGGGTTGCTGCGTGTGAAGGTCGAGTAGGTCCAGCTCACAGCCAAAGACATCCAAATCAGAGACTGTTGGCAGAAAGCAGAGAATGTCATCTTCCAGCTGTGCCACGTCCTCATACTGCGCGAGATTTGTTTGCATAGCATATTCCGTGCCTGCTATCGTCACCAAATCGATGCTGACATCATATCGGTCTTGGTCCAGCGGCATTGTCGCTGTAGGCGGCAGTCCGAACGTTCTTGCTCAAGTTGCTTGGGCCAAACAATTGAGGTAGCGAACATGTAGTCAGTTCGAAAACACAAAATACTCAGACAACAAGAAGTAGGGTGGCTAAGGCCACCCATCTCATGAAAGAGTCCAAGTCACTAGGAGGTGGTAACTGTGTGCGGAGACTCCTACTAGAGACCGCCCTACTGCCACCACCCATAAGGCGGAGGCGGTGGGGGAGGCCTGATGTGACAGGAAGATCCCGCTGCAGACGAGGAGCTGCCCTCTCCTGGAGGAGGGACGGTACGGCGAGCTTTATTACGCGGATCGGAGTCTTCCTGACTGAAGTGCCTGCTTGTAGCCTGCGAGTTGCCTCCTAAACGTGGGGTTTCCAGTGAGCCATGCGCAGAGCTGGTCCCATCGGTCTTCTGTGTAGAGGCACTGGCCATATTGGTTATACGGGCGATCTTCCATTTTAGGACTGAGGGGATATCCATGACAGTAGTAGTTACTGAGGAGAGTACTGGGGAATTTTGGTCAGCGTATAGCGGGGAGACAGCAGATTCCACCCTGTGCGGGACATGGCAACCCTTAGCCCGGAGGTCAGCCACTGAGCGACTACTGTACCTTCTGCTTGGATGTTCCCTTGCTCAAAATTGCCGAGCGCCGTTGCTAGCCTGGTATAGCCTATGCCGAAACGTCCGTATCCCTTGGCAAAGGCGTAGTTGGGTTCTGCTGCCATGTCCTCTTCCTCAGTTGCTTCCTCAGTACCAGCTTCTGGTGGTTCAGCAGTCCCCACTGGCACCGGTAGCGCAAACCTGGGCGATCGCTCAGCTGACCCGGTAGCATCAGAGGCAGAGTCCTCTTTCCGCAGGCAAGTCTGCAGAGGGGTGTCTGGCAGTTGCCAGGTCTCTCCACAAGGGGACTTCAATGCACAGCCTCAGCTGTAGAAGGGAAGGAAACGAGATAGCTTGTCCTAAAGACGGGTCAAGGGCACCACAAGAGTAAGCTCTTTCAGCCCAGGACGTATCCGGCATTCGGTCGAGCGACACTATTCGGGTGCTTTAGTGCCAAAATGCTTGCAACCGAAGCTAACTCTGCTCATGGTATTTGGCCTGCTGTGGCTTCTGGCCTACTCTGGACTCGAGCTAAGGCGCGCGCCCAGACTCTTGATGAGTGACAGTGAGACCGCGACAGCTGTGGTCAGAGAGGCTTGTCTTCATCCAAGACCAGGGGTGTATCCCATGTCGGGGATCATATGCAGCCAGGGTGGCCACCTCATATCTGGACAAATGGCAAAAGCATTCTCTTCAGCATAGACTCCTCGCCATTTGTGCCTTCCTGGCATCCTGGCGAGCCTCTTAAAGGTTGCAGGGTGAGACGCTCTACAAGGGTGAAACCTGCACAGCCAGGGTGAAGCATTGTACAAGGATGAAGGATGAGACACTGTACGCGGGGGAGACACTGTACAAAGGTGAAACACTGTACAGGGTGAGACATTGTACAATTTCTGTAAGGGTGACACACTGTACAGGGTGAGACGCTGTACAGGGGTGTGAAACAGAGAGACGGTGAAACGTAAAGTGCAACTCAGGCACTGCTGCTCATCCAAGTTCCATTTCCGGACCTGACGCAGGAGTGAAAGCACGCCCGTGTGAACCTCATGATATGAGCTTCCCGCCATTGCAAGCCCAATCTGCCAAGCAAAGATCCCAGCACCTCCTCTATTGACAACCGTTTTTTTGGCTGCAATGTTCGACCTTTCTGTCAAAAAATCCATTTCATTCTAAAAAAGTGACCTCAAAACCATGCCTCTTGTTTTGTAGATGCATGTGACACTTGCCCGTTTGTTCAGCCCCTGTGAGACTCAAGGCAGCTTGATGTAAAGCTAGGTGTAAAAAATGCCTCTGAAAGAGCTAGCCCGTCCCTATGGGCATTAAAGAAGATCCCCACTCACCGGACGAGGATCCGAAAAGAGGGCGCAGACAAGCAAATCAGCCCTATTGAGATAGGGGACCATGCTGGGCTCCCGGAGGCCGACCTTATCGGTATAATCCGAGCAGAGAGCGATGCAAGAGTTGTACCGCTTTCAAAAGCACTCGATGCTAACAACGCAAACAGAAGGTGTCGAGAAGGCATCCGTGCAAACCCAGCCGACAGCCGCAAAAGCTGCGCAAGCTGCACAAGATGCACAAGCTGTTGAGCTAGACCAGCCACCCTTGGCGCCCCCGGTTGCGTTGTACGCCAATCTGCCCACTGAATGGCCCCTAGCGCGTATCAGTGTCTATATGCGCCACATTGGTGTCCTCCTACGGGTTACGCTCAATGGAAGACTTGCGGAATCAAGCTTCAGAGGAGTTGAGTTTCATCAGTTGCCCCGAGAGGTGATTAAGCATACCCGGGAAGATTTCGACGCCATCTGTGGTGCCATGGCTGTGCAGCGCTGTTTGCGTTCCTCCAACCTAGCCAGGAGCAGCCGCAGAGGACAGATCAAGCTGAACTAGTCCTCTATGCCGGTCGGACTTACTGGCTGTATGGCCTTCTGTCCTTCTGCGCCAAGAGCTACGAGGCGAAGACAGCAGAAGCAGGAGGAGAACCTGACTTCAGAACGAGCAAGGAAAGAAAACAAGACAGTTCGGCTTCAGTGTTGGAACCCACTCGCAACTCGCTGGCCCTGATGCAAACAGTCGTCATGTCCTTTGCGCGGGGCCTGTATCTTGGCAAACCTGAGCTCCCCACAGGCCATGTGCATGTATACTTCCCTGTTCAAATGGTGCACAAGGTCATTGCGCAATGTGAAGCGCCAAAGCTTAAAGAAGGCTCGCTTGCCCCTTCTGAGAGATACAGGCATAATGTGGATAATGCTGCTAACAACCCTTATGTCATCGTAGGGGTCTTCGAAGGAAGATGCTCGTGTAAGCAATATCCCTCATCCCGAAGACTCCAATCCTAGCGAAGGCTTATGAAGAAGGAATGCTTGATGCAAGTTTTGGGCAGATTGTTTCCTTTGCCTCCTTTTATCAGACCAGCTTTCGCGTGGAGGTCCCGCTATGGCACAAACCACTCGACAGCCGGACAGCACAGAGACGCGGTCCTGCCAAGGAGACCCGGTAAACAAGGAACCCACCCGAGGAGTGGCGGTGATGCCACAAAACGCCTTGATGCAAGGACAGACCGTGCAGAAGCGAATGCAGACGAGGAAACTACAGAAGAAGAGAGCTACGTCCCAGCCACGGGGCAAGGATGCTTCTCCTTTGAGATGAGCCTGCTACAGAGAGCGGCGCAAACCTTTGCAAAGCGCTCGGTGGCTGATCACTATATGCAGGTTGCGAGATGGCTGCACACTGGGTTAGCCACGACCATCTCGAGGAAAAGTTGGCATCTTCTGTCCAAGCACCGCGCATACACCATCACCTCCCTCGCTCTGCTTCGGGTACACTTCCAGATAGGATACCTCTCCACTGAGCAATCAGACAAAAAGAAGCCCTATGCTGCAACCGACGCACAAGGCCAGACTGTGCGCAACTGGGAACGACACGTTAACGAAGTCGTCCCTGCGGGCTATCTTGCAAGGACCTACCGCTTCCGTATAACGAGAGAGACCGGTGCAGAGATTGACTATTTTCGCCTCATAGATCGCACCGTTGAACTGCTCGATACAGAAGGGACACCTCGAGAGGCAGCGGTACACACCAAACCACAAACCTCCGCGTCTAGCAGTCAGTAAGGCAGGACCACAGTGAAGACGACTCTGTACCATAGAAACGAACCCATGTTCTAAAAGGCAGTGCAGGCAGGCCCGGCGGTATCCCAAGATACTGTCGCTACTCACCACATTAAGGGGTAGGGAGCTGTCACGTCTAATAGCTCGTGTCTTGCCATCGGTCACACCAGCCACTGCTGTAGGACAGACTGCACAGACACCCGCTCAGGAGGTGTAACACTCCTAAGTGGTGAAAGCGCCACAGAAGGATTAAAAGCAGTTCATAGGAACCCCAGACGGTGTCCCAAGATACTGTCGGAAGTATAGCAGGGTAGGTTGCCCATAGGTAACTCTGTTTACCGCTTTTGCGGGCGCTGCCTGTGTTGCACCTGGCAGGCAGGGATACTAACAGGGCTCTGCCCGCCTGTCGGCTCAAGGCGCTGCCTGCGAGGACTGCAAGAGAGTGCTGCCAACGGCGGGACAGTCCCCCCATATGGCAGAGGGTGCAAGCAGAACCGGGCGCCAGCAGCAGGCTGACTGGGAAGAAGACAGCTTCCGTCGACTGTACCTCACCACACTTGCGGGTGCGGTGATACAGCTACAGGTCCCTGTCAGCATCTACCACACGTGGGAAATGTTGGAGGAATACCCAGTTGAGCACCTGCCGTACATTAGTCCCATCGAAACGTTTGGGTAGCCCACCTATCCCTGCCGCATGTACGAGCAGTGGTGGATAGTAGCGCGCTCACCTCCCCGCAGGCAGGATTACCTCAGGGGTGTTTTTTCGCAAGTGGCACCCAGCAAGTGGAACTCGGAGATGATACATACCACACAGGCCACAGAGCTCTTGCAAACTGTAAAGCGCTTTCCCGTGTCAACCTTTTCAATACAGGCATTCATACCCTACATATGCACACTTTTGCGCAGTGCCACAGCCTGGTAACAATCAGGCTGCCGAACTGCTAACGTGAAATTAGGGCAGAAGTGTTTGTGGGTTGCAAGGCCTTGGAGAGGCTGACTCTTCCGGGCAGCATTCGTTATTTTTTTTCCACGAGTACGGACGCCGTGTGGGCATGGTGCCCAGGTCATCGTTGAAGGAAGGGAAGAACAGTCAGATGGTGGAGAAAAGAACAAGGACAACCAAAACAACCCAAACCAAACAAACCACAGCCCACAGGCCGAGTCTCCACCATCTTGTAGTCTTTCCTCTGTGCTAGGTGAAACAGGTGAAACGAAAACTAATGACTATCAATGGGCCTGAATTCACGAACGAAAAGCATGGCAGCGCAGGTCTGTGCTCAAGCAAAGTCTCCAAAAAGGCTTCAAATGGACTTTACTTCATGATTACAAGTGACCAGCGGCCACTCCACAGTGTGGCAAAAACATGGTCACGATGCAGGTTAGGAGTATCGCACGGCTCCAACGCCGGTTGCATCCATGTCAAAATGGAGTAGCGGTAGCTATGCTGCATGCCGTGGAAAAGACCTTTCTTGTAGCACAACCCGTGCAACAGGTTGCACTTACAAGTCCAGAGGCATGTTACCAGGCGGCGATCAAACAGTGGCGGCCATAGCAAACGACGAGAGCCTGCAGGTAAGGGTGCGAATGCGCACACCTCCCCGAAGGGAGGTCAACTCCGCACCCTTCGGCACACAAAGGTGCCAAAACGGGGTGTCTCCTACATCCGTGAAGTGCTGCGTCATTGCAAAAGGTGATCTGCTGCGTGCAAGGCCCGTGTGAAACAGGTGAAACTTTGGACTATCCTAGCATGGTATCTGTACCTCTTTGTACAAAATTGGAAATGTCGGACATCAACAAAGGGAACTAAGGTTCCCCCTGGGCATCCTCCATTGCCACTATCTACCACCCGCCTGTTAGGAACGAGGAGCTAAGGCTCTCATTCCTATTGGCTCACAGCGCTGCGAATGGCGAAAAGAGGTCGTTGTCCTACTTAGTGCTTGCGCATCTCCCTGCCGTAGCTTGCTGGCGGTGTGCTCATCCGCCATTCTAGCTGCGAATACATTGCTGGTCTTTGCAGGTCTTGAGAGTCTTCGTCCCTTTGATCACTGGCATGTGCCGGCAGCTCTCAGCGCTGCTTGGACTAGACGGGTCGCCCCCCCTTTGTCATGTACACGTGTCCTTCGCTATGTGTTATTTCTTTCTTGCTTGCACCTTGCTCTAAAGTGCGTGCTTGCAAGATCGCATAGCGCCCTGGTACTCAGGGACGGAGCCTGCTATGGAAGGGTACTCGAAAGGAAGGCTTGTTTTGCGATGATCCTCAGCTCCCCTATGGAATTTGGCCTGATGTGGCTTCTGGCCTACCCTGGACTCGCGCTAAGGCGTGCGCCCAGACTCTTAATGAGCGACTGTGAGATCGTGATACCTGTGGCCAGATAGGCTTGTTGTCATCCAAGCCCAGGGGTATATCCCATGTCCGGGATCATATGCAGCCAGGGTGGCCACCTCATAGCAGGACAAATGGCGAAAGCATTTTCTTCAGCATAAACTCCTCGCCATTTGTGCCTTCCCGGCATTTTGGCAAGCCTCTTGAAAGCAGTGCAATCCAAGAAAGCCCTACTTCCAATGTATCTCAGTGAGGGCGGGATGGCAATCTCAACTAGGGCTGCACAGTTCATAAAGGCTTTGACTCGGATTGTATGGAGAGTAGTCGGAAGGAGGACTTCTCTGAGGCTAGTACAGTGCACAAAGGTGAATTCAGGAATTTCCTCAACCTTGGTGTTGCAAAGGTCTACACACTTAAGCAGTCGGCAACTGTCGCGCGCATGCGCTCCAATAGCTACAAAATGCTTTGTGAGAGCGAGTGCGGTGATTCCTGTAGAGCTAAGACAGCCCGGCGCTAGCTCACTGGTCCTAGCTTGCAGTGCTGACCCTCGGGGGGATGGAAGCTCACTCAAGGTAAACTCAGCAAGGTTAATACACCCTTGGAAGAGGTATTGTCCAAGCCTGGCTTCGCTGCTGAACCTATTTGCAACCCCTTCTGATGCATACACCCACTGCAAGGAACAGCATTCCGCAAAGGCTTTGTATCCAAAATCTCGACAACCCGGAGCCAAGACACTGTTTAATAGTTTGCAATCACAGAAGACATTATCGGAAATGCCTATCACAGTGGCCGGCAGTTTGACAATGCGGAGCTGTCGGCAATTTTGCCAAGCCTCTGCTCCAATGAGCCTGATGCCTGACTCTACACTAACGTGCCTCAGACGTGGAACACCTGCAAAGGCCCCTTCTGGGACGATTTCTTCTGGGTTCGTAGGGACATGAACGGCTAGCGGAATTTGATGGATAGGGCAACCCTCAAGTTGTTCTTGAGATGGCAAGATAACACTGCAGTTCCTGAAGACAATGGTGTATGCCATGCCTTGCTGTAGCTTGTCCCAGATTGGGTCCTCTAGGTATGTCTGTGTGGCAGTTTGTAAGAAGTCAATGGAGCACCCAAACACTTTGAGATCAGTAACAGAGGCCAGATGGTCCATGACCTGGTCCTCTAGATCCTCAAATCGGTCAAACTTGGCAACACTGAGAGAGACCTTAAAAGTCACTCCCGAAAGCGTGGTCAACATCAGGGAGCATTCCATGACCGGCTCCATTTCAAGGGGAGTGCTAATCATGGATGAATCGTCGAGCTCCATGCGCGGCAGACTGTTTGAGGTTAGTGCTTGAGCCAAAAATGTCTGAGCTGGCTCATGGGCTGTTCCTGAGGTCAGGGATGTTTCCTGAAGACAGATGCTAAGGCACCCACCTTGAGCCTCTCATGGACTGGCATGGTATTAGGAGTACTCATGGTATAGCTCCTCGTCAAAAGCGTCCGAATCGGGTCCTTCAGCGGGGAGCAACTCCACCCACAGGGGCTTCTCAAATTTGTCACACATAAAGAAGGCATTGTGCTCTGCCTGCACCCACTGTTCAACGTCACCCCAATCAAGGGGGGTAAATCGTTGCAGTTGTTCACACCCGCAGAATGCACGGTTGCCTATGTCACTGAGCTCCGTCGGGATGACAACTTCTTGCAGTACAACACAATTAAGAAAAACTTCTTTGCCAATTTGTGTGAGTCGTGGCGGAAGCCATATACATTCCGGGCAGCATTCGTTATCTAGGATACAGGGCCTTTGGGGACTGTACCAAGCTCTTCTCCCTTGAGTATGCATGGAGTAAGCAGAAAGCATGGCGATATCCCCACGCTGCAGACAATGCCTTTGAAGGCTGTATCAAACTCACCATCTCTAAGTGGCTCCACCGCATCCCACATAAGGACAGTGATTGGATTGCCCCTTGTAGCTGACAGAGTTGACATTACGCCTAGCACAACTCATAGAGCAGTGCCAGCGTAGCAACCACTATCCTTTTGACATGGATACAACCGGCGTAGGAGCATAGCTATGCTCCTGACCTGCATCGTAACCAGGTTTTTGCCACACTGTGCAGTAGCCGCTGGTCACTGGCAATTGGGAAGTAAAGTCCATTTGAAGACTTTCTGGAAGTTTTGCTAGAGCATAAACCCGCGCTGCCATGCTCTTCGTTCGAGAATTCAGGCCCATTGATAGAGAATAGTCTTCGTTTCACCTGTTTCACCTTAGCAGAGGAAAGACTACAAGATGGTGGAGACTCGGCCGGTGGGCTCTGTCTTTGCTTGGTTTGGTTGTTGTTGGGTTGTCTTTGTCCTTTTCTCCACCATCTGATTGTTTTTCCTTTCCTTCAATGATGACCTGGGCACCATGCCCACACGGCGTCCGTACTCGTGGAAAAAAAGTTAACTGGAGATGGACCACTAGTTGGCGTTCATTGCTGACTAGTGAGCTCGTTTGCGACTCCATGTCACAGTGCATAGCAGTGTTATTCCCTGTGCCTGAGCTAGCTACTGGGGTTTGAGCCTTGCAGTGCAGAGGGGCAGCTACTTGGGTAACCGTCCATGCTCACTCAGGCCGTGGAAAAAACCTTTCTTGTGGCACAACCCATTCAACTGGTTGCGCTCACAAGTCCAGTGGCATATTAGTTGGTGATATAGAAGGCGGTCATAGCGAACGACGAAAGCCTGCAGGTAAGGGTGCGAAAGGCATCCCCCCCAGAAGGGAGGTCATCTCAGCACCCTTCGGCACCCGGAGGCGCCAAAACGGGATGTCCCCTAACTCTGTGAAATGCTGCAGCATTACAAAAAGTGGTCTGTTGCGTGCAGGGCCCGTGTGAAACAGGTGAAACATAGGACCTATCCTAACATAGTATCTGCACCCCTTTGTACAAAATTGGAAATGTCGGACATCAACAGAGGGAACTAAGGTTCCCCCTACGCATCCTCCATTGCCACTCTCTACCACCCGCCTGTTGGGAGAGCTAAGGCTCTCATTCCTACTGGCTCACTGTATTGCGAATGGCGAAAAGAGGTTGACGGTCCCACTTAGTGTTTGCGCATTTCCTTTGCCGTAGCTTGTTAGCGGTGTGTCTATCCACCATTCCCGCGGCAAAAGTATTGCTGGTTTTGCAGGTCTGGAGAGCCCTCTGGCATCTGTCGACCGCTCTCGGTGTCGCTTGGGCTAGACAAGTTACCCCTCTTGGTCAAGGACATATGTCCTTCGATGTGTTGCTTTTCCTCTGCTTGTACTTTGCTCGAAAGTGCGGACTGCCTGCAAAGGCGCATAGTGCTATGCGTAGCAGGAGTAAGAACCTCCTGTAGAGAGGTAAGCTGAAGGAAGGCTGCTTTTGCCGTGATCCTCAGCTCTACTCATGAGTTTGGCCTGCTGTGGCTTCTGGCCCACTCTGGACTCGAGCTAAGGCGCGCGCCCATGATGGATGTTAGTGGGCCTGCGATAGCTGTGATCCGATGGGCTCGTCTTCATCCCAGACCTGAGGTATATCCCATGTCCGGGATCATATGTAGCCAGGGTGGCCATCTCATATCGGGGCAAATGGCGAAAGCATTTTCTTCTGCATAGACTCCTCGCCATTTGTGCTTGCCTGGCATCTTGGCGAGCCTCTTCAAGGCAGTGCAGTCCAAAAAGGCCCTACTTCCTATGTATCTTAGCGAAGGCGGGATTGCAAGCTCAATTAGGGCTGCGCAGTTCATGAAGGCTTTAACTCGGATTGTATGGAGAGTAGTCGGAAGGAGAACTTCTCTGAGGCTAGTGCAGTGCACAAAGGTGAATTCCGGAATTTCTTCAACAGTGGTGTTGCAAAGGTCTACACTCTTAAGCAGTCGGCAACTGTCACGCGCATGCACTCCAATAGCAGTAAAATGCTTTGGAAGAGCGAGTGCAGTGATTCCCGTAGAGCTAAGACAGCCCGGTGCCAGCTCATTGGTCCTAGCTTGCAGTGTTGACCCTCGGGGGGATGGAATCTCACACAAAGTAACCTCAGCAAGGTTGATGCACCCTTGAAAGAGGTATTGCCCGAACTTGGCTTCGTTATTGAATTTATTTGCAACCCCTTCAGATGCATACACCCATTGTAAGGAACAGCATTCCGCGAAGGCCTTGTATCCAAAGTCTCGGCAACCAGGAGCCGAGACACTGTTTAGTTGCTTGCAGTCACGAAAGGCGTTATCGGAAATGCCTACCACTGTGGCCGGCAGTTTGACAATGCGAAGTTGTCGGCAATTTTGCCAGGCCTCTGCTCCAATGAGCCTGATGCCTGACTCAACACTGACATGCCGCAAACGCGGAACCCCTGCAAAGGCCCCTTCTGGGACGATTTCCTCTGGGTTCATAGGGACATGAACGGCAAGCGGAACCTGATGGATAGGGCAACCGTCGAGTTGTTCCTGTGATGACAAGGTGACACTGCTATCCTTAAAGACAACGGTGTATGCCATGCCTTGCTGTAGCCTGTCCCAGATTGGGTCCTCAAGGTATGTCTGTGTGTCAGTTTGCAAAAAGTCGATGGAGCACCCAAACACTTTGAGGTCAGTGACTGAGGCTAGATAGTCCATAACCTGGTCCTCTAGGTCCTCAAATCGATCAAACTTTGCCACACTGAGGGAAACCTTGATAGTCACCCCCGAGAGCGTAGTCTGTACCAAGGAGCAGTCCATGACCGGCTCCATTTCAGGGGGAGTACTAAGCCTGGATGAGTCGTCGAGCTCCATGAATGGCTGTCTATTTGCTTTTACTGTTTGAGCCAAAAGCTTCTGACTCTGCTCATGGACTGTTCCTAGGGCCAGGGATGTTTCCTGAAGACAGATGCTAAGGCACCCACCTTGAACCTCGCATGGACTGACTTGATGTTAGGAGTACTCTTGGTATAACTCTTCATCAAAGGCGTCCGAATCGGGCCCGTCCGCGGAGAGGAGCTCCACCCACCGGGGTTTTTCAAATTTGGCACACATGAAGAAAGCATTGTGCTCTGCCTGCACCCACTGTTCAATATCTCCCCAATCCAGGGGAGTAAATCGTTGCAGTTGCTCACATGCGCAGAAAGCACGGTTGCCTATGTCACTGAGCTCTGTCGGGATGACTACTTCTTGGAGCATGACACAATTAAGGAAAGCTTCCTTGCCAATTTGTGTGAGTCTTGGTGGTAGCCATATGCAATGTAAGGCTACACAGTGGGCAAAGGTGGAGTAGAGTAGGGCTGTGATTTCTGTGCCCAGGAGGTTGACTTCCATAAGTCGTTTGCAGTTTTCACAGGCCCTTGGCCCGATATTGTGAAAGTCACTTGGCAAACAGAGCTGTTCAATGCCTGCTCCACAAAATGCACCTTCAGGCAGCGCTCGGGGTTTATTGGTGTGGTCCATGTCAAAGGTGATGGTTGTAAGCGTGAGGCAACTCTCAAATGCATATTTGCCTAACTGTGCCCCTGGTGCTAGGGTGTTGCTGTCCTCAGTTTCGTGACTGACACCAACTCGCCCTAGGGAACAGCACTCCGCAAACACTCTTCGACTGTACCGGACACACCCTGGGGCGGCCACCTCTCTCAGTACATAGCACCCCTGGAAGGTCCCTTCTGCAAGACTTATGACCGAGGGTGGGAGCTTGACAATTTGCAGTAGCTGGCAACTCTGCCAAGCCGCAATGCCTACGTGTTGAATGCCCATTGCCACTTCTACATGCCGGAGCACGGGTGCAGCATAGAAGGCTCTGTCAGCAATTTCTCCACGTGGGTTAGCCGGGACACGTACAGCTTTGGGGTAGCTTTCCCTTCCGTCCTCTTGGAACTGCCAGATGGAGTGTCCATCTACCATGCAGGGACGAACTACAATTTGTAGTTGCGGCCGTTGCAGGAGCGCTGTGCGAAATGCTTCTGGCAAGGGTTGCTGCGTGTGAAGGTCGAGCAAATCTAACTCACAGCCGAAGACATCCAAATCAGAAACTGTCGGCAGAAAGCAGAGAATGTCATCTTCCAGCTCTGCCACATCCTCGTACTGGGTGAGATTTGCTTGCATAGTATATTCCGTGCCTGCTATCGTGACCAAGTCAAGACTGACCTCATGACGGTCTTGGTTAGGCGGCATTGTCGCGTAGGCGGCAGTCCGCGCGTTTATGCTCGAGTTGCTTGGGCCGAAACCAAACAAAACCAGAGGTAACGGATATGTCGTCGGTGCGAAAATCATGATGACAGCTAGACAACACGAATTAGGGTGGCTAAGGCTACCCATTTCATGGGGGAGGTCCAGTTACTAGGAAACGGTCACTGTGCGGGGAGACTCTCACTGGAGACCGCCCTACTGCCACCACCCATAAGGCGTGGGTGGTGGGGGAGGCCTGCTGTGATAGGAAGACCCTGCTGCAGACGAGGAGCTTGCCGCTCCTGGAGGAGGGACAGTACGGCGAGCTTTGTTACTTGGGTCAGCGGCTTCCTGACTGTAGCCCATGTGATCCCTAAGCGCCTGCTTGTGGCCTGCGAGCTGACTTCGAAACTTGGAATTCCCAGTGAGCCATGCGCAGAGCTGATCCCATTGGCCTTCCGAGTAGAGGAGTGGGCCATATTGGTTATATGGGCGATCTTCCATTTTAGGAGTGAAAGGATATCCATGGCAGTAGTAGTTAGTGAGGATAGCACTAGGAACTTTGGTCAACATAAAGCGGGGAGACAGCAGATTCCACCCTGTGCGGGACATGGCAATTCGTAGCCCGGAGGTCAGCCACTGAGCGACTACTGTACCTTCTGCATGGATGTTCCCTTGCTCAAAATTGCCAAGCGCCGTTGCTAGCCTAGAATAGCCTATGCCGAAGCGTCCGTATCCCTTGGCAAAAGCATAGTTGGGTTCTGCTGCCATGTCCTCATCCTCAGTAGCTTCCTCAGTGTCAGCTTCTGGTGGTTCAGCAAGCCCCACTGGCACCGGGAGCGCAAGTTTGGGCGATCGCTCAGCTGACCCGGTAGCATCAGAGGCAGAGTCTTCTTCTGCAGGCAAGTCTGCAGCGGGGTGTCTGGCAGTCGCCAGGTCCCTCCACAAGGGGACTTCGATGCGCAGCCTCAGCTGCAGAAGGGAAGGAAACGAGAAGGCTTGTCCCAAAGACGGGTCAAGGGCACCACTAGAGTAAGCTCTTTCGGCCCAGGAAGTATCCGGCATTCGGGGGTATCGGTCGTAG
>CAXAMN010023164.1:7649-18577 GCA_963970005.1 Durusdinium trenchii | reverse complement strand
TATATATATACATACATGTTCATACATGTTCTAGGAATAGCAAGCTGGAGACATAGAGTCAACCGCAAGGAAAGCTGAATGGTGTCGGTCGAACGTACTGCTTTCTGTAGATGTTTGACCAGTTGGCTCTCGACAAGGATCGACCCCACATGTATTTTAGCCTATTAGCCTAGCAGCCTCAACCAGAGCCAGTAAGCTTGTTCCTTTCAGCAGCTAGCTGTTTAGCCATTGTTTCCGTTTCGTTGGACATGGAAGCAACCACCTCTAGCTATTGGGGTATCCCTGGTAAGTAGACCACAATATAGTACAAAATGCCTTTAAGAAGCCAATGGAATCCAATTATGTATGTTCATGGATGTCGAATCCCCATACTCTTGGACAGTAGTTCTATCTCTTTCGGGACCAAACACCGCCATTGATGATTGATGTTCTATATGCCTGCAGAGTACATGTTTTTTGATTTCAATGGATCTCATCATTGATAATAGAGGATAGAGGTCCCATCTATTGTACCATGATGGACATCATTGCCACAGTAAAAGGAAAGTATGGGGGTGTAATATATACAGTATGCCACTCAGTGTGTTGTGTTTTATTTGTTTCTCTCGTGGTGAAATTCTTCCTTCACCACACACCTCAGGCATTTGAGCCTGGTGGCCATCAACTCCGTGCCCTGTTCACAGAGCTGGACAGCCGCTTTTGGCTCACATCCTTATAGTACACAAAGTGGTTTGCGGTTTGTTTATATATACACACCTTGGAACCATTTGACTTTTTTTTGATCGGAAAGGGGTTTGTGGTCCAAAATACATAGACCATGTGGCAGACGTTTGTACCAATGGAGTCACTTGTAAAAGTTCTTCAGTCTTAGTTTTCGCAGCCTCCACTGACAAACAAACCGTTTCGGATGATAGTGACCCAGTAGCTCTGTGCATATTGGCTTGGATGCTCAACTCTTTGTGACCTGCAAAAAAGTGGCCGGTCTTGGGGAGTTGATTCTGGGTTCGCTCAACAGAAGTTGTAAATTGGTGTGGAAGCCCCAAATCTCCAGGTATGATGCAACATACCATTCCTGGTGGACCACAAGAGTCTTTTTTGGCTGCTTGGTGTTCCAGGTAGAGTTGAGGCCAACAAAAATGGGACTGGCTAGGTTTCCTTGGAAACATCCAACAGCAGTGATTTCTGTGGCCAGCAGTTACTCATGATTGCGCTACAGATCGCTACAGACGACAGTTTTCGTGTGATATTCAGACTAGTGACAGTTGAATCCACTAAGATTGATTCCTATAGATATGCACGGTTATCTCATTTGGACTGATCATTGATGAGCCCTGCACTCAAGCTTTTTGGTTCATGCTCAGCGGGCCCCTCGTCCTCGATTCGTTGCGCGAATTGCGGTTGTGGTTTGCTCCCAGCCATAGTAACATCCCTTGGGGATTCATCATCCTCGCTCTAATCCTGGCCTCTGGTTGCGGCTGCATCTGCGGTTTGTGCTTGGGGTGCCTGGCTTTGTCTCGTGCTTGTAGGGGCCTTGCTTGTCAGCTTGGCTTGACATTGCTCGATTCTGTATGGCCATCGCACTCGACTGGACAGCAGGATTTGGCTGTGATCAGGAGGAGGCTGGGTCAATATCACCGTGCATGAGCCAGAGGGCTTCTCTTGCTCAGGCACTGGAACAGATAGCTCAGGGACTGCAAAGTTTGAGTCTGGGGTTGCGAGAAAGGGAAATTGGTCAAGAGGACGCGGGGAACTTCGAGTTAGTCTCTTCGCCTGAACCGGCAACATCCGGTGCTGCTGGAAGCACATCGGAACCTGCTGTGGATCGGCCCTTAGTAGCCCGATCTGTGGAGTGGGAAGCAGCTTTGCAAGCTGCTACAACTGCTGGTGAACTTTTGGCTCTGGACCTGTCTCCTATCCATCACTTACTCAGGACTTGCAGACTGAGTTCAGTTAAAGGGTGGACTCCAGAAGCTAGGTTGGGATTGGCCTACCGCTCAGGCCGTGCAGTGAGATTCGAATTGGACGGTGAATCAGAGAGAACTGGACCTCATATCAACACCAGGTTGCCCATCAAGGTTTTTGTGGTGATCAAAAGTGGTGCTTTTCCTGAGGGTTTTTGGACGACAGATTTCAATCAGTTTTACTCTGGCATCGGTGACCCTCACCGGATTGGGGTGAGGCATCCAGGAACTATCTACAGATCCTTTGCTTCTCAGGCAGAAGGCAGCGCTTTCTTGCTGGGAGCAGAGTGTCAATGGCCGCGGCGTCTGCCGTGAGTGCTGCTTTGAATTCTGACGTGGTGAAGGCTGGACTGAGCGGGGGAGTCAAAGGGCGCCTTGGCACCTTTCAGTTTTGCTGCGTGGGAGAACAGAGTGGCACTTTCGTGGTGGTGTATCTGCTACGACGGAGAGCGGAAGGATTTCTAGTTTTGATGCCCTCACTCGATGCAGTGAGAAACTCAGTGGACGAGATTGCCTTGACGGCCGGCGAAGCAGCTTTTCTGGATTTGCTGGAAGTGGCAATGGAAACAGCCAGAGGTCGGCAGCTTGGAACGGCCGAAGTGATCATAGCAGACCTTCCTTGGAGCTGGCTCAGCTCATTCCGCCGTTGCCCCACCACTCGGGGCAGTGGCAATGGCACTGTGTGACTCTTTTCCAAGTTGGTTCTACAGTTGGGCGCCCAGTGAAGGCGTCAGCTCTGAGTGGCGCTCAGCAGTGGATCACGGACACACTGGATGGGGATACAGCACAGGAATATACAGATGCGGTCGAAGACCTGGATTCAGGTCCGCTCCCGGAGAGCCCTGCTCTTTTGAGGGATGTGGCTTCTGCCCAGGCTGCGGAACTTTCACAATTCCGGGAGCGCCTTTCACAGATGGAAGGCCTGCTGAGAGCTCAGGGAACTATGCCAGCTCCGAAAGTTCAAGCTGCCCCGCGCAGCATGCTGGACGCATCGGGCTTGGACGGGACGGAGCTCACTTCCACGGAGCTCAGGGCATTGCAGCAACTTGCAGGGACAGCGCCAAAGAGACTGGGAAAGCAGGAAGATTTGGTGCCTGCTCCAACTTTGCCCACGCTGGAAGAACAGATGCTTGCAGAAGTGGATCGCGAGGTGGCCATAGGAGATCATCAAGATTCGACCATGCTGACACTGGAGTCTCAGATCGCCCAAACCAGCGATCCCACGCAACGACTCCTCCTCCTGCAGATGAGACAAACGAGCGACCTGTTGAAGACTCTCCTAGAGAGCCAGGAGGCTTATCTTTTAAGCCTTCTGGGCTAGAAAAGGCTCATGTGGACTATGTTTTTGTTGAAGGCTTAAAGGATAAGCCTTTGATATTTGTTGTCGTGGGCACCATATATACATATGGCTTTGCTCCGCTACAACATGCGCAGTGCCCAGAGATGTTTTGTAATTAATGTACTACAAAGTTTCCAGGGCCAAAGCCGAGCACCACGCCATGGTTCAATGGCTGCGCTAGAACGTTTCCAGTGTAAAAACCGAGCGCAATGCTATGCATATGGCAGCACTACAAAGTTTCCAGGGCAAAGCTCGAGCACCATGCCATGTTTCAATGGCAGCGCTACAAAGTTTCCAGGACAAAGCTTGAGCATATATACAGCGTATCTCCACCAACACTGGTGAAGATACGCACTATAGACATATGATATATATATGGGGTGTTGTTTTTTGGGCGGGTGTGTGGTGTTTTTCGACGGCCTCGATCGGCGACGCTGCTTCTCAGGAAATCGACCCATGGTTTTAACCTCTCAAACACGAGCACATGGAAACACACAAACATTGACCCTCCTAAACATTAGGCCGCGCAAACACGATCAGCGCAATCAACCCTATGGAGGGGAAGAGTGTGAACCAAACAAGGTTTCATGGAAACAAAACCTCTCAGCAGTCCACGTGACCCATGCTCTCACACCTCCGGCCCCATGTGGGCCACAGCGCCATTTCACTTGGAGTTGCACGGTCGGGGCTCTCAGTTTTGAGAGCTATGGACAAAGCACTCCAACAAGGCTCGATATCGACTCAGCGTCGTGAACTCCAACGTGTTCGGGTGGCACCGGGATGAAATTTTGGATAGCTGAAGCATCAAATCCTCGTCGGCGTATGTGTGATCGAACCTAAGTGAGACATGCTTCGCGGGATGACTGGCCGTTTGGGGGATAGGCTTTAAGTGGCTTTTGAAACCATAGTTTTACCACACATAAAAAATTTGACTATATGATCGAAAGACCTTGGATTGCGCTTGCTCTCAGCGATGTAAAATGTCAGCTCCAACATTGAGTGGAACTTCGGGGTTATTTTGTATGTACGGCGGTCGTCATCCCGCTTGCGGTCAGCAGAAGCTAACTTTTGGTAGCAAATCAAGCCTTTGCGGCATGCTTGGACCACCTCTCCAGCAACTTCATCAGAAAAGAACGCAGGGTTGGTGTCAACCAAAAATTGAAAGCGAGCAAAATGAAGCATGCATTGGTATCGACGCCCCCCACCAGCAACACCACGTTCTTCTTTCAAATACTGCAGAGTCCAATAGAGCATCGTCCGAACGACTGCCGCCTTGAAAATACTGCCTAACTCGGGGTACGACGACCAAGTGTCCTTGCCGAACCTTTGAAGTGAAAATCTGTGGGAGCAAGCAGTTGCATGGGGTGACCGGTCACTACACCACTTTTTATAGTGCATGTAAACCTCACGCGAAAGACGATCGTCCATATCTCTCAATGTGATGTTCACATATTTGGACTCCAGAGTGTCGCAAACCAAGCTCGCTATCAGAACTGCTCCGACGCCTTGATGAAAGTTGTGAAGGATGTCCTGAGATGGACAGTGTGAGCGACTGGAAGAACCATGACCCAGAACCAATTCCAGTCTTTACAGGTCCCATTAACTCTAAACATAGAAAAATGTTTTGGAACAAACTTAAGGTACCTCTAAATTCCGTTCTTTGCACCAACCAGGAACACTCTCCCAAGCAGACTGCCTGTCCCCCTGTAGGATTCGATATTCATCATGTGTAAACCTCTTCGTCAAACAGTTTGCCGACATCCTGAAGTCTGCATATGTAAACTGGGGCACACGAGCTGCCAAACAGTGCTCACATATGTAGGTGCTGTTGTAAAAACGAACGCTCTTGTGCACAACTTGACGGGCTTCCCAATCTGATTTGAACCCAGCAAAAAAGAAAGTCCACCCACCAGCGAAACAACGGCCAACTTTGGCAGCTTCAGCGGACCCTGGAGTGAATGGACGCCCATTGAAATCTCTGTCAGGGTACCTTCCGCTCATGAGTGTCTTTACAATGTAGCCGATCGCGAAACCCACTCGGTCATGCGAATGTGGTTTGATAATCATCGACTCCCTCAAAAGACACAGAACCAACTTGCACTGAATGGAAGGTGAACCTTTCCGGCAGGCGCTTGCATAGGAATATATCCAGGCTTTTTGCGCTTTATATATTTTGACGCCGTCACAATGCCAGTATAAAGGGACAGCGCTCCGAAACTGCGATGGATGCAGCTGAAGTTGCTCAAAGAAACTTAGATGTGTGCAGTGTTTCCAATACTCCTCACAATGGTCAGCAGCTTTCTCAGGACTGTCTGAGATCCACTGCAGCAAAGCGCCGTTGTTCCACAACATAGCCAAACAATCCCAAGGCCACAATATGGGAAGTGAAGATTCCACCGATGTTTGTTCCCCCTCAACATTTGTAACGCTCAAAGGGACCGTGAAATATCCAGGATGAACAGTACATACGTCTTGACACCACCTCAGGGCTTCAAGCTTACATAAGTGACCCTCAACCTCAAACATAAACATCTCTTATCAAACAAATCCAAAAAACTAAACGCCTTTGGCAATCCAAGGCCTTGAGAAACTTCTTTCTTCATGTCCCCCTCGGCCCCACTTCGCCAGCAGTTCTGCCAAGGGGCATGAAACCCCATCTTCAACTAATCGAATCGCATCACGGCAGCCATCTCTTGCAGAAGTAGCCTGACATTCATGGTTCATGATCTCACACTTTTAAAGTTGTTGTTTGAGTGTGCTAGTTCCAAGATTGCAGAACATGATGCCATCTCTCTAAAACCTTCTATACAATGTGTGAAATGGTATTGTCCAAGAAACGCCAGCACATATCTTCCGTAGAATCCTGTAGCCAGACGCAGATGCATTGGCCACAATGTCCACACCTCATGGGTCAAAGCTGGGGGTCAAAGTTCAAGGTTTCTTATGATCCCACCACCGGTATCCCATGCGGTCTATATGCGTGCCATTGAGGCGCCTTTGAAAGAAGATTCGTTGGCGCGAGGCGATCTGGATCGTGATGTTGACGTCGGTGATGTAGACCTGCGGGGGTGACCGGACGTGGAGCCAGAATGTAACTGAACCGAAGACTGCAGTAAAAGGTTCAGACTCTTAGCACACCTTTTCATCCCTTTCCATGTGTCCTCTCAAAATCCCGGAGGGGTTCTTCTAATTGGAGTCTTTCAACTCCGGACGCCAAAAGCGGTTGAATGCCACCATGCAGCACCCCAAGCTAGCCCACTGGAACATAAAACAAACAGACCATACCATCTTGGGACAGTTGCAGCTTTGGTCATAAGGGAAAGGATAGTTGAACATAAGCGCAATTAGATACATACATCACACCTACAGGCCATGCACTTTTGCTGACTTGGTCTAGACACCCAACACTTGAAAGATTGGCCATGGCTTCAAGCCCTAAGGCACATAGTAAGGCACTATGTGAAACTAACTAAGCAGGAGAACCAGCTTTGTCATCTCCTGGACTCGCGGTGGCTTCCGGTGTGTCACCTGAATTTGGGGTCTCTTTTGGGCCCTTCTCTTTCTTGGCCTTGGCGGGTTTCTCACTGGCCCTGATCAAAGCCTTTGCCAGATCGATGCGCTCCTTTGCAATCTTCTGGTCCGC
Source organism: Durusdinium trenchii (assembly GCA_963970005.1). Classification (NCBI taxonomy): domain Eukaryota; class Dinophyceae; order Suessiales; family Symbiodiniaceae; genus Durusdinium; species Durusdinium trenchii. The sequence continues at coordinate 11,634 of CAXAMN010023164.1, read as the reverse complement.
TTCCACCTGCAGGAGATGAGTGTGGCCGCCAAGTGTGTGATTGTTGGTGAATACCACAACAAAACATATTGAGATGACAGAGTAAGATATCCAGGTGTTTTAGATACGTACTGATTGCACTACCTGCTCATTCAAGTCGTGATAGTGCTTGCGCTTGTTCATCTTCTTGGCAATCTTTGATTGGAGCAAGTCAGCATGGTGCTGCAACTTCACAGCGCATGCTTTAAGTTGCGATATCAGGTCCGTAGATAGTGATAGCGGTCGCAGTTTGAAAGCCTGGTCCCTTAGATCAGGGGTGAATGCAAAAGAAGTGATTGGTTTAGCTGACGCATACACATGTTTTCTGTTTATCGAACATGTATGCAAAAAGCCTAGCAACCTGCAGGCGTTCACATCCTTGAGGACTTTCAAGACCAAAAGCTGTGCTTTTGCTAGTGGTCCATCGGGCTGTACCTGAAGAAAGAAACCCATTTTATGAGATTCAATAAAACATTTCAACAGTACCATTGATTCTCTACCTTGCCTCTTTGCTCTTCTTGTTGCCCTTGGGTTTTGGTGTCTTTGGTCCACCCGATCCAAGTGCACCCGTCAAGGTTTTCATCCCGCTTTGACCTGATAGGTCCCCAAGACTCAGGTGCTGCTTGCCATCAAGGCAGCCACCAGCCTCAGAGTAAACAATATAAATACAGATAGATAGATAGATGGATAGATAGAAAGATAGATAGATGAACCTAGGAGCTTCGACAAATGCTTTCAAGCCGTCGCTATCGAGCTGTCCGCTCATTTCGATCTCGGTCACACGGCGCAATTCCTTGACGTCGTCCAGGTTGAACTCAATCATGACCCAATACAACAGTTCATCCACTTCTCCAGGAAACTCAGGGTCCGGAATGGTCCTTAGACCGGATGCGATCGCTGAAGGAGCTCAAGCTGGAAGTGCCCCATGCTCGTTGGAGGAGGCTTGGGACAAATGACAAGTGGACAGATGACGAAGGGGTGGAACATGTATAAGGTTAAGCTTTAACCCAAGGTTCAATCCGAGTTGTTTCTTCCGCTCTTGGATCTTGCGCGCTCGGCGCTCCCCATGGTGTTTGATCAACCAGGTTTCATTGCGGAAACCATACCGCAACGTTGTCCGCTGCGCCTGAATCATCCGGTCTTCGAAACGAGCCTGGACCTGTTTGACATCCTTCCCGCTCTCCAAGTAGTCGGCGAACAGTTGACGTCGAGTGTCCTGTCCAATAGTTGTCAAATGAGTGAAGGGACAAGTATATATGTTTCCCCATATGGTTCCATGGAACATGGCTATGGGTGGCTTGTGAGGAAGTGTTGATCATTTTGAACGCTGTCCTGGCTCTTGGCTGCCGCCACAATCTTCGCAGGGCACCGCCGAGAATTTTTGAGCCAGCGCTGAAAAGATTGCCACGCTGCACGATTCTTTGTGCTGTTTGGCAAAAGTTCTTCTGCCTTCTCCAAAGCCTTCTCATCATCACTGCATTCATTCTTCTCGCTCTTCTCCTTCTTTTCATTCTTTTCCTTCTTCTTCTTATCCTTCTTGTTGGCGTGTTCCTTTGTGCCCTTCTTTTTGCGTGATGTCACTTCTTTCTCTTTCTTCTCCTTCCCGCGCTCCTTTCCTTTTGGTTCCTCATCATCGCTCATATCTCGTTTCCTCTTCTTCAAGCCCAGTGGCTTCTTGTCCTCTTCATCTTCACCTTCATCTTCATCTTCATCTTCATCCTCTTCGTCCTCTTCTGAGTCCTGTTCTCCACCCTCTTCATCTTCCTCCTCTTCCTCTTCATCAATACTATCTTCTGATCCGCCTTCCTCCTCACTTTCCACTTCACTCTCTGTTTCTTCCTTCTCCTTTGCCTTCTCCGTTTCCTTTTCTTTCTTCAAGATACCCTTTGGCTTTGCATTGTCCTTTGGCTCATCTTCTTCTTCCGCTTCCTCACTGCTGCTTTGGGAGTCAGATTGTTCTTCCTCTGAGTTGTCTTCCTCCGAACTGGCTGCAGTGCTGTCGATATCGGAACTGTCCGACCCTTCCTCACACTCATCGTCAGACTTCACATCTTCCTTTGTCTTCTTGGCCTTCTTCTCACCCTTCTGTTCAGGCTTCTTTTCATTTTCATCTGGTTTCTTTTTGCCAATGGCATCACCAGTCTTCTTCGCACTCTGCTTTTCCTCAGGTTTCTTCCCATCCTTAGCCTTAGCCGGCTTCTCCTCCTTCTTCTTTTGTGCGGACTTCTCTTCCTTCTTCTTTTCTACCGGCTTCTCCGGCTTCTCCTCCTTTTTCTTTTCTACCGGCTTCTCTGCCTTCTCCTCCTTATTCTTCTTTTCTACCGGCTTCTCATCTACTTTCTTCTTTTTGCTTGTCTCCGCAGATGTCTCTGCCTCTTTGATCTTCTTGTCCTTTGGCTTCTTGTCCTCTTCTTTCACTTTTCTTTTGCGGTCTTCCTTCTGAACTGCCTTCTCTTGCTTCTTTGCTTCTTTGCTCTTCTTCTCATTCTTCTCCTTTTTACCCTTCTTGATAGGCTTTTCTTCTTTATGTTCTTCCTGGCGGGTTGTGCCAAATCTGAATCTATGCCACCACTCTCTCATTGAGCGGATGGCGCGTCTATGTTGCTTGGTAGTGTTGGTCTTCGAACAACAGGCAAGTAGTGTCTTTCTTGAAATTCCAGGAGCCTTTTTGAAAATCCCTGGCCGCTCAAACCTTTTCCAATACTTCCGGTAAGACTTGGGACGCTCCTCTGAACTGCTCGCTGAAGAACATGTCGTGTCTTCCTTCTTGCCTTTTGTCTCCTGGGGGCACTGTTTGTTTATATGTTAATGACGAAAGTGGTAAAGTCACACTCAAACAAATATATAGTATGTGGTGTATTACTCAACACTCGACCCAACAGAGACTGAATTGGTATCCTTGAGTTGATTCAAAATGGCATCAGCTTCTTTGAGGTCGGGAGCTTTGTTCTCGGGCTCGATGTTGAAGACACTGTTCTTCCCGAAAGAAATCTTTTGCCTACAGCTGTCAACATCTGAGCTTGTATCCCTCTTCTTGGGTCTGGGTGGAGGTGTGACATAGCCTGATCCATCACGGCGGTTTGCCTTCGCTGCCTTTTTCAAGGCTTTGGCGTTTGGTGACCGCCCTCGTGGAGCAGACTTTCCACGAACCCTGCAAGGTGGGACGTCGGGCATGGTACCGGCTAGCCACTTCACACAGCTAGTTACCCTGCAGTGCTTGATCCTGTTCAAGGAGCAAAGATAAAGTAGAGCAGGCTTAAATCAAAGCATGCACAAGACCTAGCTAGGGTTGCCGCTCAGACATGGTAGAACTGAAGTCGCACACCCAAACCCACCCATTTTCCCAGCTAGGCCTCCATGAGACACTTAATTGCTCCAAATGATTGAATTTCTCGTTGGCAGCCTGTAGAAATGATCTGATCCACAGGTATGCAACAAGGTGGACTCAATTAACTGGCAGAGACCCCTCAGAAAAAGATCCAACAGCCACAAAATCCAAAAAAAAAACGATCTCCCAGAAACCAAGAATTTTCTCGGTTTTTCTCGGGTGATTCCCGGGTTTTTCCCGGATTCCCGGGTTTGAGTTTTTTGGTGATTTTTGCTGAAAAAGTTGGAAACTGAGTGGTTTTCTGTGTATTCTGAGGTGATTGGGATGAAAGGTTCACCCAACGGGGACTCCGGCCATCTACTTCCGCAAAGCCATCAAGACTTGCCGCAGGTTTGCTCGCTCAGACCAACCATCGTCCTGCGCCCAAGCTGGCTGTGTGGGTATATATATGCATATGTATATCTAGATCAACTATATAGTTAACTGTATATGGGATACTTCAAGCCCCGAGAATCCGGGAATAGTTCACATCTGAGAATCCGGGAATAGTTCACACCTGAGAACCAGGAATGCAGGAAACACTTCACAAACCAAGAATCCGGGAATAATTCACACCCGAGAACCGAGAATCCGGGAATA
>CAXAMN010023162.1:818455-944025 GCA_963970005.1 Durusdinium trenchii | reverse complement strand
ATCTTGGGAGATGGAGGTTTGAAGATATCACTACAAGACAGGTATCGGTCGCCTTTTTTTATTAGCTGATCGGCTGTGTATCATTCAAAAGCATTCACAAGCGTATGAAAGACCCTATAAGCGGACATTCGTCCCATACTGCGTTTCAGACGATGGCCACAAGAAATTGTTTTTTCTCGTCACAGATCACTGTATCGTTTACAAACTTGGATATGGTTTCAGAAGGCTTCAGAACTCTGAAGCAATGCTTTCAGACTTTAGACTTCTTGGGACTTGAAACTCTGTGTCAGAAAAAGGCTTCGTTCTAGACCAAAAACCGATACGCTCACAGCCACGGACCGATGCGCTCGACGCTGAAAAGACCACGATTTGGGTGTTTCGGTTTGCCCATCGAGGCGACAGCAGGCCGGGCGGGGTGTCGCCTGGCGAAACGCTCTGCCGCGCGAAACGGGTCGTCGATTCGTCGATTCGTCGTCCCTGAAAGCGGTCGACGAGGGTAGCGGTTGGTTTGTGGTTTTGAGAAGAAACTTAGAAGAACGCACAGTGGAAAACTATGCTAAGAGGAAACTGCAACCATCACCTTATCACCATCTTACCACCAAAATCTCAACAAAGAATTTGGGAGGCCCATGTACAGTTTTTGCACTTATCATTGCTGGGTTCCAAATTAGATTGATCTCCCACAGAGAATGGTTCTCACTGGCGGACCGAGACGAGTGCTTGGAACGCCCATTGTCTTTGCATTCTAGTACTTTCTGCAAAGCGAAAAGCAAGGCATTAACAATGTCCTTCTTTTCACCAGCGGCGCAATTAGCCATTGAACCACGATGAAGTGGGGAAAGCATAGACATTTTGGTTTTGTGACGTAAATCTCCGACCTTGCTGATGTGATGTGGTGTGTTGGCTTCTCAGACAGCTATATAGGCTATAGAGCATAGATAGCGGATGCTTTGATTCGTCAATCCATACCGCTTCCAAGAAGAAGGCCACTTGTGAAACAGGCCACTTGTGGACATCCACGAGGTAGAACAGTTTTGTGTGGATTTAAGGTTAGTTGTTGACTTTGGTACAAGATATCCACCCCACTAATTTGAGAAAGTGACAATCTGTACCTCGTTTGGCCTGCAGTTTTTGCACTAAAAGAGTGGTGCATCAGACAAGAGCAGCACAAGGATCCCCGTGTCCTGATATTTTCCAGCCATTCGAGCTGTGAACATCAGCCCGCCTTGCAAACGACCATGGCAGGGTCCGTCCCGTTTTGGTCCCCCTTTTGTCCGTTTTGCACCTGAGTCTGATGGATGTCTCTTGAAGCTCCACCGGATGATGCCCGGCGTCACTGCACCGGTCGTCCCCGGCCGTGCTGCTGGGACGTCCGAGCTAGCCGTCGTCCCGGCCGGAAGTGAGTCTTCCCCTTCCCCCCCTTCCCTTCAGACATGCGAACGCCGCAGTGGAGGTGCTTCGATTGGTTGTGGAGGCCTGCGCTGAGACCCGGCCTGGCCGGCCGCGCCGGCTCCGAACGGGGCGGGAAGAGGTCCAAATCACAGAATGTGAGTCTTTAGAGTGTACGAACTCCTCATTTTCTCCTCTACAAACCTAGTCTCTGTCTGGTTTGAGGAGCACGTGCTGTGTGGAATTTGGAAGAGTTCACCAAACCCTCTGCTGAAATCTATTTTGGCCATCTGACAAAGTCACAAAAAAGGCAACACCTCACCGGAATTGTGTTTCATGTTTAAAGGAAGAGTCCTGCCTTGCGGCTGCCTTGCGACCACGTGTCCAGAGTCCTGGAAAGGTGCAAAACCAAGTTGGAAGATGTGTAGAAGAAAATGACCGTATAAAATCAAGGACACCATGTCCTAAGGGACACCTTCGCAAGACTCTTCCACAAATCAACTCGATGAGGACCTAAGATGTCCGAAAGGTCCACCAGGTCCGTGCGTTGCTCGGCACCGCGCCCCGGTCCGAACCAGCGGATGCCAGGAGGACACCGGCTTCATTGCTCCAGGCCGGACGTCGCGGCACAGGCTTCGTTGGTGTTGTCAATGGCAATGGTCAGTTGGATGGCATGTGAGCAACTGATACGACATAGGGAGTTGCTTCAAATTTTTAGAGTGGCTCATTGTGAAAATTTTTGCGACGTGCGTTCTTTCTGGCGTTGCTCCGGTTGGTTTGTCCTGCCGATGCGCCCTCTCAGCAAGCTCTGTAGTCTCTCATTGGCATGTCCACCTGCCATTGTCTTGTCTTCCAAATTGTCCGAATCACAATTCCAGCACTGGGTGCTTGCATGTTTGTCAAGGGTGACACTACTCACTACTCTGTACTCTGTACTCCCAAACTCCGTGGGCTTTCGATATTCCATCCCAAACTCTCTGGGCTTTCAAGTCATTCGAACCAAGACCATGCAGATGTCCGCGCAGTCTTATGACATGCTTGCGAAGGTGTCTCACTACACTGCCATACTCCGCCCCAGGCTAGCCTCAAAGAGTACTTTGAGAAGGGCTATAAGCAAGGCCTTGTTTTCGATCACAAAGACTACCGGCATGATGCCAAAGACTGGTGCTGGGTCCACACCCGACTGGGTGTGAAGGCACCTCGGACAAATTCAGGAGCCACGCTTTTCGTTTGGCATCTGATCCGAGCTTTGAGACACGGTTTCACTGAGCTGGGCAACTGCAAGAGTTTCTCTCAGGTTTGGCAGGATGTCCTTGACCTCACTCAAGCCAGTGATGCCAGTGATGTGCAGTGCTTTTTTCACTACACCACTGAGCTTGGCTTTAGAAACATCACAGATCCAGCAAAGTCAGTGGTGGAAGTCTTCGCGATGCCCTCAGCATTCTATTCTAAGAGTTGCATGCAAAGGTCAATCGCTTGCATTCAATGCAATCCCGCTTAGTCAGCTCCGGTTATTTGCATATCCACAGGCTTCTTTGATAACGACTGGTGAGAAGGCCAACGCCTGGTGGGGTAAAGGCAAGACTGGCTACTTGCAGAGAAAGTTTATATATTCTCACTGTGTGTGCAAACTCAAATGCTGAGAAGGAACTTTGGAGGGTGCACTGTGCGAGAGTGGCACTGGCCAGGAGTTTACTCCGTGCAGAAATCCCCAGACGAGTGGCCCAACATCGAAGCACTCATCGACAACAACTACCGCAATATGCTCAAGAGGGACATCGAGTTGAAAGGTTGTGAGGCAGCTGTGGAGGAGAGCTGTGGTTTCCTTGGTGATCTTCGTTTTAATTCTGTTGCCAGTCTATTGAACCAGAAGACTCAGAGGACAGTCAATAGGAGACCTTTTGTGGGATACGTGCACCCTTGACATTTCCTGACGGAGGATTACAGCTCGCGGGTTGCCTTCTGTATACCTATATTGGTCGACGCATCCATTGCCTATGATGTGTCCAAGAAACAAACACCTGAAATGGTTGAGCAGGCGGACTCCATACTGCAATGTGTACTGTACGTCTTTGGTAGCTAGTTGTGGACATGGCTGTCTCAGGTTTGTTGGAAAGGTGCACGACCTTTGTTTTTTGTGCTTCCTATTTCCTTGTTCACAGGGGAAGCCCGTTGGTGTGCCGGACACCTAGTTTGCATCTACTAGATGACCAGGTGTGACATGGTGTGACTGCATGCCTGACTTGGTACTTTGATCACCTCAAAATTACCTGGAAGTTCTGCCTCAGGAACTTAGCTGGAAAGCTGCTCAACGAAGATGGTATGCCACCGCGACAATGCATCGTCATCCGAGCAGAGAGGGAGGAGGAAATTGGAAACGCCAGCGCAGTTCTGGTGGAATCGACGCTTGTTTGCCATGAGAAACAAGTCATTCAGCTTGCCAACGTGTAATGCATGTAACACTCAGGGATCAGAATGCTTCAAGGCACTCCTTGTAAAAGGTGAGTAAAAGTGAACCTCAATATTGCACATGGCCCTAGAGAAGTTTCCTTGACAGCCATTTGCAGCGTCTTTCTATACTATGAATACTGTATATAAGTTTTTCAAGCCAGGAAGTTTCCTGTAGCTGAATTCTGGATTTGCTAGATTTGCCTTGTCTGTGCCTGAAGTTACAGATAGTTGCAGAATTTGCCGACTCAATGCGACCAATGCGCCCAACGCGACCTTTCGACGCATAGTTTATCATAGTTTCGAATTCGTGCCAGCCAGACTCTCCAATTCCTGGTCCTGAAACCCGACACTGGCATTGGGCTGGAGAACTATACCTTACAACATCTTACACCAAGTTTCACCTTTGGCCTTCGAAGCCCAACCACCCAATATCCAGTAACCCACACTATCTCCAGCATGTTTTTTCTATTTTTTTCTCATGCAGATTGTGAGAACCCGACCCCAAGAAATAAGTGCACCCTCTTTCAGAATCCTTGGCATAAAAGACCATTGGGGTCGCCAGACATGCGCTATTTGAATCAGACACGGAAATCCGGACACTCCTTTGACACTCAAGGATGTCCTTGAGTCCTTGAGTGTCCTAAAAGACGGGAATGTCCCGAACATCATGCACATCTCACCCCAAAATGGATCAACATGGGATGGATTCTCTCTGGGCCCGTCGCCCAAACTACGTTGCGTCGAAAGCGACGGAAGAGATCGAAACGAACTCCCGAACTCCCCGTCGTGGTGTGGCGCCTCAGGCTCCGCTGCCGCGCCGAGGCGCTGGCGGAGCGCCTGGGCTTGGAGCATTCCGACACGCTGAAGGCCTCGAGCCGGCCGGGGGCCCTCGGGTCGATTCACCGGTCGCTCACATAGTGGATTTCCACTCAATCCAACCACATCGAAGAAAAGAGTAACTCACGAGAATCCTCTTCACTCCAACTTCACCTGTGAACTCGCCCATCTTTTTCCAAAAATATGGCTTTGGACTCCAAGACTTCGGCCCGGTGGCGCCCTGCGCGGGGCCCCCGCGGCGCCCCGAGGCTGGCCACGGTGCTGGCGCGGCGCGGCGACTACGCCGAGGCGGAGCCGCTGCAGCGGCGAGTGCTGGCGAGCTACGAAGCGCGGCACGGCGACGAGGATCTGGAGATCCTCATGGAGGTGTACCATCTTGCAGAGATGTTGCTGGACGCAGGGAAGCTGGCAGAGGCCGAGACCTTGTCTAGAAGACTTTTGAAGGGACGTGAGAGAAAGCTGGGTGTGCTGCATGTGTTGACTTTGGAGTCGGTCAACATTCTTGGGTTAGTCTTGATGTGGGAGGGGAAGCTAAGAGAGGCTGAACCGCTTTTCAAGAGAGCGTTAGAAGGACGTGCGGCGCAGCTCGGGGCCAATCATGCTGACACATTGACGTCAGTGAACAACCTTGGGTTGCTGCTACAGAACCAGGGGAAGCTCGAAGAGGCTGAGCCGCTTTATCGAAGAGATTTGGCAGGATGCGAGACGCAGCTGGGGGTAATGCATCCGGACACATTGACATCGGTTAACAACCTTGCGTTGTTGCTAGAGAAGCAGGGCAAGCTGGTAGAGGCTGAGCCGCTTTGCAGGAGAGCGTTAGAAGGACGTGAGACGCAGCTGGGAGTCAATCATCCGGCCACCCTGCAATCTGTCAACAACCTTGCAGTGTTACTAGAGAAGCAGGGGAGACTTGAGGAGGCCGAAGCTTTTTACAGGAGAGCTTTAGCAGAAAGTGAGGCACAGCTCGGGGTAATGCACCCTGAAACAATGATCTTTGTGAACAACCTTGCAGGGTTGCTACAGAATCAGGGAAAGCTCGAGGAGGCTGAACCACTGTATAGGAGAGCTTTAGAGGGACGTGAAAGTCAACTTGGAGCCCATCATCCTGATACCCTGCAATCTGTCAATAACCTCGGGTTGTTGCTGAAGACTCAGGCGAAGCTGGAGGATGCCGAACCGCTTTGCAGGAGAGCTTTAGGAGGTTTTGAGGCGCAGCTCGGAGCTAATCATCCAAGCACTTTGACTGCCGTTCACAACCTTGCGTTGTTGCTCCGGAAGCAGGGCAAGCTGGAAGAGGCCGAGCCGCTTTGCAGGAGAGCTTTGGAAGGCCGCGACACGCAGCTTGGAGCCCATCATCTGGCCACCCTGGACTCCGTCTTCAATCTCGCGAAGCTTTTAGACGCCAAGGGCGGCCCCCTCGCCGAGGCGCGGAGTCGCTTCGCGATCGCTTCGCTCGCAGCTCGGGAGAGCTGCGCTTCGCCGAGCCGCGGAGGTTGAGGTCGGTGGTCCTGGCCGGAAGGAACTCGGAGGGAAGTGGTGGGAATCCATTAAGATATGCTTCTTTGGAGAGGTCTTTGCCATGCCTTGGTGGAGCCAGCTGTTCTGACTTTAGGTATTTTAGTTGATTCGTCAACAAATAGTGAACTCCTGTCTTTGAATGTATTTCATAGGGTTTCTGCAGAGAGGAACTCATGAACACCGAAGAGAAGAAGAGCAGTGGCCAGTCACTTTGGGTCGGTTTGTCCAGGCGGAAGAGCTCTATCTCAGAGAGTTGAAGGGCATGGAGGCCAGTCCGATAGTTGAAGATCTTGGAAAACTGGATGGGAGATCGGCGCGTTCGGCAGCAGATAAAGATTGACATTGGGCATTCCAGAAACATCGCAAATGAAGACATGAAGCTTCAGTCAACACCTCACGCAGTCTCCCGCCACCATTCTAGTTATGAACCACGTTTGAGGTCAGTCTGTGGGACAGGGTGAAAAAGGATGTAAAAAATGCTTGTTCATTGTTCATGAGACTTCGATTCACTTCTCCTGTCAGCTGGACCCGGCTCCAGACCATTCACCGAGAGCCGTGCAGGAGCTCCATGGCCCTGATCACAAGGAGACGCGTACCAGCCGCAGAAATCTGGAGCGCTTCCGACGAAAACACGCCACCGGCTGAGGTGCGGAAACCGGTTGCGGGGGAGATGCCTACTGGTGCCTGCATGAATGACTGAGATGTTGAAAGTAGGCCCAACATAGGCTGATGCTGCCAGAAGGAGGTGTACTGTCCAGTTGCATTAAGCATCCTGCCTGCCGCTGTAAAATATTGTGAGGCAGTGAGAAGTGATTACTGTAGTTTAACGATGCATGGTCCAGGCTGTATCTGGTTTGATGCAGGGCTCCCTTCCGCTCCCCTAGAGTCAAAAGCACGTTTTTTAAATGGCAAACACTTAGTGGTTTTGGGCATGTTTTTTGTTTTCCTCTTTATCCAGTCGAATTCACTTTTCGCATTTTTTCGCAGTTACCCAACAAACAAAATCCAGAAAAAGGTGTTGAAGTCCTGTCAAAAGGAACCAATCTTTTCTTTGAACTCCAGCTGGAAGCTAAAACGATTCCAGTTCGGCGCCACGTAAGTGAGGGCTCCTCGTTTGGGTGCTAAAACCCCGTACGCCCCTCAGGACACTTGGCATTCTAGATTCTACATGTTCATTGTTGCTTCTTTTCTACTCCAGGATGGCTTCCTATGCTTTCGACATTCTTCAATCTCTGCGTGTTGCCAGTTTAATAATGGTTTCATTTTCATAAAAAGCTAGATTAGATCAACACAACGCCAGTCGGAGTTCCAGGCATAGTCCACCTGATGTTTCCGCCGTCATGAGCGCACATACACCAAACAAAATCAGATTTGGCGATGGAAAATCTGCCGCGCGACCCCGCTGAGCCAGCATGAGATGTCTTGCCTTTGATCCATCCTTGTTATATTTGCACGTGACCGAACGATCGATGGGGATTGCATGAAAGGTTTCGGTACATCGGTTGTTTGAAACGAAAGACACCACAATCACGCCTGCGCTTTTAGTTGCATTTGCTGGGCTTGCTTGTTATTTCAGGCTCCAGTGTCGCAGATGCGGCTGAAAGAGGGCTGAACAATTCATGAAACGTGGGCTTTCAACCCAGATGATATGGATTCTGGATACCTATGGCGTGGCTAGACACCATGTATACAAGCATCGTGCAGTAGCGGTTTGGCCTCTATAATGGTGGATTGGCAATTAGCCTTGAGCCTTTAGACTCAACTATTCAGTCGCGATGAGCCAGTGTGACACTCCAACGAAGTGGCAGAGAGAGAGGTCACCTTTACAACAGCGACATGTTTACACAACATTCAGAGGCCCACATCAAAGGTCTTAGCTGTCTATGTTGCCTTCTTCGATGACCCTGTACCAGCTCCAAAGATTCCTAGGTAAGTGCTTCCCTTCTTTGACTCCGTTGCTTTTCGGACGCTTCTCGCCATGGCATAGTCTGGACCTCGTGGTACGGCCGATTTTTGCCGATTTGTCTGGATGAGATTTGCTTCAGCTGAGTTCAGCTGGCGCTGCCCAAACCCCAAGAAAACTACTTGGTTCACGTGTTGGGAGTGTCAACTTGGGTACTGGGTTGTGACTCACCATTGAAGCAAAGGGCCCAAACGATCTCGTGACATCCAAGGTTTTGCATGCTCTTCAATGTTCTTGAACACTTGAACTGGACTTAAAATAATGTCGATGTTACATTTGGTGGGGTTCGGCAAGCTGTACTGTTCAACAGATGTTGTTCAATACTGTTGCTGTACCATCTGAATTTGCTGGGGTTCTTTTGTCCAACTTGGATTCACTCAAACTGGTAGACTTCACTGAATTGCTGCCCCGGTCCTTGAGAAGAAACACGACCGAACCTTAGTCCGGTTCACGCGTCGTGACCGTCGTGACCGTCGAAAGGTTGGTTGCTGCACCAGCGACTTCTTAGGCAAATGGGTGCGGCGCCACAGGGCTGAGAGGTTTCTGGGCGGCCCCACCCCTTTTTTGTGGCTGGAACCCGAACCCCACAACCAACCGGTCTGGGGTGAAACAGCTACCCATGTCTGGGTCTGGTTCTATATAATCAAGAGCCTACATTTTATGTCATTGAGAAATAGATCTCTGACTGCATCCCTTGCAGAAAAAACTTCTGTGCAGGAAGGTTCAATGCGCGATATAGTTGGGCATACGTGTTTATGTGCTTAGCTTATCAAAGAAAGAATTGGTGGCGATGACCGCCTCTCACAAGCTGTGGCCACACCTTTGGTGATAGCAGTTTAGTCATGACTTGCATAGATCTCAGTTATCAGCTTTTAACATCACCACCAAAGTATATCCACACATACTCCTGACTTCACCTTCTTTTTAACTTCAACTCCTGGAGAAGGCACAACGAATGAAGACCCCAGTGTTCCATGGCCATTCTTCCATGGCCTTTGGGTGAAACCACTCTGGCTCGCTAGGTAGACGGGTCTTTTTGCCGGAAGCTCCCGAATCGTTTTTTTTATTGGGGTCTTCCGTCTCCTCGCCTCGCTCGAGCTACACAGAGCGGGACGTCTCCCTCCTCGCCTCCTCGCGCGGTGGCGGCACATGGTCCGAAACCGAGGCTGTGGAGCCAGCTCGGTGCAGTCGCACTTGGATGCCTCGTTGTTAGAGGCACCCGGAGGTCCCGTCACCCCACGTGCTAAGTATCAAAATATAGCAAAAGATAGGGAAGAGATGGGAAGGTGTATTTTTTGTTGGACTATGTGGAATGATCATGCCGTGGGTCTTCAGCATCTCATCAAGTTTCTACGAGTTTCGATATGTTTCTTAGGGGGTTGCTGTTGCTGAATCCCAGCTTCGAATCTGCAGCTTGGCGGGGTTTGCGGGGCAGCGCTCAGTGTTTTGGTTTGAGGGTCGGTGGGGGATTCGTGAATGATCAAAGTTGAAGGACACCTGGGCAATGGACAAACTCGGTAGAAAGGAAACTATTCAGGATGGTCATGGCTGCCAGCTTTTTCCCCTTGAGACCCAACCCAAACCCTGGATTTTGTCCAATCCAGATGGAGAATGAGATGGATTGTTTAGGAATTACCCGCTTGGGGTAACTCTGCAGTGAGGGGGGGAAGCCATTGTTGGTTGGAAGATGGTTATCACATGGTACCTGAATCAGTATGCCGAAGCCATAAACATGCAACAGATTCTTTCTAAAGCGAGATTACTTTGTTGATTTTTTGTGATCTCACTGCATCACGCACAGCATCAACACCCTATTTGCTGCACTGACATCTGGCGTCCTGGACGGGGCAGGTGGAAAGATTGCAGAAGGAGCTCAAGGAGCCGGTGGAACGGATCATGCCGAAAAGCACGTGGAACTTGGAACACCCCGTGACAAACACACTTAGTCAACAGGCGCCATTTGCATCGCCACGATCACTCAACTAAGTCAGTCGGAGTGGGATCTGATCGGCCCGGAATGATGGCATCGCTAGGCTCTTTGTCTATAGGGTGGCTGAGGGTCTCTTTGGTGATCTCTTGATATTTTTGCTCAGAAACCGACACCAGGGGATCAGTGCGCCATTCTTCCAAAATCATCGCAGCAGTGAGTGTTGACATTTTCCTTGTACAAACGACATGTCTTGATGGAGGAGAGCCAACAGAGCAAAGCAGCACTGGAAGAGCAGTTGAAGGAGCTGTCCTGGGAAGGGAAAGAAAACAAAATCCGGTGGCGAACGACACCTGTTTCGTCCCTGTTTCCCGAACGACGTAGATGGGTAAGCTTCACGAACCCATGGGACACGTGTAGCGCTGCGAAGCTGCCTGGTTTCGTGAAGCCTACTTTGCAACATAAGCATCCTCACGTGGAAGTGGAGTTCACCATCTGTTTTTAGTTTCATTTCATGGTCTTCCGAACTCGGGGCCATGCAATCCACGTAACCATGTTAGTTCCAGGGAGTGTAATCATCCTTCTTTTACCTTGAGACGTTTTTGTGGATCAAGCCCTTGGGGTATCTTCCCGAGATACACCAAGATGAAAATGGACGGCGCAACTCCAACGAAAAACGAGAAAGTAGCAAGGATTAGGTGGCATAACTCACAGGTCTAAAACAGGGAATCATTAAACTAAATTAAACTAGATGGCGCAACTGGCGCAACACACCAAAAAGCCAAGAGGTCTCGCTAATGCGAAATGAAATGAGCCATCTAAGCTAAGACTACAAAATGCCATTAAAACGACTCACGCACCGCAAAACCGATTGAAACAACTCACGGTTGGAAGGCCAACAGATAATGACAACTGTTACAGTATATCACTGGGCGACTGACGGAAACGTTGGCTGGAATCTTTAGTGATAGGGTATCTATGGCATGAAAAAAAGCTTGGTGTAGGTGTGCATGGCATGGCGAGCAAACAATGTCCGGCATCAAACATGTCCGACATGTCGGCTGGTAGATGGCTCGGGTCTCACGATCTTGGAAATCACCGTTCACATGGATCCATTTGCAAATCGCTGCCGGTGCCTAGTGGATGGCACACAGTCAGCAGCAAATTCCCTTCCATGCATTTGCATTTAAGAGCATGTTAGGCGTTGTTGGAGGGGAGATCCCCCAGGAACTGCTACAAGCTGTTTTGGAGGGATCGGATTCCCTAGACCTCATGTTTATATAACATCAATTCTCAATTCAGCCATGCTGTCACCTCCAAAAAACCCATGAGATGTCCGATCTGGGCAATCAAGGAATCGATGAATCAATCATCAGGGCCCGACCAGCCGCTGTGCTCCACGACGGATGTCAGATCCGTAGGCCGGCGGTGTGAACCAGCCCGAGGCGCAGATCTGATCCGCGGGTTTTGGGGCACGAGATGGCGCGATGCCGTGAGGGATGAAGCCATGATGGTTTTGTTATGTATTTGCATAAGAAGACGTTGTTGCAGGATGCCGAAGGATCTTCCCTGGAGCCTATAGTGATTCCACAAGCTGCCCTTCAGGATCTTGGTTGAAAAAAAACCGTTTGGATCTTGGCCGCTTCCAGATGCGCACCAGAGCTGGAGCCGAAGGTAATGGGTAGAGTGGTCAAGATGAAGCCAAAACTCTCTGGGTAGAGTGGTCAAGCCTGAGGCATGATGGTTTTGGGTAGGGTGGTCAGTGGTTTATTTCGGGTTTTGGGTAGAGAATAAGCTCTGGCCAGTCCATCCGAAGTCCAAACTTTCCTGGTTCCGAACCAGCTTGGCTTTGTTGTCAGGCAGAGCCGCAGGCGGAGCCACCAGTGGAGCCACCAGTGGAGCCCACGCATAGCCGCCCGCAGGCTGGGCAAACATGTGGAGCCACGGAAAGCATCGTGAACAGGGAGCGAGATGATAATTTCAATGGCCCCACCATGAACAACTCTTCAAGAGAGGCATGTGACATCTGGATATGTTTTTCATGTAGCAGCAGATAGCAGCCATATTTTTCACGAGTGCACTCAATGTTTTCATGAGTTCCACTAGACATAGGCGCAGCACGGGTGTAGCTTTTGCCCCGATAGGGTTGAGCTCTTGTTGAGCAACTTTGTGTTGCAGAGTTTCTTCATGTTTCTTCTATGACAGGCAGCTTTGTGTCCTTTGGCTATTAATGCTTCCGTATTATTTTCACCAGCGACCGACTGAACCAGGTCACTTAAAACTTGGCAGTTGGTGACCAATTGGCACACAGCGAGGGTGTGATTTTTCGACACGAATTCTCCGAACCAACACAAGTTCTCCTTTCTTCCACCACCCAAGTCACTGGGCGAACGCAGCCATCCCATCCGTCCCACCGTGGGCGGCCGGGCGCGCCGGGCGTTCCTCGACCGAGCGGGTCTCCGAGCGAGGCCAAGGCTGAAAAGTGTGAACTCCTCGAAAGCTGCGAGGCGCCGCGTTGGTGTTGGAGGGGTTTTGAGATGGGACAGTTGTGAGAAATAGTTAAGGTCTGAGAGAATGGATGTGTATCATCGAGTTTGAACTAGACTCTAGACTGAGAACTTAATCCTTGCCTTTTTTGGATGAGATTCATTCACAAACATGGGCGTTTTTGAATGACAAAACTCACAAGTGCTTTTGGAAGGTACCAGGACCTTTCTTACACATTCACCCAATCTCCAGCTCCGATCCCTTTAGGGAACACACATTCACCGCACTCGTAGCATCGTCGTTTGGACCATCACACCATGGCACCCGTCGGTTCAATCCATCCTGGGCACCTGATGGTGCGAAGACCTGGATGATCTGACCAACTCTTGGCCACGATGGTTGCTGTCACGAGATCAGCATAGATCAGCTGTGTCTTGGACCGACTCAGTCAGCTGAGTCTCACGACCAACTCTCAACTATAGCTGAGTCTCAACGAGGTCTTGATTCAGAGATCGACTGTAGACACGAGACCAACGGGCCCGAACCGGTGGAGGTCGAAGAATTCCTGCCACCGGCGGGAGGGATGAATTTTCCAAACTTCAGAGTGGTGTGGGGAGGCGTGGGGTATTCTACACCCTCTTTCGTTCAGCAACAAGTTTTAGCACTCTCCTGGTCGAAGTTAGCATCAACCAAAGGCTGCTACCTGACGAAGTGACCTGCTCGAAGTGACCGCACCACGAAGTGGCCGCACCACGTCGCTGAAGGACAGGACAGGCTGATGTTTTCCGTGCCCAGGCAGTTGTGGCAGGCCAACCGCCTGGTGAGAAGAGGGTTTGGAGCCCAAGAGATTCCAGAGGTTTGACGTACGTATGTTGTGTACGTTGGTGTGATAGGTTGGAATGGTGACAGTTGACATGTTGCTTTCTTGCACCTTCTTTTGCGTTTCGAAAAGACGAAGCGAACCCCCAAGTACTCTGAAGCAAGCAACATCGACCAGACGGGTTGAACATGGTTGAACAATGTTGAACAGATGAAAATCAGCTCCGACAAGACTTCATGGTAGAACCTGAAACTGCTGACAGCACAGATGACGTGCACTCTTGAGGCCGGAGCAGAGGCATCGGCACCTTTGCCGGACACACCTGCAGGTGTTGCGGGTTGACCGGCCGCCTGGTTTGGATCGCGTGGGGGGCAGAAAGGGCGTTTCACTTCGGTGTGCATTGACTTGTTGACTCCCATGGGGAATCCTCATAGATGCATCACAAACATCCGCACACCCATCACTTATCAGCCAATAGAATTGATACTTATGGTATTCCACCGGTCTTTACGCAGCTCCGACTTCTCCCTCCCCATCGCCCCGATGTCGGGCCGATGTCGGGGCGATGTCCTCCGTCGATGGAGGCGGACAGACGTCGGAAGAAGAGAAGTCTGAGGAGCCGAGCAGTTCGATATCGACCGGGGAGAGTTCGAAGCAGCTGGGTTTCTGTAGTTGTTTTCAAAACAGGCCGTGTACAACATCGGAACCATTTGGTGTAAATGGCTTAGGAGTTCTCCAATTGGACACCTCTTTGGAAGCTCTGGTATACAGTAGGAGGCTGTACAACAGGGCAATCGACATGAACACATTTGATTTGTTGGAAGATCAGGTGCTCCCACCTGCTTGAAACAGAAGGTGTAGCATGGAACAAGTTTATAGTTCATAGTTAGTCTTCAGACGCATCACAATCACCATCTCATGAGACAACATCATATGACACTATATCGACCAAGATAGGCCCCTTGACTATTGAGCCCATATGGATGAACATATATACTAATATGACAGACTTCGTCAGGACTCACTGATTCAAGGTATTCCCAAGACATGAATCAAGCTCTGATTCGACTAGGTTATCGGATCAACCCATCCATCTCGATCGGTTCGCATTGTCTCACACCTCAGCTCTTCCCAAAAGATCCAGACCAGGAGGAGGTGAGCAAAGTCCAGGCGGCCGCTGAAAATGACACTCCAGTTTTGGGGCTGGACCTGAGCATTTTCATTTGTGACAGCCTAGAAAGGGATGAGATTCCACAAACTAAGCAGTTGCCACAGACAGCGCCCAGATGGAAAACACACCTATTTTCTGAGGACGTTTGAATGTGAAGTGAAAACGGGTTTGCAACAGCTCATTTTTCCAATCTCGAGTGCATGCTTCATGTGAACTCTTAACAGATGATCCTGGACCCTTTGAGTTACCATGAAGTACCATGAAGTAACACCAGGATGTCTTTCATCGAAGATTGTTCGAACTTCCAGGTAGATCTGCCAGGCATTGTCGTGCATGATGCAGAGGTTTCGGGGATTGGACGAGTGGTTGTCGAGTGGTGGACTGGTGTTTTCCTCGGGGCGGGCTCGGCCGGCATGAGGCCGGAGTGGTTCGTGTTTCAGGATCTTGAAGGGAGAGACATCTCCCAGGTCTCTCCGCATTTTGGGTCATTTTTGCTCCAGGCATTGTGTTGTTTTGGTCATTTTGCTAGCGCTTTTGGAGGGAAGACAAAGGTTTTGAGATGGGTTCCCTAGATAGACGTTTGTTTTGTTTCTGTGGAATTGATCCGTCAAATCAATCTACACGACCCGCCAATCATGTGCCATCATGTGCTCTTTAGAGAAGGCCTGCTGTATACCCAGAGTAAACATGGGCAAGGAAAGTAGATGGAAGGATGTCAAACCTCCCACTGCTTTGCTTGACCTCCATCTTTTTCCACCTGAAAGAGTTCTGTTAGTGACAGAATCAGAAGGAGCATACCATCGAAACCATCGAACCATGTGATATCCAAGAAGTCAGGTTTGCTAAGAAGTGATCTCATACTCGTGGAAACCACCTAAGAGAACACCAAAGAAGTCATATCCAACAAGTCGTCAGGTTTGCTAAGAATCATATGTTATTATCACCCGCGGAAACCCACCTAGGAACACACCGAAACTTCTGCACCCTGTGGAAACCACCGAGCCTCCCTTCGGCCCCCGAGACGGCAGGCAGATGCGGCGCCGGAGACGGCGCCCGAAACGACGCCCGAGGAGGCCAAGCCGCCGGAGGCAGAGGCCCCCACGGTGGACGGTGGGGCCAAAGCGGATCTGAGACTCCAACCCCCCCAGTGGACCGAAGGAAGAGGTGTTTCAAAGACATGTACTGGGCAGTCCCAATTGCCATGCTGTGGTTATATGGTGTTCTTCATTTCTGAGTCTATTCATTGAGAATCATTAGAAGGAAACTAATGCATTAGTGATTGGAAGTCATTGGACATGTTTTCTGACTTTGAGCTCTCAGGGGTCAGAGACCCTGTAAGTCTATAAGCTACAAAGTGCAGATGCTGTTTCTGAAAACTCTGAAGATCGTTCTTTGCGTTGACTGTTTGAACGGACCATTCAAGGGATAGATGCTGAGGACTACTCAGCTTCTAAAAGAGATGCCACGTTTCAGCGAAGGTCATTGGCAAGTGTGATGACAAGAGTCCAAATCGCGGGCACCATCGGGCACCTATATCCGCTCTTGTAACCTGTTTGTCAAGCTTTCAGGTGTTCATAAAGCCACTTAAGGCCCATAAGTCAGCTTGCGACCTGTGTTCCGCGCTTGACGGAGGAGGCGGTGGCCCCCACCCTTGGAAGATTCACTGCGATCATCCTAGAGAGGTGGACGTGTTCTCCTCGGTTTTTGTTGACCCCTATGGATCCAGTCGTACCTCCTCAGAAGGTATTTGGAGACTATTTATGTGGGCGCCAGGAGGGTCCAAGTACCTTCTGAGAAGGTATGTGGATCCATAGGGGACATATTCTCCAGACATGTCAGCTGACGGAAGGTGGGCACAGATCTGGCACGACGACATGTCAGACGACATGTCAGACGACCTGAGATGTTTTGGTCGATGGCTCTTCGGCTCTTCTTCTCCAGGCCCCGGCTTCCTTGGAATCGACGGTCCGGACCCCCGGAACCGCGTGACCGTGAAAGTGCGTCCCAACGGAGGCTCGTCAAGTCGATAGCCAGGTGCCATGGGAATGAAGTACACCGGACGTCACGTTAACAGGCTTTTGTGGGGAGTGTGTGATTTCGAGGAGAAGTTGACATGAGGCTGAATGTTTGTGTGGATTGTGGTTTGCTTCTTGAATATACTGGCCTTGCACACGGAGAGTTTTCCCCGTGGGGCACTCTATATCTACTGTAGGAATGCCCGGGCCAGCTTCCCTGTCTCTGTGATATGCAGAGCTACCATTCAAAGCTGCGGTGTTCTGACATCAACAGAGGGCTGTTTGCGACCGCGGACATGGGCTTGGCACGATATCCCGCATAGCATCCTGCCAGTTCCTATCCAAGCTGATCTGCGGGCATGGTTTGCACTTCTGTTCCACAGCCAATCCGGGTTGAACCCCTGACCTTGAAGGCCAGCACCTGCTCTCCGCAGAAGAAACCGAGCTGCGGGCACTGCTTCTGCGAGGCACGCTCCGCACTCCGCGCTGCCGCACCGCGCAAGCACCGCATGCTCGGTTCAAGATTGGCAAGATGGGCTTGGTTCAATCCCGACAGAAACACATTATTTGCAACGGGCCATGGCGGTTCAGATTTGTTCCGAAGAGGATGAATCGAGAGAGGAGATGTGTTGAACAGACGTTGAACATGCCGTATTCCAGTCCGCACAAAGCCAGTCCGAGTTCTGTCGCGCCCGGATCACGGTGTTTGGCCAAGACATCCATCAGCCACCTTGGCTACTTCTGTTTCGCTATGAGGATTGGACAGAATCTATGCTTTGGGTCCACCGCGACTGGCCCACAAGGGAAAGAGGTAAGCCGGGACGTCCTCTCCTCTGACCAATGTGCTGGGCATCCCTCAGCCGCCAGAGAGTTGGTTCATCACTCACTCATATGAGTGTTCCATTCGTCTAGGGAGGATGAACACGTACGACCATGTGCAGGAGTCTTGACAAAAACAACTCAGTTGGGGGTTGTGTATCCCAACTCTGGATCTTCCATCTACTTGTAGTTCCGTATATCAACATTCCCTATAGTTCTGGATTGCTCTTGCTCTTGATCTGAAAAACAGGGCAACTTTGCTCCGGCGCAATGGCAAGTTTTTTTTCGGTTTCCCCCTTTGCTTCTCCAGGCCGAGAAGCTCTACGTCGACCCCAATGACCTCAACCGGTGAGGGCGACCCAGCCAGCTAGGCACCGCACAAGGCCGAGTGCGGCGGTCAGACGCCAGACGCTGGTGGCTTCTTCAGAGTGCGTGATTTCGGGCGGTGAACGGGCGGTGAAGAGCAACAAGTGCAGCTTTTGGGCAGTTGGCTGTTTGTTCCGAAACATCAGACACAGCAAATTCGTGTAGTGGTGCAGCTAAAGTACCTGCTGCACTGGATAACTACAAATTGTTGTCCAAATGATCAAAAGCCTTCTTTTAGCAAGATGGGCAGGAATAGTTGTCCGGGACGTGAATATCCGTGGGCCTGAAAACGACCCTTATTTCATGGTTGATGACCAGTATTGTGACTCATATTCTGGATTTTCCAGAACCAACCAAAATTCCAACAAGGATTGTGCCACTTATATATCGGAAACCATTGTGGCCTCCGCTTCAGCCACCTTCAAAACAAGCAAAAGGGTCCAATCCCCACCCCATCCACTGCACCAAACCTGCTGTGTTTTTCTTCATGCAAGCATGGCTCAGTCGTTGCCACTGCCGGCAGTGAACTTGATGGACCAATTGGAACACAATAGGATGCATAGGCCAGGCAAACCTAAGGGTTGACAATACCTGTGTTGAGTTCCAATGGGCCTCAACTTTGCTTCAATTGTTCAACCATGTTCAACCCCTGGATTGTGGAACGCATGTATCAGCTGGCACGCTATGAGCTCAGCATGAGCTTGAGTGACAACAAAAAGGGTTCTTTGAGCCTAATTCAATCCTGCATTTGGGGAACCATTGCAAACAGCAATGGTGGATGGGGATGTTGGCTGTAACAGTGCAACTTGCGCTGCTGGCCTGTTTGCTGCCCTTTGGTTCCCTGATTGAATTCCAACCTGCAATTGCTTAGAAGAGTCCAGATTGATTCACACAATCATTGCAATCTAAGATTGGGAAGTGAATTATTTTGAGTGCATGCCGCATGCCGTTCATGGCGTGTTACAAATCACCCAATCCACTTAAAGAATCAACTGGCGCTCACAGCATCAGGCATTGGCGCTCACTTGCTTGTCCTGCGCAGACCATTGGGCTCTGGCATTTCATTGAAAGCCCCAAATGGCCAAACCCAAGGCCCTTTGCATCAGGTCGGCAGCCCTTCCAAATGATGGGGGTGGTGAGAGCAAAGCCAGCTCACCACGGGATCTGGCTTCCCCGAAGAGTGTTGTGGGGTCGTATGCCTTGGACCAAGTACCAGCTGCTTGGGATGACTCGCATGTCATCAGGGACCGGATTCGCGAGAACAAGAACCTATTGCTCAGATGGAACCCTAGCACAAGGGAGGTTGAATCTCATGGGTTCATCGAGGCAACGTGCGAGAATTGCAAGCTCAATTCGGCAGTTCTGTTGCCGGTCCTTGGGGTCATGAGAAACAATGAACTTCAGCTACCCTCCATAGAGATGCTTCTGGCAGCAATCGAAACTTTCTATCAGCTGTCCAAAGTTGCTAGGTCCACTGACCAAGTGTACCAGGAAGCCTGGTCCATCAGACGTCTCATCGGTAAGACCAAGAAGTTCATCTACCGCAGCTCCGCCCCACAGGACTGGTATAGTGACATGCCAACTGAATTCGCTCAAACAGACATATGTTATATGTTCAAATCTATGCCATGAATGGTTGCCATGAATAATATGGTTGAACATTTCCATTTTATGGGAATGACTTTGGTTTCCCTTTCTGATACTCGCGGATCTCCTCCGTCCATTCAGGATGAGACCATCAAAGAGCTTGTGGCAGCCTTGGGCTTTGATGCTGAGGCACATTCGGGTTGGGTATATCCTTTTTTGTAGCCTGGTAAAAACAACATATGCAATATGCAATCATATAGTACCCATAATTAACTTCAATCTTTGTCATGTAGCTATTTCCTGGACCAACCCTGTTGTGTTCTGATCTGCAAGAGTGTTCTTCAAGATGGATCCATGGATTGTTTCCAAAATGTGGATGGGCTTTGACCGATTCACACAGTGTGATTGAACATATCCGAAGCTTTGCAGGTATAGAGCTCCAAAACCTGATCTCACACCACCATACACCGCCTCCCTTATCACGCTGTGATGCCTAAATGTTTGCCTCTTATCCACCCCGCCAGAACAAAAGTTTTTGGGCCCAAAGTACACCCTATACCATTGCTTGCCAGGATTGGACGCCGCTGTCTGGACGTGCTCCTGGTCATGATAGCCAAGACAGCCAAGACAATGAGGCTGATGTCGCACATGAGAATTACACCTTCGACAAAGAATGCCTTGGGCAACCCATGTTCCCGGACAGTGTTATTGACCAGGAATTGAATGCAAGGTTCGAAGAGCTGAATGATAGTGAACTCCCTGAAATTCCTTTGCCACCCCCCGCAGAGCCGCCAAGTCCACCAAAGGATAAGGCTATGGCTGAGGAGCCAGCCATCGCTGAAGCTAGGCCTGTGCATGAGGCCGCAGCAAAGGACGAGGATTCTGGGCATGCCGCACCGTTGCCTACTCCATGTCGGGCTGCAGCAGCCTCTACCCCATCATTTGTGGAAACGCCTTCGATTAGTGGCCCCAATGTGTCAGTGAAGACCAGTGAGGACCGCAGATTGACACATGTGACAAAACAGGATGATGACTTGGGGTCACTCTGATGGATATCTTTGGTTTTTCCTGAAACTGGTTGCATCCAATCACTGGAAGGTCTCATGTGAATAGAAATGGAATTCAACTTTAATTCCTCAACCCTTTCAGGATGAGGTGCTTGCAATCTCGTCCGATGAGGAGGACAACTCGGCTGCAACCAGTTGTGCAGGACTTGACCTTTCTAAGATTGACCTGAACCTGGTCATCCAAGCGATGATGGACATCCAAAAGTGCTTGGTCCATATATGCTGATAAGTTTTCTATTTGTAGAATGTTTTGGCAACACACCAAGTCCATATATTTAGACGGTCGAACTCAAGAGTTGGATATGTGACCCAGCTCACTGCTCAGTCTGAGGCGAAACCAGCATGCTCAACACCAGTCGGATGAACAGCCAATTCAAGAAGAAGCACCATCAACAAGTGCGATGGAGGGTTCCTTGTCGAATGTATCATCAGTATACTCTTGTCTCCACAGGTCAGACTTTGTAAGGGGATAGAGTTAGTCAGCGACATCTTGTGACCAACAAATGTTGATTGCCTCAACAGTCATCAAGTCAGGTTCAGCCCCCTCTGTGGAGCAAACCAAATCCATGATGGTGCTCTCCGATTCCGTGCTTCCTGCAGCTACTCATTTAGACGACACCTATTTGCCTTGCTCGCCGGATCAACTGAAACACACGGATGTGGCTGCTAAAACTTTGAGGGATTTGGATGCTCATGACAAATCAGTGGAGGAACAGGTACGGGTCTGAAAACAAGTGATAATCTTGGTCGCATCAACCAATGGTTTAATATGTTAGGTTCAGCACCCGTTCCAAAAGACATAACCCCAAACTGAGTGATCTCTCTCCAGGTGAAAGCAACTGGTTCAAATGGCATCGAGATCCCAGAGCACGAGGTCATCACCCGGCGGAAGCAATTCCGGATGAAAAAGGAGCGAAGAAAGCGGTCAAGAAAGCCGAAGCAGAAGCGAAGAAGGCAGTGAAAGCGCAGAAGAAGGCAGAGAAAGAGAAAAGCACCATAGAGAAGAAAAAGGCAAAGAAGGCTTCACCCAAAAAGCGGGGTCGCACAGCGGCCGAAAAAGCTGAGCCATGGGCAAAGAAAGCCAAGAAACCAACAAAGGGTGCGAGGGCATCCTCCTCCTGGGAAGGTACGGCAGCAAGCAGCCGCAAGATGCGGCGATTGAAAAGGATGGCTAGCAAGACAAATCCTCAAGCCCCTTCAGCTTCGGGTGCTGAAGATGGAGAGATTGACGAACACAGGGCATCTGAGCAGACCCATGAGGTGGATGGAAAGACGACTCCGGATCCGAAGAAGATGGCAAAGAGGGCCAAGAATGGAAAGCGGGCTGCAACCAAGGAGTCGGCCAAGGAGGCGCAGACTGAGTTGAAAGAAGCCTCGACGAAAGAGGTGGAGCCAAAGGCCGAGGCGGAGGCACCAAAGCCAGGCAGGAAGACTGCAGCAAAGTCTAAGCCCAAGGCAAAGGCGAAGCATGAGAAAAAGGAAACCAGTGCGCCAAAGGCCCCAAAGGGCAAGAAGCCAAAGAAGGAAAAGGAAAGAAAGAAAGGCCCCAAGGAGCCTTCCCAGCAGCATGACCAGCCAAGGACCAAAACCACCAAGAGAGCTGCTGAGAGCATTGCACCCGATCCAGAGTGCAAGGACGAGGTTGCTCTGATCCTCAAGGAGTGCGATCGCACGCACTGCACGCACCCAGATTTCAGCAGGATCAAGTGTGACAATGTTGATGTTCAGCCATACAAGACTCGCATGGCTTGCGGGGTCAAAGTGGACAGGAAGTTCTTCACTTGCCGCAAGGCAAAGGGTGAGGGGAAAGCGCACGTGACCTACTTCTCCTGCCCAACGACATGCCCCTATTCCAACATGACTTTGGGTGCGCTTTGGGCTTCTAGATTGCAAGAAGTGTATATAAATACTTGGCCTTGGCCATACTCTTGTGCACTGGTGCCAGCACTGAACAGCTTCACCATTCCCGTCTCAATGTTTGAACTGGAATCCAAAACTTGTTTTATTCAACAATGTTTTTCAAGATGGAAACTACTCTTGTTTCCAAAACAGCTCATTCACCCCAATCGCCCACCCGCCAAGGTCAAGGAATGGGAGAGGATGGGCCGGCCTGATCCAGTCGGGGATCACATGCGGGGCTATGCTGATCGCCTCAAGTCCTCGCACGTGGCTGCTGTTGCTGAGCACAAGCCAGCTGAGTCAGGTTGATTTAGATGCCAAGTCTATATATCCACTCATCTGAGGATCCCAACAATACGTTTGAAATTGAGGACTATTTACATTGCATGTGTGAGGGTTCTTTGATGGGTCCATTTTGCAATTCTGTCCTTGTTGGGGTTTCACATGAGTGGTTTTGGGGGTTATATGTTAACAGCGGCAATCCCCTTTAGAACCCGGTGCGCAGCAACAACCTAGCAAGCATTGAGTTGTAGATTATATAATTATATGTTTCTTGAAGAAATCATGTTGGTCAACATTGCATAGAGGATTCTTTTTACCTCGCTCTTTAGAAGGTATGCGTGATCACTGAACGGCATTGGGCCAGGGGAATAACCGTTGTGTGTGCATCACTAGCAGTGGCATTTCCCACTCGCGCTTTTGTACCAAGTGCTTCAAATTAGATCTATCGGCGAACTTTGGGGAATTGGATCGAGGCAAAAACCAAGTTGCGGAGCTGATTGCATTTTGGGGGTGGTCTCCAACTTGTTTTTTTATGCAAAGCAATTGTAACAGGTCTCAAGAGAATTCATGCTTCATTCCATTGGAGCGTTTTTGGAACCCGAGCAGCCCAGATCGATATAGAACCACCGCCCGCCATCCTGCATGTCCTGCTGCCAGGTGCATTGATCGAGATCTATGCCTCGGCCAAAGGTGAGAAAGCTCACCAAAGGCTTCCGCAATGCAGTGCGGCAAGGGGCCAATCCGCGCTTTCCCAGTGGTATCGATGGCTCGCTTTCAGGGGGCACTTCAAACGGTCTATATACATGTTTCGGAAGTGTGTATATATTATATATGGTATACTATATAGGAATCTATGTCGAGACACGTCCATGATCTTGGAACAAGACCCACTGTGTCAGATTGACTTTGCATGCAACCTGGCGAAAGTATAAAACACGTTCATTGGATGTTGGCGTGCACAAGTTGTTGGCTTTGTTTTTTCCAAAGGCATGGCCAGAAAAACCCATGTTCTTCAGCTAGAATGCATCATCCAGAAGAACCAATGGCATCTTCAGCATCAAACGCGCACCATGCGGCATGGCATTGTAAACCCCAACTTCCTCATTCTATAGGGCATGGGCATGGGTCAAAAACACATTAAGACCAGCTTTACCCAACGTAGGTCATTGAGACTCTTGCACAGAAAAGCTTTTCGGTGTGCTGCCTATTTCCCATGGTGACTGGAAGACAAAGGATTGGAGATGTAGTGAAGAGGCTGATAGCCTTGCAAGTTCCCAAGGCTTCTTGGCTATATATGACCAGAATAAATAAATAAACAACATATATTCCAACATGAATACATGGCTCGAATCGCCATGGCTCAACACACGAGCAACCAAGGCATTTGTGATGATGGTGATCTTGGTCGCCTTCTCGGAGAATTTTCCACGATTCGAGGAGATGAGATGTCAAAGACTGGAGATTTATAGGGTGGGGCCCATTTATTTGGTATATAAGTGGCAAAACATGACAAGACCCAACGCCCCCCACAGGTGCTCTTGGCCTGCTGTATCTTCAGGAGCTCAGCTTCCTGGAGTTCTTCTGTGGAGAAGGTCGTGTTTGGCAGGCCGTCAGAGCAGACTCATGGAATGCAATCGGGATTGATATCAACATGATTGACAAGACCGATGGCCACCAGAATCCCTTCGATATCCTTTCGAGTGCTGGAATGGGGCCCCATCCCTAGCTATGTGCAACATAATCATCAGTCATGTAACACTGTAACAAACTGGAGCGGTGGTTTCTACGTCGGGCTCTGGGAGTAAGGCATCTTGTTTGAACAGTCCAAGGTTATACATCCACTTGATCTTATCTTGTTCGATGGGCAATTTCGCTTCGGTCTGGGCTACTGTGTGCAGCAGTTGGGTCCACATCAACTCCTATACATCATGTAGATCTTTGTTGGTACCAGAAGGAGATTGCAGCAAGCGATATATCCAACAAGCGAATACCATGGTAAGCCGGCTCCTCCTCTGAAATGATTGCTTTGATCTAATTGCTAGGGCACATGCTTTTGCAATAACATTTAAAAGGGCTGCTCCCAGTACACCTAGGTGCACCCTGTTGCTGGCTTTGGTGGTGGCGTGCGAAGGATCCTTCCTTCTGGAACAGCCTAAAAGCAGTCTCATGGGTGAATACTTTCGGATGCAATGGTTCATGAGGACTTGCAAAGTGCCAGGGATTTAAACAAGGTACATGCATCCACATGATCATTCTTTATTGGAAACGCCTGATAAACAGACTGAACTCGATGCATGAAATGCAAGGCTTCATAAGGTGCTTTTCATGAACATATGTTGCTACTGGCCCGACGCTTTTGCAATCTGACCCGAGCCTCTGCGATTGCCCAGGTCTATGGCGTCCGCTGGTGGATGGCACACTTTGGAGCTCCCTCGGCGAAACCACAGAAAGGATGGACCAACAACCCGAAGTTTAACAATCTGGACCGTGGTAAATTGAGGAGGTCGCAGTATAAACCATCATCCAAAACGGTGAAGAAGACGATCAGCAAAACTTCTGGGAAAGTTTCCTACACCGGCACATCCGAACTCAAGAAAAGTCAGCCATGACCTCATTTGTGGTTCTCGATGTTTCTTCAGAATGTAACTAGCATGCTGCGTACAAAGCTTTTGGCCAAAACCTCAACTAAGGGCCTATCCCCAAGGATTTGCAGATGCAATTCGTGATATGCTCCCAGACCTTGTGAGGGGCAGCCAAGGTGTCCCAAAGATTCCGGATGGGGGCCAAAGTGCACCTGACCTTTTTCGCAAATTGTCTTTCACTACTTGGGAAGAGGCTAAGTTGGGTGCCTCGCTCAAATATTTGCGGGGCAATCGTCATTTGAACCTGCCAAGTGAGTGGTTGAATGCGATGCCACCTGCACTAGAAATCCTTCATCAGTTGGGGAAATGTAAAAGATCCCAGACTGAATCAGAGGCTCGGGCCTAAGGGCTCCCACTTTTGGTTGCAGGTGGTGCATTGAACACCCCAAATAGATCCACCACCCACCAAGTCTTCTGCATATAATCCCTTGAGGGCTATTGAAAATTGAAAGAATTGTTGGGAACACAATATATGCACAATTATGCACATTTTTTGAGATCCGTACATGGACGTGAAAAACCGTTGTGTGGACATGATTCCCCGTGAACCGTTCGGATTACGTTCAGATTACGTTCACATTACGTTCGGATTACGTTCGGATTGCGTTCGACTTGCGCAAATAGTATGGAAATATTATGTAAAAAAATAGGTTATTTTGGGTGCTTTTTGAGACGTCTATATGTTTGCAATATTTTGCAATAAATTTCTCATTTGGGGTGTTGCGCACTACCTGTAATGCATTGACCATCGTGGTTTGACCCATGGTAAAGTGCATGCCAATATGAACTCTGAAAAGAAGTTGGCTTGTGGACAGATGTTTGCAACATTTT
Source organism: Durusdinium trenchii (assembly GCA_963970005.1). Classification (NCBI taxonomy): domain Eukaryota; class Dinophyceae; order Suessiales; family Symbiodiniaceae; genus Durusdinium; species Durusdinium trenchii. The sequence goes on along the minus strand of CAXAMN010023162.1, from coordinate 917,954 downwards.
TGAGGAATTGGAATCGCACTGTATACTAATCACCGTTTTCATTGTCCAGCCATTTGGTGCAATCAGCCGGCAGGGATTTGATTCGATCAGGGTACACCAGGATGTCCTCTGATTCCATGGTCACCAGCTTGCCTTCGCAGGGTTGGAGTTGCCAAACCCTACAAGAAGGTATCCAAATCGCCGCTCAAGCTTCCGGACTTCAGATCCAAAACCAGGATCTTGCTCAGGCCGGGGGGGGAGTCCTCTGCAAGCTAGTTTTCCAAACATCTTCAATTCGTATAACCATCAATTTGGCGCCCCTTTAACTGCAATCCCCACCCAGCCACCTTCGCCAGGTGGCAGAGGTGATCCTCAAGAACCTCCAAAGCAAGAACGTTACTTGGTGTCATTCGTGCATCATGCACATAAAAACAATTCAAGGCTATTTCCGCATTCCCAAAGTTGTTCAGAGCTCCAGACCACATATATATTTATATAAGCTTTGCAATTGAGGTCCAACAGTCCAGTGATTCGCCCAACCATCACAGCCTTTGATCTGAGGCTTCTGGCAGGGCACTGATCCCCGTCAAGATGGAGCAGCCTGCGACGCCGAAGATTGCTCCACAGGAGCCACCAAAGGAAAAGGATCTTGGCAGGGACTTTTGTCGATCTGTGCTCCATGTTCTGTTCAGTGCTTTATCAAAATTAAAAGGATAGCCATGAAGTCCTTTTTTCACTTGAGGATGCCAATGCTTTGACGGACATGGCTTCACCTGGGGCGGAGACAGTTCCAGCAGCAATCTAGCCGAATTGAACAGCCCATATTTGCAATAGGTATACGTATTTATTACATAAATATATCTATCTTTCCAGGCGATACCATCCCCGGCAGCTTCTATTCCTCGTGGGCTTCATGCATCTCCACCTGTGTCTTCCAAGAAGATTAGAGAGCCGGTTGGTGAGCCAATCAAGCCTCCCACTCAGGCAACGCAGGGGTCGACCCTGTGACCTAGCTAAACCATGCATGCACATCCAGCATCGTCCAGCATCGCCCAATTGCGATTTGCACGCAGGCGGATTTGGAGCTGCAGGCCAAGATTGATGATCAGGAAAAGCATAAACAGCAGCTGCTTGCCAAGATTAAGCAGTTGGAGTTTGACGCTTGGGACAATGAAGTCAAGAAGGCCGGTGCCGAAGCAAACCAGTCAAAGTTGCAGCAGTTGCTTGAAAATACATTGGAACGTGTCAATACTTTGGAATCTGCCATGCAGAAAAATTGCCGCGGGCAAACGCCCACAGAACCAACGAAAGAACGTGAGACATGTCAGCCACTGCCAAAAAACCAGTCCTCTGCTGGCACGGGCCATGGGAAAGACGCTGATGGCTCTGAGAGCTGTGCCAGTGATGGTGATGAGGAGGAGTATCTCACAACACCCGGTGGTCAAACTGTCCCTCAGCCCAGTTTCAGAGCTGTAGAACGTGTTGGGGTATGCGTGGTTGCAGTCAGGGGCGGTTGCCTCCCTGTGTTCTGCCTCCAGGGTAAGCCTCTTCAGGTCAAGATTTCGGCGGATGCCTTGAGAATGCGGTGCAGACGCCTTTGCGAAACAAAACCCAGCGGCAAATGTGCTGTGACGGCTGAGATAGCCCAGCAATTTCGTGCTGGAGGGGAGTGCCGGGAGATATTGGAGATGGCCCTTCTTGAAGCCATCGGAAAACATGGGCTGAGCCGTTCCGTGTACAAGCGAGTGAAAGTACATCGGAGTTCTGATCAATACAGTGTTTTTTTAAATCCTGTGTAGATGCAATGCACTATATAGGGACCACTTGTGCATGCATATCTTGCAAAAACAATACATATATATATATATATGACGATGCCTTTTGACTCCACCATATGCACCAAATCAGCAACTTCCGGTTTGCTTCAAGGCAGATTTCACCGTGAAGGTGAAACTCATCAAGGAGAAGATGGACAGTAAGGAAAGCGAGAAGTACGGCCGCTGGATGACGGAAGAGGCCATGCGCAAGAGTGGCCTCTGGTCTGCAGCCTCCATCAAGGCAATCATCAGCTATTGCAAAAAGTTCCCGGAGTCGCTAGTAAGGCCCTTTGATGTACAGAAAGGATTTGAGATTCAAAAAAAAAAGAAAGCAACACCTTATGCAAATCAAAATCCATGAGTATAACTCAGGTATACCTGAGTTGATTCTCGCTTTGCAGGCCATGGCAGTATAATGAACAGGTCAACGAATATTTCGTGATCCTGGAGGACAATGCACTTCACAAAAAAGTGGAGAGCGTTCGCGACGTTGAGGAAACCCAGTTTGCCGATTCTTGGTGTAATATACATCCATCGATCTGCTATTTCCTTTTCTGAATGAGATCCTGCATTGAGGGTTGGAACATGTTGAAACAATAGACCATGTCTTTGATTAGTGGAGTTTCTGCTTCCATATATTCACTCAGCTGAGCTGTATAATCCAACATCCCGCCGCCTCTGCCTGTTCCAAGGACAAGGAAATCTCGGCAGATGATGCTCCTGCGCGTTTGGAACCGGGGCTGGCCCGAGTTCCGGAAGCAATCCCAGGGCCATCGGTGGTTGGATCTAAGGACAGACAAACCGTTCTTTAAAAAGCATCACATATAGCAACAACCAGTGTTACCGTCATCTGTGTTTTTAACCCCTGTCCAGCCTGTGGCGGACCTCGAGACCTACATGGAGAATCTAGAAAAGAAAATGCAAAGTATGTCCAAGATGATGTCCAAGCTCTCGCAAATCACCGGAGAACCAGCAAAGAAGCATTTTGATTGCAGTCAACCGATGTGTCAAACACAAATTGGGCGGCATAGGATAAAACAGTGCAGGGTTTGCTTGGCATTCGGGGCTGAGGTTGCATGAGGCTTTGGTGCCCCTTGACAAGAACATGAAGGCCACCTTTGAGAAGTTTGCAGCTTGGATCACCGAGCTCAAACTGGAGCACCGCGATGGCCAGCTGCAAAGTGATGCTCTGACCGGGTTGCTTATATTAACTTATAAAGGGAGGAAACGAAACACCCACTGCCTCCTTGTATCCGTAAAACATCGCTTCAAACGTTTGGTTTTTGTTTGGACTCGGTAATTCAATGGATCTCGGGGTGCATGGCGATGCTCGCGAGGATAACGCCAAAGGATAAAAAAAACTCAACCGGAGGCCCCCATATGGTCTGGATCAAATTTATAGTTCAAAGTTCAATCTGACAGGTGGACAGGCCAGCATGAAAGTCTCCTCAGCAGTTTTCAAGATTCACCAGGTGGGTGTTCCAAAAAACATGTTTCAAAGACCATGTTCGTTTGGGCAGTTCCTAGGTACCGTCGCACCGTCACACACTCCACAGTGTATTGAGGATTTTGAGAAGATTGAATGATTTAATATAGGCATGAAATCATGAAGCACTGTTGTGAAGCACTGGACACGGTGTTTTGGCGTCCCCAAACCCCAAAGCCTTGTTTTTTTTAACGCAGTGAATTGGGTTACACCCACTGCGCGGTGGCACAACCGCACTTCCACTCATGATGCTGCCAAATGAGAACAGCTCATCGGTATCTATGCGGCCTCCTAAACTATCTTGGCGGCTTTTTTGAGGGTGCCCTTATCCAACAGAGAGGACCCTTGAACTGATCAACATCGAGAACCTGAACTCATGCGAGATGGTGACAAGAAAGGAATAAAACCATATATAAACTTGTGTCCTTGTCATTGATGGGGAAAGCCTCGAGGAGTCCATCCAAATGGGGCCCTTTAATGGCTATACCAGTCGTTTGAAGACGTATACAGGATGCTCAAAATAGAAAACGAACAACAGAGAATTCATGTGATCAAGAAACTTGTGGTTTATTGATCGCCACGTTCTAGATAGGTTGCATCTGCTTCCATCTAAGGCTGTTGAAGGAGGTGACTGATGAGAAGGACATGGTGAGGAAACAGTTACTTGTCGCAATCAGTGTGTTCCGATTCCCTTCGAAGTGCCTGGGTTGACTTAATATATATACGAAAACCGCCGCCCGAGGTGCTCGGCTTTGATCCCACTAGAAGCCCGCTACAGGCGAACCTGGATGCATAGAAGCTGACAACAAATGTTTGATGAATGCCCTCCCACTTTTCATGATATATATACGTGCCGCCCCGCTCCAGGATTGTCATCTCTGAGACCGATGCTGCTAAGGGCAAGAATAGCAAAGAAAAGGGAGTAAAGTCTCCCAAGAACAAATCAAAAAAAACAGGGGTGGTTGCCGTAAGGGCAAAGGTGCCTCTTCAAAGAAGGAAAAGGCATCTCGGAAACCCAAAGGTGAAAACAAGCCGGAATCCGTTCCTGCCAGTGCGAGGGGCAGCAAGAAGGCTCGCAAAGGGGCCTAAGCGCCAAATGCCCGTGTTGGACTGAAGTGCATGTAGACCCTTGTTTGGCATTGTCGGATATAACACCGAATTTTACTGCCATGGAAGTGTTTAGATGGATTTGTTTTTGATGTTGTGGATCCAACACTTCTGGGCACGCAAGGCAACTTGGGGTATCTGCCATGTGGAGAACACATGGATTTCAATTTACAGATTTGGGGTTTGAAGTTGATGGTGTGTGAGCGGTGGCATCCCACTGCACATGCAACCAATCCAGTGCCAAAAGTGTGCAAAAGAAAAGCAGGCGCACTATGGCGCATTGGATGTCTCACCGAGGTCATTTTTCAGGTCAGGTCATGGAGTGGCAAGGTTTCATATAGAAGCCTTTAGTTCCAACACTGACCCACCAAACCCGTCAGAACTGAACCCGCAACAACCCCGCACCCTGCATTGCCAGGTCCCTCACACAAGGCGCGCCAACTTGCATGGAAGTATGGACGCGGCGCAACTTGGCAATCTGTGGGAAAGTTGTGGGGCCTGCAAAATGATGTACACTGTGGACAGGAATATGATGGACTTTGGATCGATAACTTAACCACCTGACCTCATAGAATCATGCATGTGAGGATTGGTCTTCGTGCATGAGACATGCGCGCGATTCAGGAAAAGTGCTGTGAGATCCTCGAGTTCGCAGCTGCTGAAATGCGAGATGTCAGCGACGGTTTCCATGCAAGCATGACCTGCCCAGTTCTCTCCGCATTGGCTACCGCTGACCGAAAAAAGTCGGACCCTGGGATGTTTGTTTCAAGCTTTTTGACTTTTTTGCAGCCCATTCAAAAATCACCAGTACCCCGAAATAGATCATGTTCAGCCCTTTCACGCACTAATAAGGAAGAAGCTGTGACTACAGTATTCAGATTGAACAACTTCTATTACCCGGTGGACATCTCATATGAAGACAATCCACCTTTGTGTTCATTCCCCTGGATCCGACCATCAAACTTCATCAAAAGCATGGCCAAAATGAACGACCTTGGTCATTTGTTAGGAGGGCACTCCCTACAAAGTGCCTGTGGGATACTCCTGGACTTTTGGTCCAAGTACAGGGCACTGTTTCCACAGCACGAGCTGTGGAGGGATGTGGACGCGGGGCTCAAGCCGCTTTCGCATTGCCTACCAATCCTGTTCCACGGAGACGAGGGGGTAACGTACCGCAAGAGCGGGCTGCTAGTCCTATCCATTCAGGGAATTTTTGGACACGGATCCAGCAAGAGAGATGAGAACTTCAGAGGGGCAACGCAAGGAATACCACTGAATTTCTTGAGAACTGGTTTCCAAACAAGGCTGCTGGTTTGCGTGTGTCCCAAGGACTTTGGGTGACTAAATGTGTGGCAGGAAGGTTGCAGGCGATCCCACCTCGTTTTTGAAAGCATGTCTATAGGGGGGATGAGCTGATAATTCCCCTGGGATTGTTGGCCCTGTGTAGGAGTTGTACTCGGATGACCCGAGGGTCTGGAATGCGATCTTCGAGGTAGTTGTTGCTGACCTCGCCCGTTGCCAAAAGGAAGGGATTGCGATTGGCAGCGGGCAAGAAAAGGTATTTCCCATCCTTCTCGGTAACAAAGGCGACTGGAGTTATTTGGTTTCCTGGTTGGAACGGAGGTCAGTTTTAAGTTTGTATTGGTTGACCCCAAAATATGTTGTTCAGTTTTGAGCTTCATGTGGACTCAAGGTATCCTCGGCGAACTTGGAACGATCATACCGGAGGGCACCAAAGGGAGCACGTGATGACGATCACAACGTTTCTGGAGCAGGAATTTGTCACCTTTGCACCTGTGGTCAGGGTGTGGACTGGGAAGATTTGATGCTGGTACTTTCCATGGTCACAGTTTTACTTTCCACTTTTTTGTCCAATGCACCAACCGGTGCTTGAAGAAATCCATCATTTGAAACTCAATGTGCTTTCTGCACCTTACACCCATGGGGATGGCTTCCATTGCTACTGACTAAGGAATGCAGCAGAAGCAGAGATGGAACGATCATTTGTTGAAGAGCTGCCTCCACCCTGGTTTCGAGAATGTGCAATGACCAGGGAACTTCTTGTTGATCGAAGCCCGAATGGGAAGGCCAGATTTCACCTCATCGACCCTTGGCACACATTGCATTTGGGAGTCGGCAAGTCTTGGGTGGCCTGTGGCATCATGATGATACAAAAGTTTCTGCCTGAATCACAAATGGATGCCAGGATTTCCTTCATTGGGTCTCGGTACAAGAATTTTTGTAAACGGAAGAAGCTGGACCCAGTACTGCGGAAAATTGATTGGCGCACCTTTGGCTCGGCGACTGAACCCTCCGGTTGTTGGAACAAAGCCGCAGTCACCAGCAATTTCATGATGTTTCTGGAAGAGTTTTGCGAGGAGCACAGGGACGTCTTACAGGGTGATGAGCGTCTACGTGTGTTTGTTTCCAGCCCGCATTGGCCTTTATACTCTTTTGATGCATGTTGTATTTGGTTTCTTTAGGCTTTGTGCCTGCTGACCTATATACCGTTTGTAGTTCAATGGACCTAGTTGAATTGGGAGGCATTTGGGCTTACTTTTTTGTCTTTGGTTTTGAGGCTGCTGGGACCATGAGGGCCAATGAGTTCATGAGGGGTATATACAGCCACGATGTGCTGATACCACGGGACTCGGCAATGTACCTGAGCAATTGCCTTCAAGACTTCTTCAAGGCCTACCTGTTCCAAGCTGCTGCAGCATACAACCTGGGCTTGGCTTACTTTGGTTTGTTCCCCAAGCTTCATGCTGTGCATGAACTATCATTCCATTTGAAAAAGGATGCACAGAGGGCCGGATACGTCATGAACCCAGCCGTTTTCTCTTGTTCCATGGACGAAGATTTTATAGGGAGATGCGCAGCGGTAAGCCGCTGCGTATCTCCCCGCATCATGTCCAAACGGACGCTTGAGCGGTATTTATGCCACATACAGTGTGCATGGGCTAGGAACTAGTGGAGAGACAGGGACTGGCAGGTGCATGGGCTGGAGGAAGAAGGCTTGATTTGTTGTTGCATTTGGGGGTACTGACATTTGATGGGAATCCTAGCAAACGTTGATTTTGAGCAAAATATTGATGTATATGAGACCAAAACACATGGACGTGAATAACCGTGGGGATTATCACATGGACGTAAACTCCCGTGGAGGGACGTGATTTCTTGCAACATTTGCTAAAAGCCTTCTTTTATCAAGATGGGCTGGAATTTGTATCTATCAAGGGGGGCAGGTATATATAGGAAGTGTGGAGTCCCAGATGTGTCACCTCATCGAAGGTTGATGAACGCAAACCAATCCTCCACCTATTTTTATAGAAGGTACAGCAACTGCATGGCAACTCTGTATGGTGATCAGTGATCCATGTGGATTCAAGTCGCCATGGGCCTGTTCCAATCTTAAGGGTGTTTTTTGACGGTGTTTCCTTGCATTTGATGGATGGTCAGGTACTGCGAGAGCTGTTGGGTGGAGTACTACGGAGAGCCGCCTCAGAACTCCAACCACGCCTTGATACCCGTGGAGGCTGTGGAAAGACGAATGCGAGGGGACTGGGAGCATCTATCCGGAAAAGTGGATGCTAGCCTCGGGTTTTACATTGGTGGCCTATCCTTCTGGTGATCTCTTTGACAGCTAGGTGGATTGTTTGAAAAGGCAATACCTTCTTGTCTTGTGATTGAGGTAGCTCAGAAGGGTTTAGCTTGAACACCTGTTGTTTTTGTTCCCCTTTTGTTGGTCTCATTGTTTAGCTCAGAAACGACTGCGACAAGACTTAAGCGACTCATCCTCGATGCGGAGACCAGTGCTCACAACAGCATGAGACCAAGACCCGCAGACGTTCCTTAGCTTCGACCCGCTTCTTCAGTTGACCTGATTGGAGTCCAGTTCCCAGTGACTTTGAGGCTTTGCCATCACAGCTGTTCTTGGAAAAGATACACAGCTAGTTCTTAGCTTCTCAGCCTCAAATCACAGCTGTTCTTTGACAGCTGGTGGATTGTACTTGGAAGAACTGAGAATTGGGAAGAACCGCAGCCCTCTCCCTCTTGCCCCGTCGCCAGGGCTTTGAGCCTTGGACCGAGGAGCACCCGCTCTATGATGAACTGCGCAGTTTTGCCTGACGATGCATGGAATTCAATGTAATCCGAATGAATTCCTGATTGAAGCCTTGGAAGGTCCTTTGGGTGTTGTGGATTTCCTGTGCTCCTCCTCCGCACTCTCCACCTCCTTATGTAGTTTATTGGGTCACCGAGCTCAGTGACCTCAGGACCGGTCCAAGTTTCGACCAGGAGATGCTGGCCGAAGCCTGGTCGGAGCAGATCCTCGTGGGCTGGCCACCCCTTGTGACGCGGCTGAGCTGCGGCGGGCTGTTTCGCCGCCACCCACGATGTGGGCTTCGCGGGGTGTCACCCTTCAGACTTCACCGATTGGGGTCGCCCAGTGGGGAAAGCTCAGAAAGGGAGGATCCTCTAGCAGGAGCTTCAAGGTTCCAAGGCTAGAACCACGAGAAAAACCATCACCACCACAAGCACCACAAGCACCAACCCCCAGGCCCCAACTCCTGGATGGCTTTAGTGGTATGACTCGGTACGACCATGTGTGACCAGTTAAAAATCATGATTGGTCCTAGTTTGTCACATCAATTGGGAGAACACTTGTGCCCCTTTTTTTTGTCGTTGGATGTCGTCTCTTTCAGTCGCAGGTGTCGTTGGGTAAACCGAATCATCATCCATTGGAATCGGAACTGGATGGCCCGGCCAAGGCCAAGATGGACACCGTCCCCAGCGATGAGGGGCCAGGCGCTGGACGTCGATCCGACACACAAAGCACGTGTCGTTCGTTGCTGAAGAGACTGGCATAGAACCCCCCCATCAGTTGGGGGTGGTTGATTCAACAGGGGTCCATGCCATGACTGGCCAGTCAAAACACCATCTACATTGGCATTAATCATCAGTTGGGGCAATGTAGACTCTTTGATGAATAGATATTAATAGTAAACCCCCGGACAGGAAGAGGTCTTAGAATCCCAATGGCGGTGTGACCATTGATCAAGAGCCCCAAAAATTGGTTGATTGAAAAGGGGATCCAAAGCCCTACATTTGTTCACTTTGGCCAGTCCCATGGAGCGTCGCATTGGCAAGTTTTGCCCCCCAGGTCCCGAACGTTTTTGGTTGGTCGGGATTGGCAGATTGGCAGATGCGAAGGAACGAAATCCCGCACCCGGTGGGACTGAAGCAAACACGGACAAAACACCGACTTGCAAATGGTAAATACCACGGCTCGCAGGGGCTGCATGTTTCCCTCTGACAGTAGTATGTGGTGATTGATGAAGATGGTCTTTTGATGTGTGTATAAGGCCTTTCGTTAAGGATCGAGTCTGGGTGGGTTGCGAAGAGCGAAGATAGAAGTCTGCTGTTCTGATGAGCAAGCTTTCCATGTAGCTGTGGTTTGGGAAGTCCAAGCGAGGTGTAATTGGGAAATCATGGGGAAATCCCCCCTCTCTCTTCTTTCAGTTCCAAAAAATCACAACCGTCACAACCGTGAAGAATGAGGTGGACTCCCACCACTGCGAGCCATGTCCACATCTGCGAGACACCCTCAACTGAAACCAAATGGGCTGCCTACGGAACTCACTGATGACTGCGCCACGGACTGTTCCCCCAAAGCCACGGACTGGTCCTGTCACCCCCGTGTTCCGCACGACTCCGTTTCTCCGCGTCCCTCCGCGCGATCCGTTCGGCCAGAACTTTGGACGAAGCTCTCCATTCGCGTGCGACGTGACATCTGCGGTGCCTGGGACGTTGCGTGGGTCTTCGCGTCGTTCTTTCCGAACGCGCCGTGTGTGGCGGTGTGTGGGGAGGTATAGGGGGATATGGGCACCAAGGGCAGCAACCAAGAGAAGCCCAGCCACATCCAGCCACCCAGGAGATCTATGGTGCTGAAAAAACGGATCCACTGCCACTTGTTCAGAAGGGACGACTGGGCCCCCCCTGGCGCCTCCAGTGTCTCCGTCCTCACCGGGTCGGTTCGTCGATCCATGGGACATCACGAGACGGACTGGTGGATCCATGGGACGACCCAGCCTGAAGCCTAACACATGTCACGCGACCGCCATCTGGTGAGAGAAGTGGTGGCTCACTAATGTGTTACGACGGGGGTTTGGGTGGCTGTCAATGCTGTGAAGATGGTCACCGAGAAAAGAACAACCACCCATGCGTATATACTACGTGCGTGAGGAGATGGTTTCAATCCCCATGCAGGCTTTTTTTTAATGGTTTGTCTCTTCAATCCCGGTGACACCATACTTGACATTTGATCCACAAAAACCAGTTCTTCTTAGATCCCTTCCCGCCTTAACCACGTGCTTTGCAGGTGGACACGCCCGGGAATTGCTGAGTGCCACTGGTCGGGGCGGCCCAGAGCCGCCCGAGCTGGAGTCGGGGGATCTGGACCGCGGCGCCTAAGTCGAAGTCAGCACGTTGAAGACTTCCACTTTGTGAAAAATCCAGTCTTCAATCCAGTCTTGAGCCAGAATGAATCAGTTTATACAATCAGGGAACATATAATCATGTTTAATCAAGGTTATTCCAGTCTTCAACTCTTGGGAGACATGTCGAACATGCGACTTTTTACCTTTTAAAGACCAATTCAGGCTGAAGCGCTCACCACGCTCCAATCGGTTGGGTCTAAACCTTGTTGCCAGGCTTAACAGGACAACTCTTCCTTTTCAAGCTGATTTCCACGAGCTAAGCAGGCATGGCATAACTGCATGAAACCCAAGGCCTGCACGGAAAACTCATCCACAAACCGAGCTGCTCGCTTGCAGAGACGACCCGAGCTGCTCGCCGAGACGGCGCCGTGGACCCTAGGCCTCAGCGATGGGGAAGTGCTGGCACAAAGGCCCGGTTTGCGCATCGTCGTACTTTGATGTGTTCGAACTGCATCATGATCTCCACCAGATTCCTTGTAATTATTTCCCTGTCCAGTTCTATCTACATGATTCTACATGAGAAGTGACACCTTGCTTGTTTGGCAACCTGGATGTGCTCTCTGTCGCAATGACATGATTCATTCTTCTCTTTCCGACAAGAACCTGGACACGCAAGTTAACACCCCAAATACATCAACAGACTCATGTCGTTTCCCATCCTAAACCAACACAATAGCCCACATACCTGGCAAGGTACAAGATCATGCAGCTGGTGGGCGAGGGTCACTTCACTAAGGCCTGGAGCTTTGATGAATGGACGTGTGGCACGGGACAGATGGACGAATCCACGCATTTGTCACAAATGCGCAATGCACGATGCTGACGATGCTTTTTTTTGGGGAATCCATGCGAGTGCAGGATTGCAGGATTTGGTCTATCAGATCCCATAATCAGCGCAAGTACCCAGTGGCTTTGGTCTCGCTGGTCGCGCTGGTTTGCTGTCCAAGTGCACTGCTGAGAGGCCTTTCTGGCGAAAGATCTTCAGGAGGATCGTTTTGTGCCTGAGCTGAAGCAGCGACTTCCATGCTTAGAGGCTTTTTGTAATGTCTGTTGCTGGAAGTTTTGATGGAGAAAGAACTGTTTTGAGAGTTCAACGTCTTTATAATATACGAGTTCCATGTTAACCATCAACGGCACTGTAGTGAGACCGCCATCAACAATGACCGCTGAGGTGTGCGTGAAGCGACATCGGAACCTGCCCATTGAGGCTGCGAAGAACTGAATGACTGAGGAACTGAGAGGGCCCACCCTGAAAGGGTGGGTATGTCCGGGCTGGGTGGGTGTCACCACAACAGGTCTTGACTTTGAGATGTTCATGCCGTGTGATTGTTTCATCGCTGAAGCTGGACGTCCTCTCATCAAGTTCATTTTGACACGAGTTCAACCCAGCAGACATCCAATGCTGCTTGGGACAAGACTCCAAATTCACAATCAAATCATACAACAACCTGTTTCCTGCCATTTTCCATGCTCAAAATCTAGACTCCATCACACCCGAACGCCATCACCTATACCCTTCTCCATATCCCCTCACATCCTCTCAGCTTCCCTCACCCAAATGGCCAGGCGCGCACCGGTCCCAGTGCCTTCCTCCCTCTGGTGCCCTTCTCCCTCCGTCCCCCTCCGTCCCCCCCTTCGCACCTCCTCACCTCCTTCGGTCCGTCGGTCCCCGTCGCCGGACTCGGTCCGTCGTCGGTCCGGCGCCAGGCCTTAGCCGACTTCTTCGTCGCGGCCAAGCGCCTGGACGAGGTGGATCGAGGCCCGCCGCGCTTCGTCCCCAGCTGCTTCGTCCGACGTCATTTCGTCCGGGAAGAACGCGAACCGCGAACCGCGTGGTGGTCTGCTTGCTTCCCTGTGGTCTTGAAGCAGAACTTGACAGGAAATTGATTGAAATTGATGAGTGATGCTGTTGGGCTGCGGTGGTTTGTTTTGCTTCAAAAAGCCTAATATGGGAGTCACTGTCAACAAGATCCAACATCAAGAAGATTGAAGGACGCACAAATTGTGACCGAATGCCACAGAGGTTTGCAGTATGGCGTCCCAAGCGCCCTGGGCTTCCCGTGCAAAACAGTGCGTTAAGTATCTGGGTTGCCCCCCCACCTCAGGTACACCTCCAATCCCCTCCAGTGAACCTTCACCGCTGAAAGTCTTTGAACATGCTGGGTGGTGGGATTCTTGGTGTTCCAAATTCCTTACCCTTCAGTGTGGCCTGTTACAGGTCAGTCCTCATTTTACTGGAGTTGGTCATACAAAAACCAGGACTCCACACCATTCCACAATTCGACTCTCTCAGATTTGGACCAGGTTTGGGACCTGGGTCAGACTGGACCTGTAGGGAACAGGACCATCTGGACTGGAGGAGATAATTGGATGACCATGCCGGTTGGCATGGCCGCTGGATGTTTTAAGGAGCTTGACTTGCTAGGACCTGGCCGATTTGGTGATCCCCCCAAAGCCATTCCCATTTTGATGGCAACTGCAGCTGTAGCGAGCGTCACCAATGACACCAGGTGGGCAGTTCTTCCCCGTCCTGGTGGACGCCTTCTTCGACCTCGTCCGGGGCCCACCTGTCGGCGCATGTACGTGCGCGCCGTGTGTTCGGCTGTGTCTTTTGGCCACCGAGCTATCCAACTTCCTTTGGCTGATGCTATTGGGGTGTTGGGAAAGAGAAAAAACACCTCTGAAAGTGCTCAGTGGTGACACACTGACATTCCAAAAATCCACATAAAAATCCGATCGCTGGACTGGACCGAGTTTCTATGTCACATGGCAAAAAGAGAATTATATCATGATATCACTCATATACTACACCTCAGAAGAAGAAGACGAAGAAGAAGAAGATGACGAAGAAGAAGAGGAGGAAGAAGAAGAGGAAGAAGAAGAGGAAGAAGAGAAAGAAGAAGAGGAAGAAGAGATCAGAAGAGTCGATAAGGCCCAACATGTGATTTGTTTGGTGCGCACGAAGTGGGGTCACCAAGCCACTATAACTTCAGCTTCCCACGGCTTCTCACCTAGCGGACCGACCGCGCGCGAACGGTGCCGAAAGCTGAGGTGGGCTACACGGTCGAGAGCATGTTCGAGGCTCACCGGTGGTGAACCGGAGAATGGGGGAACTTCCCAGCGTTCAAGGGCCAATGAACAGATTAATGTTTACTTAATGCAACAAGGTTCTTGGTGACCTGATTTAGGTGAATTTTTGAAGGCGCTGACCGATCAAGACTTGTGCAGCAGATTGCCCAGCCAGGCCGAATGTCTCAATGTCTCCTTTCTGAACCTGTGAACGTGGTGTCTTGACGTGTGGTTGCTCCGCTCGGTCTAGGGGAAGAACTGCTTGGTGATCTCCACCGAACAGCCGGGCTTCTTCAAGGATCCAATGCTTGGAGCGCCCAGAGGATGAGGGGCGCTGAGACGTAAGGCATCGATAGTGCATGGATTCAGGGCGTGGGAAAGGAGGTGCTAGGATGTGCTAGGTGGTGGATGAAGGATGATGAAGGTGTTTTACAACTACGCAAATTTTAAGGGAAAGGTATAGAAGCACGTGCTAATTGGTTTTCAGCTTGTGTTTCCCTTCCTCCCAAATCTACCTCACCCGGAGCATGGCATCAAAGGGAAGCCTGCTTACTTGGAAAAGCAGGTCCGCAGTTTGTAGCACCCGTGCACGGCCCGTGCGCCCCAAACGACTTGCACATGCGACCTGCCAGCACTGCATGTGCACCTCACGTTTGAGGAAGATCCGCACAGTTGCCTTGGGAGCGCTCTCAGGCAGCCAGAGCGCAGACCTTGCGTTTTATGGCTTCTCTTGGGAGCTCACAAAACATGTATCGCCGAGGGACGTATCAACATCCTAAAGGTCTGGAACTAAATCTGGACTATCATGATTATGAACATATCATATTTGGATGTTGCATGAATTTGTTGCCTCTTGGGGGGTATGCATTTGAAGACCTTCTTTTTGGTAGCGCACTTCAGACTCTTCATATCACTTCATGTGGGGCTTCGACAACCCAATGCCTTTCGCAGGCTTGGTGTTGTTGGAGAAGGCCGGCTTGGTCCACAACGACGTGAAGCCGGACAACTTGATCTGGACGGAACCCAACCAGGCGAGCTTCGAGCTGCTTCGAGCTGCTTTGAGCTTCAGGCGTTGGGGTGCAGTCGACCGGTTGCTCGGTTGCCCGATGGTCGGAGGGTTTTGGACCTGGCAGTAGCACTGGTTGGACAGGAAGAAGTATGTATTTTCAAATCACGGAATAATGGCAAGTTTTATTGCCACCAATTCTGGTATGAAGGTCTACTGCGTTCGGAGTACTGGTGAAGTAGGCCCACCAACTGCCCCACTGCAACATCAACAAAGGTCTATGTCCCTCCACCGGAAGGATCCACATGTAGGTGGACCCCCTCCTAGGTTCGGATCGTCGACTTTGGCTGCGCACGTGCGAGACCCGAGACATCAGCAGACTGAATTCGCGGCACGCGGCGCACGTGGGAGGTATGGCTCAACCATGGACCCTCAAGGGTCAGGGTAAGTCCACACGATATTGAGAAGTTGAAACACCAAGAAGGTCCAAGCAGCTGCTGGGAAGATGTGCACCTTCTTGCAGCATGACTATCGTCCAAAGGCCAAATTACCATAGCTATACCACTCGTCAAGAAATTGAGGGCGCTTGTGCTTTGAGAAGTTGTGCATTTGCATTTGGCTCATCAGACAATGGTGTTGATGTTTGAGTCCAGAGGACACTTCGCCTAACAGTACTCGTAGAGCAAGATTGCAGCCAGACAGATGGTCCAGAAGTGTTCACGATGTCATTGGATACATTCCAAACAACTCTTCAAGTGCATGATTATTTCCGGCTCCAAAGACTCAAACACATAAGACTACCATAGGAACGCGGTTCATTGCTTCTACAACTAGAAGTGCTGGTGCTTTAACGGTAGGTATACAGCTGGGAAAGAATGTAATTTTGTCCCAGAGTCCTTGTTTCTACACTCCCCTTCCGAGAGGTTTCGCCCCCACTTTCGCCCCCAAACCGCGAGGCCTGGACCAACGTGAAGAGCGAGGACGCAACTGGCCAAGCCGGCTGTTTGGGGCGTAAAAGCCGAGCGCCACGTGGAGGAACCGTCGCTCTTCGGGCGGATCCCCCACGCTCCGTCCGGCTCCGTCCGGCTCCGTCCGGGTGACGAAGCGGCGACGAGTGACGAGCCAGTTCGAGCGCGACCGAGCAGCGTCGCGAGCGAGGGAGTGAGTTCGCTCGTGCTTGGGGCTGGTGGTTTTGGTGGGTGGGGGAAAGCAGGAGGCTTCAGAAGCTCAGAGGTGCCATAGGGATCGGTGGATCTGAGGGGTAGGAGAAGATGCAGAAGTATCCGGTTTGAAGTAGTCAACAAAGCGCGCGACATGTGGCTTTGGGTATGGTTTTCACTACTGGGTGGAGCGAAGCAAACCCAGCCCCTATGTAACTTGAAAAGGCTAGTCCTGCATTTCTTGGAACAGAGACGCAGTGCAAAGGCTTAGCAAGTACACTGATCTGCAATGGTTGACAGTATGGTTGAATTGGCTTTGAGCTCAAAGAAACCTGCACTGATTGGTTGACGGTTTTTTCCCAACATCCCCATCCACCCGAATGCGTTTACGGAACTGCACGGCTTGTTCACGGCTTTTCGCTCCTTTCAACACCTACCACCCACCCTTGTCTTGTCCTCGCACTTGCCAGGGCATTGGCCGAAGGAGGTGCCGGCCACTTAGGCAGGGCATTTGTTGTGTCGTCGCAAGGTTTAGGTCGTGGACGCCACATTTCTGTAGTATAGGAGATGGTGGCAGCGCACTATTTCTATAGGAGGCACTGGGAAAGGAACTATTTAGACTCTAATCTAGGAGTATGTTGGACCTGATTCTTTACGGCTTGGGTCCGCAGAATACCCCCCAAACTCGAACACCCATCCCAACCTCCAGCACCATCACCGCCCTCCACCATTCGCCGATCCGCCGCCGCCGATCCGCCGTGCCGCCGCATGTGACGCCCGTGCCGCCGCCTCGCCTCGCCTCGCCGAGCCGAGCCGTCCGTCGCCGATCCGCTGCCGCCGCCGAGGCAAGTGGTCGCCGGAGATGACGCTGCGCTTGCCCATCGGCCACCAGTCCGATGTCTGGGGCACCGCGGTGCCGGGCTCAGGGCTCGGAGAGGAGTTCCGGGGGTCGGAGGCTGAAGGCGCGGGTGGGGGAAGGGAAGTGGTGTGTTGGTGAACCAAACAGGTGGATGGAGGACGAAGGGGAGGAGGGAGAGTGCTTCAGGTTGTATTGAGAACAAAATGGACCAATTGGAGGTGAGACATCCCTTTGCTGCCATCGAATGACACGTGACTGACATGTCGGCGACCCTTTGCAAGAAGCACATGTGTGTGATTTGTGGGGTTCTATATGCCTTGGCCAAATGATGCTCTCTGCACACAGGTTTCATGTCATTCCTGATGTGAAAACACACGGCTCGGCTTTTTTGGGACTTACAACCTGCATCATGTTGTGATGTGGTTCATAGCGCTGACGTCCAAAATCAACGAGTCGCGCCCAAGGAGATCGACCCCAAGATCTACCCCGTACCCTCTCTTGAGGCTATGGCTATTTCCTCTTACAATCGAAAAACACATGTTCATAACGATAGATGTCAGATGATGTAAGATAGGACAAACCAGTTGGACCCTTCGAGAAGAGATGTGGACCATCTAGGCTCTATCTGGACTCTGGACCACCTCTTGGGATTGGGCGTCCACCTACTCATCTCAAAGCACTTGCCCCAGGCTTCCAACCACCATTGATTTATAGAGATACTAGCCATTACTAGCCATTACCGAACAACCATTGTTTTACTAAACATCTTTAAACTACCAAACCAGGTCGTTCTCTTTCGCGACTGATGGGTCTCTTGGACGGCCTTTCGCTCGCCGGGGGCCTTCCACCGACCGACCTCCCACCGAGGTCTCCTTGTGCGAACTCTTTTGTGGTCGCGTGGTTTGGCGCTCCGAGCAAGACACCGCGGAGGTTCGGACCAGCTGTCCGGACATCAGCGGTTCGGATGACAGGAAGCAGGTTCACCACGAAGAGATATATACCCTAGGGCTCCAGTCGGACCTTCTTAGAAGGTGGGACTGGGGTGGGTTTAGAGGTTCCAGTCATACCTTCTAAGGAGGTACGACAGGAGCCCTAGGGATATATATATATATTTTTTTTTTTTCTACAAGGTGATTTAACGTTTGTCATGATCGCCCTCCAAGGTGATTCTTGCACGCAGCTTCTATTTACGGTCAGAATATAAAGCAGTGTGAGAGAATTCTCATGTTTCATGATTTTTCCGGAGCTTTTGAAGCTCCTCTGAATGTGTTCTCCAATTGGTTTAATCACGCTTAATCACCCGTAGTGAGCCACTGCCTGCATGTTTCGTTTGGCTCACCGTTGCTAGTGGCATGCCAGGTGGTCATGGCACAAGCTTTGGGCTTGTGCAATCTGCGCGATGGCTTGCCACCGCTCCTCGGGCCAATGCTTTTGGTCAGCGTGCAGCGGGTTGGGGGGTCGTTTGATAGATGGTTGGCTGATGTCAATCCTTTACCTGACACGATGGATCCTGAGGACTGCTGGTTTTTCAGGCGGGTTGAACCCACTTAAGCAGTTGACGGCCAAAAGTGTCGCTGACAAGCCGGGAAATGAGTGGGTCACTCACCAGGCTAGGTTCCTATCATATTCCGCTGACATATACCGAAAAAAATCACAATTCGATCAACGAGTGGATCCTGACGTCCTGTGCAAATACTGAACGGCATGTAAATCAAACCCAGAACAAGCACATAAATGCTCGAAACCATACACATACGTGCATCGTTGTACTCAAACCAAAAGCTGCAACTCAAAAGACTTTGGCAGTACCGCCCTCCACCTCCCTCCACCTCCCTCCTCCTCCCTCAACCCCCCTCCACCCCCCTCCACCCGCTTCACCCTCCGTCACTGACTGCACACCCCGGTCAAGGTCCTTGTTACGTCGGAGCCCTTTGGACGTGCGGCAGCTCTACACGCCGGTGGGGAACAGACGTGCGTGGACAGAGTCGAGTCGACCATCGAGCCGTTTGACCTGCGACGGCCACTGCGGAGGGGACCTGCCAACATTTGGCTGAGCAGGAATTTATGATGATATAGTCAATTGTATATAATTATACTTTTGGTAAGTGAATAATGATGCGGGAATTCCTGAATTTATAAAGGCTGTGCCAAGTCTGCAACAGCCTTTTGTGACTTGCCATAGACCGCTTTGAGTCAGCCTGGAACTCGCCACCCACGCAGTGGGAGCGCCTAAGCGGACCTTTCCGACGACCGCACACGCGGAGTCAGGGCCGGCGGCACTGGCCGGTGCGTCGCACCGGGAGCAGTTTGGAGGCCATCAAGTTGGGGTAGCTCAGCGGTTGCACGGCCGTGAAAGCAGCTGTTGTGAAGGCAGCTGATGAGCGTCCGAATTGAAGCGATAGAAGCTTTTGCGGAAGGTTTTGGGGATGACCCCTAAGAAGGGCTGTTCCACCTCGTGGATGTCCCGAACCATGTCTCACAGGACTGCACAGAAGGGGTCTGGGGCTGGGAAAAGGAACATTTGAGAGCCTCCGAATGGGAGAATGGTCTAAACAAAGGGTTGCACTTAGTGAGGCCTAGGCCTAGGCCTACTGAGGCCTACCAAGCCTTACCAATGATAGGTGAGAACTGGTAGTCTTTACTGAGCCCTGGTTGCATTCAAACACTCAAAGCAGCAAAGAGAGCAAGTAAGACTCAGCACCACTCACTAAGAAAGATTTTGGCCTCAGAATCCTTACTGAGAACCATGGAGTCTTTGTAAACCTGATCTATCTTAGCCGGATCTGAACTGATCTGATTTGTCTTGTCAAATCCGTCCTCTCCGTTGTTTTATGGTGGCTACTTAGTGGCCACTTAAGCTCAAGTTTGGGAATAAGTACCTAAATATCACAAAATACAACTGCACATTGATTGAGCTTTGATAGACAGTTCAATGGAGCACTCTTTGCAGATGTGATGGGATGTGATGGGGATGTCCGGTTTATCGATCCTATTTTTGAAGAGTATAAGAAGCTCCGATAGCCTCCGTTGAGGGGAAGATCCCTTTTTCCACACTTCTGGCGGCAGTCCTCAATGGAAAGTGTCCTAGAGGTATAGACATGGGATGACCTCCTTCCCTTAAGCCTCTTCTTATTCCTCTTATTATTATTGGACCACCCAAAACAACAAACTTTGTATTTCTCTTTAAAAGAAACAACCTTCATATTCCTCACTGATCACCACCACATTCATTTCACCTGCCCCCCAGTCCAGCCATGACACTGTGCCAAACCACGGGGGCCTCGCGACAAACCATTCGTGGCCTTGTGCATCAGATTTCCGAGGCCCAAGCGCTGGGGCCTGGAGCAGATCCTGGGCATGGGATGGAAGGACTCCGCCAAGGCGGGTCCATGGCTGATGGTGTCAGGCCCCCCGGTCCACTCGGATGTGACATGTGACATGTGCATTTCTCGTTGGTCCATCGGGGCCTCCCAGTTTGGACCAATTGCATCCAATTGCCGCAAATAGCCAGATCTGGGGACGGAGGGAAGACGAGCCTGTGAGAGTGGTACGATAGGCAGGCATTGAAAAGGTTCCAGTCCGTGGTTGGGCTTGGAAGGTGGTCTACCGTGGGTGTCCGCCATGGTTTTGGAGGTGTATTATTCTACACCCAGAAAACCTGTGGTTTTGGGTTTGGAAGATGTTTGACACATGTTGACCACTATAGACTATAGTTGGACGATGACCATGTCTCTTCCATGAATACCCTGTGACCCTCGGACCGAAAGTGCTCTACAGCAGCTGCTCCATGATCCCCCTGTCCAGCTCGGTGGCCTTTCGCCCAGGCGGACCTGGGCGAATTCCTCCTGAGTGCCTTGGTGCTGGCCTCCTGGCTACGACTGGAGACCCCGACCCGGCGACGACGGAAGAAGGGGCGTGGCGGGAGAACGGCGGGAGAAGATGCGGAAGACGGATGCGGAGGGGACTACGGTCTTACGTAGGAGGGGGAACTGACCGTGTCCGGCCCTCCACGGCACCTTTTGCCGTGAGTGACCTGAAAACCGAATCAAGTCAAGAAGGTTGTGGTCCGCCCAATGCTTTTTTTCCTCATTCAAACCTGACAGTGCCTATATACATATATGTGTACTGTGTCTATAGACTGGCTAACCACAAGAATTCCGGTCCGCCATCTTCTATCACCCAGGAAATAAGTCAATGGATCCGTGGTGTTCATTTGTTGGTCAAATAAAACCCAATGGAAAACCTAGGAAAAACCAATGGAAAGCCCAACTTCGCAAGCGGAACCAACCAAAAAACCATGTCCAGAGTACTGACCGTCTGACCTTCCAACGGCGCCTGACCTTCCAACGCGCCGCCGCCGAGGATCCCGTCTCCCGGCCCTCTGCATCGGAGTTGCTGCAGTCCGGAGCTCCGTTTCGGAACTGAAAAGGCATGGTAGACATTGGTAGACCATAGACTGCAGTAGATATACCAAGATGATGACAAGATATACCAAGGGTTACGGAATATAGGATAAGTATGTTTTTGGGTGGAATATATTATATATATATATTGACTAGAGTGTTCGTATGTACAGCCCATATATACTCCGCTATAGGTACTGCAGACACGTGACTCTTGACGTGTTTTGGCTCAAGGGAAAAAGGCGTTCCGTAACGTCGAAACCTCGTTTTCATGGTAGCGCACGAGTCCGGTGAAAGTGACAGGGACAAAGCGCTGCGCATAAAGGAAGAAAGGCACAGTAAAGTCGAGAGCTCCGAGGAGGAGGAGCTGGGATCCTCGGGAGCGGCAGCTTCTGCCGCCCCGAGTGGAAAAGAAGAAGAAAGGAAAGGAACAGAGGAGGAGAAAGAGCCTTTGCCAGCCACATCAGCGGCGGAACCAGCCGCAAACACCACTCCGGCGGTTGTAGAAACTGCCGAAACAACATCAGCGGTTGAAGGAACCGCGGAAACAAAAGAAGAGGAAACAAAAGAAGAAAAGACTACAAAAGAGAAAGAAGGAGGAGAAGAAGAAAAGCCTGAGCAAGACCCCATAGTAGAGCCAGAGGCTGAAGCGACTGATCCAGTCGCGCAGCCATCCTCATCTGGCCGAGTGATCGCCGACTTCCAAACCTCCCCAGAAGGTGTCAAAACAGGTTGGGAGGTTCGTGGCATTCACGCCAAACATACCCCAGCCAAAGTTGATCCCAAAGCACCTTGGAGGGTAAAGAAGAACATTTGGGGACAGGTCAAGAAGCATCCAGAGCCACAATCCGGATTTCGACTTCGAAGCAAGACTTCGCTTCAGTACCGGAGGCTCAAGGACCTGGTCAGGCTGGAGAAGAAGAAGGGTGTCATCACAGAGGATCTGAGGAGGCGCATCAAAGAGTTCGGAAAGGGGCGCACTCCACAAGAGATCAAAGAAGAGCGGGAAGAGCAGAAGGTCCGTAATCAAGAGAAGCGGACCAAGAAAAGGAAGACCTCAGAAGCGGCTGATCCAGCCGAGGAGGAGGAGGTCGAAGAAGAAGAAGAGTCGGTGAGCCATCCAAGTCCGGTTCGACAGCCTCGAACACCGGACGGGCCACCGCCGGCTAAGCGACCGCAAACCCGCGACACCCAGCGGGGACGGGCGGTCTGGGGGCGTGCACTGGAGTTGAACCTCCGCATCATCGCCCTAGCCAACGAACGGGCCCAGCGATTGACGATAGAAAATTGGAAATTAGAGAGCCCGTTCCAAGTGCGAAAGTTTGCGGCCGACGAACTTTGCGAGCAGCGGAATCTCAAGGGCACCGTTGCATTGGCCGCCATTCGCGAATTGTGGAAGACCCCCAACGAACAAGGAAAAAGAGGATCCAACGAGGCTTGTAGTTCTTGTGACGAACGGCGGCAGGCACAGCTGCCGGTGGTGAAGGACTACATCAAGCGGCGAGGACTTAAGGGACCTGCCGTTCTTGGATCGAGCGCCAAGTCCAAAGCGGCGCCAGCTGTGAGCCTGACACCTGGGCCGAAAGTGAAGGCCAAATCGAAGGCCGGACCAAAAGGAAAGGCCAAGCCATCCGCCGCGCCAAAAGTAGCGGCTGAAGCGAAGGCCACAACTGTGGGTCGTCGCCCGGAAGAACTCACACGGACTACTGTTGAAGTCCGTGGAGTGCCAAAACCTTCCGATCCTTGACCGGGCGAACCGCCCGCGACTGCCGCTGGAAAAGGAGTGAGCGGCAGCAGCAGCAGGGGTTGAGGGCAGGAAACCATGGAACAACAGATCCAACAATTGAGTGAAATGGTACTTCAACTCCAACAGAATCAAGCGAGGTTGGAGCAAGAGAATCAAGTGTTGAGGGAGTCTCAAGGTGGGGTATCAATGCTAGCTTCAGCTGTAGGAGAATTGGCTAAAAGCCTTGAGAGGAAAGATGATAGGAAGAAGTCCCAAATCCTCATGGACACCAAAGGGTTAGGACGCCCCGAAAGTTTTGGAAATGTTGAAGGGGATTTTCGAAAATGGGCCAGGAGCATTGATAACCTGTTCATAACTACTTTTGGGAGAGAGTTCATTGAAGTTCTTGAGTATATTTTGGAACAGGAAGACGCGATTGAAATGAGTGCTATGGAGTCCGCATTTGGGACTGGAACCATAGCAGCTATCGATGATTTGGAGGATAAAGCTGACCAAATTCATCGCGTGCTCCTGACCCTGACCTCGGGTGAAACAGAGGATTTGACGGTAGGAGCTTCAAATGGGTTTGAAGCATATCGGCGAGTTCACCGCCGTTGGGATCCCCGAACCTCGGGACGGAAACGCAATATACTTCGAGCGATTCTCCAACCGGAGAGAGTCAAGACATGGGCCGCGGTGAGGCCAGCGATCGAACAGCTCGAAGAGCTCATCAGGCGGTACGAGTCCCGGAGGAGTGCCGCAGGGATTAGGGAAACCCTATCGGACGACATCAAGTCCGCTTCATTGGAGATGCTGGTACCCCCAGATCTGGAGAAACATCTTTTGTTGAACAAGAGTAGATTGACAACCTATTCGTTGATCAAGCAAGAGATTGAACTTGTCATTGAAACATCCCTCACATCAAAGTCATCTGTTCCAAAACCAGGTTCATCAAGTTCAAGTTACCAAGGACCTCAACCCATGGACGTCGATTCGATAGGACAATGGATTGCAAGCCTAGTTAAAGGAAAAGGTAAAGGAAAAGGTAAACAGGCCAAAGGTGATGGAAAGAAAGGCTCAAGCAAAGGGGGTTCAAGTAAAGGCTCAAACCCGGCTCAAGATATTACCTGCTACAATTGCGGTAAGAAGGGACACCGAGCGGCCGATTGCTGGAGCAAGAAACGGCCGGATGGAAAAGGCGATAAGTGGTCAGGTTCAGGCAAAGGAGATAAGAGTGGTAAAGGTGGCAAAGGCAACAAAGGCAAAGGTGGAAAAGGCGGCAAAGGCAAAGCCGCAGGAAGTATGGAAGAGATGGACGAACCGGATGATGGCGTTGAGCCAGCTCCGGAGGCTGATGTCGGAATGCTCATGGCAGACTTGAGCGGAATTGGAATGACGGACACCTCATCCGCCAAAGAATGGATGAAGTTTAACCTGGACACTGGAGCAGCCCAGACAGCCATCCCGAATGGCTGGGAGGACCGAGTGGTTGTCAGTGAAGGCAACGGAGTTGTATTCAAGACTGCATCAGGAGAGTTGGTGCCCAGTCAGGGCATTGGAACCTTTGAAGGGTTCGACGAGAGCGGCAACAAATGCCGTGTGAAAGGTTCAATGGCTGATGTTCACAAGCCATTGATTTCAGCATCCAAGTGCTTAGGCTTTGGAAGGATTGCAGTTCTCGATGCAAAAGGCGGAAACTTGATTCCGCAAGGGTCCAAAGTTGGAAAGGCTGTCCAGGCGATCCTGGAGAAAGCGAACGCTGCAGAGCAGCGGAGTTGGATCCCTGTATATCAGGAGCAGGGAGTTTACAACTTCTACTTGAGAAAGCCAGGGTATAAACCGACAAAGGAATGCTGTGGCATCGCAGAGTTGAACGCCACAGGAGAGAGAGGAGATGCCTCTATGGATTCAGGCCGACCTGGTCCAGAGGGGCGAGAAGAGGATGATGAGTTGGAATTAGTTGATGAGGTTGAGAAACCCATCCAGATAAGAGCGCCGGAGGATCCAACCCCGGCTGAGATCGAAGAGCACGAGGCGACAGGCCATGTGCAATATCGAAGTTGGTGCCGGCATTGTATTGCTGGACGGGCTGTGGGACAGCCACATCGAACGAGGTCCGAGGAAGAGAAGGCCAAGAGCCTTGTGCCCACAGTGGCAATGGACTATACGTTCATGTCACGGGGCGGCGTGGAGGACGAGCGAGTGAAGCCGATCCTCGTAGTGAAGGATGAGAGGACACAGTCCTTAGCGGCGACCTTCGTGGACTCGAAGGGAGCGACGCCGTATGCAGTGAAGTTCGTGGCGAACTTCCTGAAGAACTTGGGACACCGCAAGGTGGTTCTCAAGTCGGATGGTGAGCCATCCGTGGTAGCCTTGAAAGAGGCAGCGGCGAAAGAAACCGGCATAGACTGGGTTTCGGAAGAGTCGCCAGTAGGAGACCATCAAGCGAATGGTCTGGCAGAGAACGCCTGCAAGGAGGTCAAACGTCAAGTACGAGTCCTCCGCAGCGCGTTGGAAGAGAAGCTCGGCAAAGAGCTCAAGGATGATGATCCTGCATTGGCATGGCTGCCAAGGCAGGCGGGAGACCTGTTGAGCAGGTACAAGAAAGGTCAAGATGGCAGAACGCCTGAGGCCAGAAGATGTGGAAAGCAATGGCGAAAACCTGCCATAGCCTTTGGCGAACGCCTATACTTTAGGGAAGTAGGCGAGGGAGTTCGCATCCTGAAAGAAGGACGCTATGTAGGACACCATGGCCGAACAGGATCCATTTTGGTGATGACGGCCGATGGCGTGCGAAGAGGCACAGGAATCCGGCGGCTGAGTTCAGCCGACCGCTGGGACCCAAGTGATTGGGACCTTTTGCGGGGCTTACCGTGGGAACATTCCGCGGCAAGGCCTGCCGGTGAGCAGTTGATGCTCGAAGAGCGCCTTGTGGTACCACCTCCCAAGGAGGAACGAGTGGCACCACCACAACAGAGGCGAGTGTACATCAGGAGAGAGGATGTGCACAAGCATGGAGCCACAGAAGGCTGCCCAGGATGCAGATGCATCTTGGAAGATAAGAGGACGACCTTGCCGCACACAGAGGCATGCAGAGCAAGGATCACCGAAGCAATGGAAAAAGATGAAGCTGGGCAAGCGAGACTTGAAGCCCATGCAAAGAAGAGGAAAGAACGGCAACAGCTTGACACTGTGAAGCCGAAAGTCGTGGCCGACAAAGACTCCGACATCCCAGCCGAAGACGCGGCTGGGGAACCAGAAAAGAAGGAAGAAGCAACGAGCGCAGGGTCGGGAAGCTCACCGCCAGCAGCAGCAGAGGGTGAGAAAACCTATCCCGATGACCCGAAAGAGAGATATGAGATGAAGAGGCAAGCAGCCGAGATAGAGAAGAAGCCAGTGGCGAAAGCCAAGGTAGCAACAGAGCCCAAGAAGAGAACAGGAGAACTTCGGATAGATCCACCTGGGGCAAAGGTCAAGCCGAATCCAGTTCAAGGAACAAAGAGGTCCGCAGAGACCGCCGTAGAAGACCTTGATCCCAGAGTGGAAGAGAGTCCAAAGAAAACGTCTCAGTTTTCACATGTTCCAGAAACACCACCAGCAGGGTGGAGGCCAGATGCAGCCAGCTTAGTAAAAGAGAAGGAGATCGCAAAGCAGCATCTGAAGAAGATCATTCAAGGAACCTATGAGACGAGCGGCATTGAGATCTCTGAGCAAGAGATCGGAGACATCGCTCATTTGAGCATGCAGATGTCAGCAGTAGATATCATGGAGATCTACTCGCCCAAGAGGTTCACTGCGCTTGCAGAGCGCTACAAGTTGCGACCGGGTTTTGCGGTCGACTTGAATGAAATGAAAAGTGATGGAACATACTGGGACTTGAACAAGCCTGAAGATGTTCAAGAAGTGCATGACATCCTTGAGAAGGACGAACCGGCGCTTTTGACTGGTTCGCCACCGTGCCATATGTTCTCGCAGCTCCAGAACCTCAACTGGAGAGGCATGGCACCGGATGTCCGGAGGAGGAAAATGGACGAAGCGGTCCACCACCTCCATACGAGCGTAGAGCTGTATCTCAAGCAGCATCGCTCAGGGAGAAAATTCCTCCACGAGGCACCTTGGTCCGCGACCAGTTGGAAGGATGAGAAAGTCGCGGCCTTAGCAGAGGAAGATGGAGTGTTCATAGTGAAGGGTCCAATGTGCAGGTGGCAAATGATGGCCACCGACCGAAGAGGACTCCAAGGCACCGGCTATGTGAGAAAGGAGACCGGTTGGATGACCAACGATGAAGGGTTGGCCAGAGTCTTGCAAGGAGTCTGCTCGAATGAATCGGGCAAAGGACCATGGCACCGACACATCCATCTGATCGGAGGCATTGCAAGGCAAGCAGCGGTATACCCACCGCCGCTTGTGAAAGCAGTGCTAAGGAGCCTGCGTGACACACTAGCTGAGAAAGGTGAGTTGAACACCTTTGATTTGTTTGCAGCAGGCCCAGTTCCAGAGATGCCTCTGATGGACCCTGAGTTCGAAGAAGTTTATATGGATGATGTGAACGGCGGCATTTTGCCAGCTGAGAAAGTGAAAGAGGCAAGACGCCTTGAAATGAATTATTTGAAAGAAAAGCATGGTGTTTATGTGACCCGGCCGAGAGCCGAATGTTTTGAGGAAACGGGGAAGCCCCCGATTCCAGTCAGATGGTTGGACACCAACAAGGGAGATCCAACAAACCCGAACTATAGGAGCCGATTAGTTGTGCGTGAGATAAAGGCAAGAAAGACCAAAGAAGAACAATTGCCAGCCAACTTGCTTTTCAGCAGCACGCCGCCATTGGAGGCGATGAGACTGCTGTGCTCGTTGTGGGCAACAAAGAGAAAGTCCTGCCACAACCAGCCGCTGAAGCTGGGCTTGTGGGACATCTCACGAGCACACTTTTATGGAACTCCAAAGAGAAAGATCTACATAGAGCTGCCGCCTGAGGACGAAGCCAGCAAAGATGGACAAACCTGTGGACTTCTCGTGAAGTCAATGTATGGAACACAGGATGCTCCAAATATCTGGCAGACGCACTACACAGAGACTCTGCAGAAAGCTGGTTTCCGCAGAGGCTTGTCAAATGCGTCAGTCTTCTACCAAGAAGCTTGGGACGTCAGAGTGATGGTGCATGGAGATGACTTCCTAGCGCTTGGGGACGCCCAACACTTGGAGAAGCTCAGCCAAGTCCTCAAAGATGCCTATGAGCTGAAATGTCTCGGAATTCTTGGAGACGAGGATGGAGACCGAACAGAAGCTCATTTTCTGAATCGGTTAATCCGAGTTGAGAAGAAGAACGGCAAAGGATCAATTGTGATCGAAGCCGATCGGAGACATGTTGATCTTTTGATCCAGGCATTTGGTCTGGAAAAGGCAAATGGTGTGGAATCACCAGATGTCAAGAAGTCGGCAGATCAGCAGATGCTGGAAAGCCGCAGTCCGCTGCTTGATAAGAGCGAGGCATCGAAGTATCGTTCAGCAACGATGCGTGCTGCGTACTTGTCCCAAGATCGACTTGATATTGGGCACGCAGTCAAGAACCTTGCTCGAGGTATGGTATCACCAACAGAAGCCAAACTTGCTGACTTGAAGCGTCTCATCAGGTACTTGAAGAAATACCCTGATGTTGGGCAATGTTTTGGTTCGCAGCAGATACCCTCAAGGCTGAGGGTGCAGGTCGATGCCGACCATGGTGGTGACGCTGTGACGCGCAAAAGCACGACTGGCATGGTTGCTATGTACGGCATGCACGTGTTAAAACACAGTAGTAACATCCAATCCACTGTAGCCCTTTCAACAGGTGAGAGTGAATACTACGCACTTGTGAAGGGAGGATGATCTGTGGGCTTAGGCCTCCAAAGCCTATGCGCAGACCTTGGTTTGGAATTAGGAGTCACCATCGAAGGCGATTCCAATGCAGCCAAAGGAACTGTGAATAGAGTGGGTTTGGGTAAAGCCAGACACATCCAGACTCGCTACCTATGGTTGCAAGAGAGGGTTGCCGAAGGCCACTTGAAAGTGCACCACGTTCCAGGAGTCAAGAACAAAGCCGATGTTTTGACCAAATCGGTTCCTGGAGTGCAGCTTCGCAAAACCATGGAGGACCTGCAATATGCATTCCTCAGCAAGCGAAGCAAAGGACAGTTAGATGTTTTGGAGTAAGGTCCCTGGCCAAGCTCCACTACCACAACTGAAAGTGGCTAAGCAGCGAAGAGTTTCACATGTTTCCTTTTATGCTTGCGCAGCAGTACAGTGCTTTGCAAGAGGAGGAGTGTTCGTATGTACAGCCCATATATACTCCGCTATAGGTACTGCAGACACGTGACTCTTGACGTGTTTTGGCTCAAGGGAAAAAGGCGTTCCGTAACGTCGAAACCTCGTTTTCATAGAGATTAATTAATACCTGGACCATCCTGTCTGGGTGTCTTGGCTGGAGATCCCGGATAGTAGTGCAGGGTAACCCATTGGTGACTCAGACAGGATGGTCCTGGTACGTGGTCATATTCTTACTGCTTGTAATTAGCAACCACTTCTTTGACATCAGCTTTGCACTCTTGGAAACAAGCTTCCATCCGCTTGTGGCAAACATATGTTATGTGTCGTGTCTATTAGATGTTCTTTCTTACGCAGTTGGATTTACTCTAGTTTTGTTTGTTTCATTCATGACCACTTCAGCCGTCAATGGTGAGGTCTTGCAGTTTCCTGCAGCCCGGCGCGGAGCACGCGGAGCACGCGGAGCACGCGGAGCTCCAGCAGGACGGGAGGAATTGTCAGCTCCACCCGCATCGGTGAGTCCCGGGAGCCTCCACGTTAGCTGAGTGAGTACGTTTAGGGGTGGCTCCCTAGTGGTCTTCCGTTCGTGCACAGCCAGCAATCTTAGGACGGACCGGTTCGGATGCTCCAGGTGTTCTTTTGGTTGCCGCTGCCGGTTCGGTTTCGCGAAAGCTGACAGTTCTTATTGGGGCTCGACGGGTCGAATGAAAAAGGATGTTTCACACCGATGAGGTCGACTGCATGTTGGGTCCTCAGAAACCTCAGAGTTTGAAGGTTTTGGACGTCCAAAACACATCGATCATGACATGAGGTTTTTTCAACCCGAGGCACCCATGCCGCGCCTCTTGGCGCCAGCTACTCACCCGTGCCGCAGACGATCTCATGATATGACATGAGTATATCTTGACTTTGCAATATTACATGAGATTACATCAGTATATCTGAACCATGTATATCTCATGATGCTCCAAACATGAAATAGGCATGACATAGACAGTATATATCCAATATCTCCAAACATCATTATCTCTTGATGCTCCAAAGATTATTTTACATGACTTTGCACATGTTTGGATTGTTGAGACTTCTGGCGCCGCAGGAGCCAGCTGGCTCGGCGCTGGCTCCCAAGGAGCCACTGAGGCGGGGTGGATGGACAGTTCGTGGTGGAAAATGCGGCTGGACATGAAGGTTTTAGGAACCCCAGTTCTCGGAACCAGTATTGGCAATTGGATTCTTTTTTTGGGGCGGAGTCAAACCAGGCGAATTCCCACAGTGATTCTTTGTGACCAGAACAGCTCGAAGCTTCTGGAGTAAGGCAGGCACTTTGCGTTCATTCAGTTCATTCAATGATTCAGGTGCCGCCTCTCACTTTCTTGATACGAATGATGAGGTTTATTGTATTTGTTCTATTCTATTCTTGAATGACCAGAAAGAGACCACCCTCCGGGTGTCTCAAGAAATCAAGGACTCAAGGACCCACAGTTCTTTTTGTCTAGCCAAGGACCCTAGTTTCACAAGTCCTTGGATGACTGTGAAAACCAAGTCCTTGGATTCATTCAAGAAAGCAAACCATTCAGTGAAACAGTCTGGTTCCACTATGTTTCACTGAATGGTTTCATTCCATCTACTCCAGGATGACTCAAGCTTGAAAGTCTCGTCCTTCCACAGCTGCGATCCCACATCCATCAGGCCCAATTCAGATGCGGAGACCGTGGTGGAGGCTTTATCCTGAAGCCCTGAGCCCTGAGCCATGCCCCGACACCAGGAGGAAGCATATCTTAGGAAGGGTGGGTGCTTAGGCTACTTACTACTTTGTCAGACTTCCAGTGTTGGAAGATGCGGACTCCCTCCCAAAACATGCTGAACTTGGGTAGCGAATTGACCGAAATGAGCAAAGAAAAAAGAACCAGAGAAATCCCCGATTGTTGGGATGGGCTTCGGCCTGAGGGCGTTTGGACTTCATTTGGACTTCAAGTCATTGGCGCATTTTTTCGATCAGAGTTCTCCTGGCCTTCCGGGTGCTTCTTCGAATTCTGTGCCTGAGTTGAGCAGTCAGGAGAGGCGCGACAAGGACACAACATATCTAGCTTGGTCTTGAAAGGAAGAAACAGCAAGCAGCGAGAATGTTTGATTACCTTGGTTCTGTCAATGTTTCTTTGTGTGTTTTGCAGACGTTGGCAAATCAGTTCCCTTTCAGAATTTCAAGGACACAGAGACGCATACCGTCCTGATGTATGTGCAAAGGCTTTGTGGTCCTGCAACCCCGTGTTGAGTGGGAGTAGGAGAAGTACATGGAGAACATCCCGAAGTGGCCTGAAACAGCTTTGGGGGCAATCAATTGGAAAGACCAGAGAAGCCTTTTGCCTCGCAGCCTCACAGATTTGAGGGATGAGCGATCTCGTTTGGGTGACAGCGGACATCACAAGTGGTTATCTTGATCATCAAGACACCATGCGTGGTTATCTCATCCCAAAAGATCACAAGTGGTTATCTTGATCCTTTTCAGTCACCCTCCATCAACAAGTTTTGGTTGTGTTCGGCCAAGTTTGGACACTTCGAAGTGGAACATGGCCCCCGTTTATGGCCTTTTGACCTTTTGGAACATAGGATGGAAACCCTCCGTGAGGAAGATTGCAAAAAAATAGGTTTGTTCTGGCACCAACAACAGTTTGCCCCACTTTTCGGAGTGTAAGGCCTTTGGAGCGGTGCCTTGTTTGGAAGAGCCCTCTCTCGACTGCTCGAATCTTCGGTTCCCGCAGAGATTGCAGAGATCTGCCGGCCTCCGCCACCGGTGCGATGAGTGAGGAAAACCGCCACATTATTGGGTGCCACAAAGGCCACCTGTGTAGAGCTGTGACAGGAGCTTGGCAGATGACTTCTTGCCCATTTCAGTCAGATCGTCTCTTTCCTTGTTGAGTGGCCCAAGGGAGGATAGCTGTAGGGCGCACGAAGCGGACACATCTCCAAGAGCTGAAGCACCTTCAACACCCCAACAGAGGTTGAAGAACCTTATTGACTATCCCATAGGTACCCTGGTAGGGTCCTATATGCTTACTTAACCTTTGTTTGCCCTTTTCTGCCAAGCTCTCTGCTCGGAATCCAGCTTCCCTGACGTGCGAGTGAACGTGCGCAGCAAGAGCAGGAATGCGCCATGGGTCATGTTCACGAAGATGGATGGTCCGCTGCTGTTGTCATCCACCGTCGCATTGCCGTTTTAAGGTATGTGTATGGTGTGGCCCAAAACACCAGCAACAGTCGGCAAGAGATGATCACTAATTCTTGAGCCAGGCTTTTAGTAACCATCATCATCTACGTCATCACTGTCAATGGGATATACCCAATGTATACTGACATTCATGCTTTGAAGGGACGTGAAGGGACCCTCCACACATCCATCATATCTTTGATGAGGAACTTCAATCTCTTGACCATTCAGTTGTTGAGAGACCCTTCTCACCTTGTAGTGGTCCTCCAATAGATGGACACGGTTTCCAATACATTTTTTGTGGATTTTTTGTTCTATCTATGTGGGGGTCTGTGTCTACAGTGAGCAGCAGACTGACTGGATGTACCTCACCATAGTAGACTGACGTGAGCTCGGCGGACGATGCTTGTACATTGCATGCGTTAATTGCCGTTCCAGCCCGGGCGGCCCCGATGCGGAAACGAACGGCTCAGAAACATGAGCCAATTCCCGCAGCAAATGGCTGAAGAAATGGCTGGAAAAGAGTGAGGCATGGAGTGGGGGTGGTGGAAATGAGTTGAAGACCATTCTTGGCTAGCACTTTGAAGACTGAGACGATGGGTTGCTTGATTGGAAGATTGAGTCTTCTTCACTTTATATTTCAATCTTCAGTTTAAACACCTGTTCCACTGAAGTGGGCTTGACGAGGCTGAGCGAGGATCAAGGCGTTTGTGAGCATTGAACGGGTGAGACAAACCGACCTGCTTCAATCAAAACAACTGGCAAAGCGTGTCCAATGCTTGCTTGAAATGGAACGCGTAGAAGAATTGCCCGAATTTTAAATCATTATGGATTTCTGAATGATTCTTCGTGGTGCGGTTGTCGTTGACCCACAAATGGCGGCAGAATGGAACATCTTGATGATTTACACTCTGGAGCAGCAAGCTGCTCTTTTGTATCTGTGGAACAACATGAGAGATGCTCTTCTTGACATTTCTTGACTCTCCTCAGGCGCACTCTTAGTATCTCCTATAGTGCTTTTGCCGAAGGGACTTGCTAAGCCGCCACGTCACCAAGTATCACGGTCAAACCCTTTCAACCGTCACTCTTCCGTCCTCCCATCCGACAGCTCGGCTCAAGTTGGGGGTTTCTTCTGAAGAAAACCTTCGCCCCTTTGGTCCGAGCACAGGCGGCACAGCATGCCGGTGAGATGTCGCTCGGGCCGTGGTGGTCTTCTAGGGGTGCCATTCCCGGTGGTCGGTGTGGTGGTTTTGGTCCATCTTTCATGGATCTTGTCTTGGTTTTGCTTAGGATTGATGGTTTTCCTGGAGAAGAAGCCCCTAACCTGGGGAAGATGTTTTGTCCCAGTTCCTTATCAAGCAAATCCAAGTTGGGGAGCCTCTTGCGGACCAAAAGTGCCAAAGAAATTCTCTTGTGGAAGTGCACTATCTACATTGGGGGTGTCCGATCTGACCTGTAACAGTCAGTCAACAAGAGCATCACAATGTTCGAGATTTCGGCCTGCAACAAAACCATCATCATCATCATCATCATCATCATCATCATCATCATCATCATCATCCACTGGGCCCAGGGAATAGGATATACCTTGGGTCTCCGGACGCGCCGCCTCCGCATTCCCCCAGGCAGCGAGCCTCAGGAGGCTTTCCGGACGTGCCGCTGCTTCCATCCCCGGTGAACGAAGCGCCTCGGACGGGTGGAGTCAAGGGATAGTTCTGCAGGATTTCCCATTCCCAGTTTTCGCAGATGGCAGAAACTGACTGGCTTGAGGCGTGAGAAACAGAGTTCTGGGAGAGGTTCTGGGGGTGTTTTGTTCAGATGGTTCAGTGCCAGAGCCCTTGTGAATCCTTGTGATATAGACCTCTGGCTGGGTGATTCATCTGGTATTGAGACTAGTGACTAGTCAGTACTCACAGTGTTTCTTTATGATCTATCCAAAAAGTGACGAAAGCTCTTGGATCCACATGAACACCTTCAGATCTTTGGACAAGGAAGACTGAGAAGCTTCGTCACCGAGATTGGAATCAATCAGGAAGGGAGTTATGAGTTATACAAGAACTGAGGAGGTGAGAAATCAACTATTTGATCATGTTTTGAATTTTACTTCGTCATTCATAGCACGGCTGCTACAGGCGACAGCCATAGGCGCGAGCAATGAACAACATGCTCAGCCGTTTGACCTTGATCCAATCCGGCGGTGGCAAGAAAACTGTGCCCACCGAGCCCGAGCCTGAGCGTTCAAGAGACGCCTTCGCGACGCACTTCTTCGCCTTCGCGTGCTGCTCCGGAGGTTTAGAGACCGGCGTGCTGCTGGTCGATGCGCAGGCGGGTTTCCATTGGTGGGGTTGGCTTCAGGGCGCTAAAGAAGGGTTTGCTCCCAGGGTCTCTGCTACTATAGACCATCACTTTGCGTTCATCCAGGTGCCACTTTTGGGGTGGCTTGTTACGGGTTTTTGCCAACGACATGAAAACAAATGCAACACGATGGACTTGTGAGATAGGTATCACATGAAACAAGTTGCCTGTCACGATGGATAGGGAATACATGGAAATCCTTTTCCTTCTCCATGGTTCTCCCAGTTTCCGGTTTATCTCTTCTTCGCCTTGGAGTTTCTTCTGGAGCTGGGCTGGGAATCCAAAAAAACACCGAATGCACGTCACGTCACTCAGACAGGTGACGGGCGCGCTGCCCCTGCGCTGTTTCAGCGCTGTTTCAGCGATGAAAGTGATCGCCCTGCCGGGGCACAAAGAGATGAGACCATGGAATCACCTGCCAGTGATAGACAGGAAAGAAACAACATAAGCATGAAGAAGCTCTTTCAAGTAGAATGCCGATCAGGCTTGAACCTGGCAATCGTTTTTGGGGCCACCAAGTTGAACCAAGTGGATGAGATAAGAACTTTTGGCCAGACTGCAGAGGGAAGTTCATGGTCTTGAGATGTTTTGAGATGGTCCATGTGCATCCATTTTCTTGGTACAAATTCTGGCACCATACCAAAACCAAAAAGAAGGGCATTGTCCATGTATCTTAATGAACGGCTTTTTCGTACAGACACCGTGGTGTATAGGTCTTCACCTCAGTCCGAAGACAGCCATCTTTTTTCCGCATTCCAACTGGTGTTTATTCCATATGTCCCCAGCAAGTCGAGTGGACAATAGGTTTGGCGAGGGTTGGTTCAGTGGTGCTGGCGATGGTTCCTACAAACAAAAACGGTCCCCGGACTTGTTCGATGACTCATCTGAAGCTCCACAAAGAGCTAAAGCTCTCGTGTCGTGCCCGTTGTCGGCTTTCCATCGACCCAAGGCTTGGCCAGCTTTTGGCTGCCCATGCATTAGACAGCCTCTCGGTGAACGAGTGGGCGCTGGACGGTCGTGAAGAGAGGGGCGTGTGAGACGGTAGGGTGTATGGAATGAGCCGTGCTACAAGCTCTCAAGTTCTAGAGGATGGAGTTCATTAGAGGCACATTGATGTGACATTTGATTCGAAGATTCGTGTAGCATAGGCTAGACGGCCCGACTGGCTAGACCCTGGGATTTTTCACTCTTCCCAGGTCGGGGGGAGGTCCCTCCCAATCCCATTGCAACCGGGGTCACCGTTGTGTCGTTTTTGGCGCAGCGCCGATGCGCCGAGCTTCGCGAGGCTCGTCCGAGCTGGCAGCTGGCTTGCCCTTCGTCCGCTTCGCTCGGGGCGCCTGGAGGTGTTGGCGAGTGGATTTGTTGGCTTGCCCGGTGCGCGACCCATCCCCCAAGAAACGTGGCTGCTAGACGACCCCTGGTAGAATAAGAGAGACCTTTGACATACAGCCAGACACGGGTATATTTTTGGGGGAGCTGCTTACTACTGGGGAGCTGCCTAGGGAAGGTGCTTGGAATCAGAGCAAAGAAGAGGGAATGAAGAGAAAACCTACTGGGCTCGCCAAGGAGCCCTCCCCTACCAGCTTTTTTGGTAAGGAGTGCCTATCAACAATTCGTTCAGGCCCGAAAAGCACTCTTGGCCGCCTTGGTAAGAGAACATCCCTTGACCCTGGCGTGTAAGTCCTGATAGAGCGCATATATGTCTTCAAGGAAAGCCATCAATATATCAAGCCTGTGGGAGTCGATCGAGCATTCGCGGCGAATGGTTTCTTTGGACCGATTGTGTGAGAGGTGACGGAGTAGCAGAAAGACACAGAGAAGAGTGTGGAGCTGGCTAGGGTAGTGAAGTGGAGTTTTCTAGGGTAGTTGTGTAGCTAGATGAAAACAACGGTGAAAACAACAGGTAGATCACACAATGCAGAGGTTTGGTTCTACATTCTCCAAGCAAGGTCTATATACCAGGACCATCCTGTCTGAGTCACCAATGGGTTACCCTCCAGCACTACTTAGGGATCTCCAGCCAAGACACCCAGACAGGATGGTCCAGGTAACTGCTGCAGAATGGAATTCAATCACCAAACCAGGCTTTCTTCATCACCCCCCCAAAAAAAAATCTGCCAGGTCCGCAGGTTACGACTTTCTTTCCGCGAACCGCACAAATTCAGGCAAACCGTTTGGATATTGTCTTTGGGGGTTCAAAAGAACACCCTCCATATCCATATCCATAGACATATACCAGGACACGTTCATTAACCACCCCTTGTGGGTCCTAGTACACCCTCCAGATCCATCAACCAACCATGCCCTCACTGTCGGGCCAACCGGCGGCTAACCGGTCTTCTCGCCGGTCGAGTGCCGGTCGCCGAGGACTTGTTGCAGCCGGGGTCTCCCGAGGGACGGAGACAGCAGAGACGGAGGGTTGGGGTACGGAGGTCAAGGAGAGTGGGTCTCGATTCCCCTGGCTGTCGTGTACATTGGAAAGAGACTGATTGAGGTCAGTGCTGTGTCCTCCACCTAGCGTGTCACCATGAAGAGCTGGATGCAGTAAGTGTGACTGCAAACATGACATCATCAGGAAGCCTCCGCAGCCAGAAAGGTGCTAAACCAAGAATCAACAGGAAAAAGGAAAACTGATCAGGTTGGAATTCTGAAAGCTTGTAACAGGACCCTCCAACAGGCCATTGATTAGTGCATATTATACATAGTACTACATGTTAGATAGCAAAGTACTTTGTTCCAACAGGTCGTTGATTACGTACAAATTGGAAGTATCCAAGTGTTGTGTTTCTTGGTGAAGTGAAGAGATAAACAAAAGATAACAAACTAATGATTACTAAAATTATGTTACTTAAACATAAACAAATACTTGTGTATTTGTTTCATTACTTTTTCTTTTCATTGTACAAAATATAGTGTTTAATTTGTTTTGTTATATATATATATCTTTAAATAAATAAACAACTGTTTGTTTGTTGATTCATTTTCACAATTTTTCTTCACCGCCACATCCCTGACCCCCCAAGGCAGACTGCGCGACGCAGCTCCCCGAGCGAAGCGGTGTCCGTGGGGAGCCCCGGAAGTGGTTGAACAGAGTTTGGGTAAGATATCATGTACCAGGACCCTCCTGTCGGGGTGTCTAGCCATTCTAGCCCCTTAGCTGTTAAGGGGTGTCCATTAACCACCCCTTGCGGGTCCTGGTAGACCCTTGACTATCTTATAAACGTTCAATTCAATTGGGGGGTGGTTGATTGATCAAGAGTCAAGAGTCTTCAATAGTATAGTAGTTTTGTAGATGTTCTAAGTGTTGGACTTGTTTTGACCGGTATTTTCTAGCAAGATTTGGAGTGTTTGGGAGCCAAATTCCTTTTCCATCCAGCGGATGTTGAGCACTTCTGGCTTAATCAATTCATATCAATTCATATCCCAGTTTGAGCAAACGATATGGCCCATGGACATGCTGATAATGCTGCTTTTTCGACCTTTTGGTTTAAAACAAGCCTTCTGCATGCATTCTTCTGCAGGGTTCCAACATTTTGGGTACACCACCAAGCCCGCCTTGCTCAGGTCTCCGACCCCGCGCTGGTGAGACCTGTCCCGCCCGGAAGGAACGGGGCGCTGGTGGAGCAGGCGAGCAGGGCGTGGAGGGCTATGGGTTGGGTCTGTCCCGGTGGGCCTGTAACAGTCAACAAGAACATCACTATTTCAGGCAAGATTATAATATGCCAGGCTGCCAGACTATTCATATTTGTTCACCTTACAGTGAGGAAAGTAGTGATCATCTAGTCTATATCCGCGAAGCCCATTCTGAATGACGACAAAAGTAGGAGGAGGTTTGTGGTTCCTGGGCCAATGACCTTCATTCTGCTAGGTGCTGGTCTCACAACAGGCAGCTGCCACCGCCAAGGCTCCTGGGAACGCAGGGCAGCAGGGAGAGGTTTCATGTGGCTGTGTGTGGGGTCTCAAGAAAAAGCAGGGCAATAGCAGCCATATATACGGTATATACAGAGAGCCAGAGGGAGGGAGAGAATCAGTGGGAATACTGTTGCCAAGCACTTCACCTCCATCTACTGGTTAGATCATCATGTTAGATGAAACGATCTCTCCCTTCCTACAACCATCACCCCATCACCCCATCACCTCCACCCTTCACCACCCCAGGCCAAGAAGATGTCACCGGGCGCCCGCTTCGCG
Organism: Durusdinium trenchii; assembly: GCA_963970005.1. NCBI lineage: Eukaryota > Dinophyceae > Suessiales > Symbiodiniaceae > Durusdinium > Durusdinium trenchii. Next base: position 878,794 of record CAXAMN010023162.1, on the reverse strand, counting down.
GCCACCTTTTCCATGGCCTTGGTGGTGAAAGTGCTTTGCATGTTGAGCCTCTCGGAGAATCCCGAGACGTTTCGGACTGAACCTCAGGTGGGAGGCCCCGGAAGTCGCCTTCCGCCCGGCGTCCGTCGAAAAATAGCGGCCGGAGCGGCAGCGAGGAGTTGCTGGCCCATTCGGAACCTGCCACAGTAGTATTTAGGTGACAGGGAGATCTGAACCTCCTGGTTTGGACCATGGTGTGCTCCGCGGAAGTGAATGGAGTCTTGCCTTCTCTCCAAGGCTCTGCTTTGTGGCAAGAGTCGGCAAGAGTCATAACAACATGCCTCTCCTGGCTCTAGCTGCCAGACTGAAAATGACTACGGAACTACTGTACCCCAAATGCCACACTAAATATAAATAATCAATGGCTTCCAGTCCCTGGTTAGTAGAACATCTCACAACTCTAGCAGGCACCCTGAATGCCATGAAACAATGGACTTTTATTGCTTTTGGGTGGACAGCTATGCAATTTGTTCATCTCTCGTAAGGCAGGGTGTCACGGATCACCACTGCTTCAGCACCCGTGCAATGGCTCCACCGCACCCCACACCCAGCCCGCCCCACCGGCGTTTCTGGGCTTAGGCAACGTGGCCTGTCATGTGTCGCCTCTGCCACAGGCGCACCATGCCTTTTTTCGCGACGAACTCGTCGGATACGCGCTGGGTCAACCAGATGTCGTTCCACCCACTGCTGACGAGAAGAGATAGAAAGAGAGAGAGAGAGAGAGAGACGGGCACACCAGACGCATGAAGATGCCAGTTGCTCTCCCCGTTTGAAGGAAGAATTGTGAGCGGCTGCATGGTGTTGCAGCCTTGAGTCAATTGGACCCCGACTTCCACAACTGGTGGCCAAAACGCTCAGAAAACATCTGCATGCTGCATGTGGGGGATCATGTCTGATGGTGTGGCACCCAGCGAGGGCCCTTTCTTTTTCGAGTGACAGAAGACATCGAGAACATCACGAGGATGTGACAGGATCGATGTTATTTAGATGACTCCTGCTCATAAGGTTGTTTGTTTTGAGCAATGCTCTTGGAATTCTGTAGCAAAACCCAAACTGGGCGAGGCCAGATCGGTCTTAAAAACGTATAGTCTAGTTGGTCCGATGATTGATGCTTCCAATCAAAAATAACAGGGATATTTCATGATTTCCTTAGATTTCTCGTCGTCTTCCAGAAGATCTGGTCTCCGGTTCCCGGAAGAACAACAGAACACCGGTGGCCCCCAACCGTCCTTCCCGCAACGGTAGCACCGAGTAGACGGGGTGACCGGCCACGGGGCTTGGCCGCCGGGGGCTTTTCAGCGCCCTGAAGGTGCAGCAGTTCCACAAGAGCGGCGACACGGGGGAAGCGGACTCCGCGCCCTTCATGAGTATCCTGTACTCCGGCTCCCAGTGGTCCCTTGGCAAGTCTGTGTTGGGTCAGTCTGGGCATGCTGGTCGGCTGTTTTTCAGAAGTCTACACATACACACACAGATCACGGCGTAGCAGGCTGATGTAGATTCATACCTGGACCTTCAAGTGGTGTCCAATCCCTTAGGGCCTTAGGGGTGGGCTGGGGCTTCCAGCCAGGCCCCTTGGAAGGTGCTGTTAGATCTCGAAAGCTGTCGCACGGTCAACGGGCAGATCCGGTCGCACAGTCACCCAGGTCACCAGTCACCTGCCTGAAGACTCGGCCCGTCACCTGTTACTCGGGTCGAAGTACTTGGGCCATGCCCATACTTGGTCGGGGCCGGACTGTGAGCATCCCTGTACACTGATCATCGGATGCACCAAACACTAAAACCGTCAACGGAACAACATCCTATCACCAATGGAGGGCTTTCACTCCAAAAGCCTCACCCGGACCTGTCACGAGCGCGAGCAAAATCCCAGTCCTCCCACTTCTCCCGATCGAAGAAATGCGCTGACGTTCCGACAGCAGCAATCGCAGCGCAGGGTGTTCTATGGCACCTTTGCCTATTGCATGACCGGGAAGAATGGCTTCCTCGTGCCCCTTGGCGGAGATTTGATGTTGGAGGCCGACCGTGGGGCAGTTTCGTTTGTTAGCATGAGGCGGACGCGGACTGGCGCGGTGTGATGGTGCTTAGTCATGCATTTTTCGTTCTCCTCAGAGAGTCTTTTTGGCAAAAGAACATGTCCACAAAGGTGGCACAAGAATGCCAACTCTAGGACTCAGCATTGGCTTCCTGCGCATGTCAGGTTTTTGGCCGTGCACCGCGCATCCGTCGAGCTTCCGTTTTTGGCGACGTGTCCCAGGTTGGTATATGCCAACATCACGGGCGCCGTGCTGGGCGTCTACTACGTTTGGGGGTTCCAAAACAACTGCCGAGACCAAAAGGTCCGGTGCTCGGCACGGGTTCAGCGGGGATTCGGAGCGGGCGCCACGGAGTGGGCGCTTTTGCTTGTGAGATTTGGGGGGCCAATGCCACCTGTGAGCCTGGACCAGTAGTCACATGGAGTTGGGTGGTTGGGTTGGTTGGGTTAGTCCCATCCAGTGAGTGGAGTAGCTGGGCACCTAACCTCCATCCTCCGTTCGGAACCGGTACCCCCGAGCTCTGTGACTGCTGGGAGGTGGAGCTCATGTTGGCACATTCAGTACTTGCTGATATAAAGCTCAGTAAAGCGGTCCCACGTGGCAGCTTCTGTGTCATCAGTTCAGGAACAGTCTTTGGTTTAATAACACATCATTTGACTGACTTGAATTGAAGGTATCTCTTGTGGGGGGATCATTCCCTCGATGTGTCTTGCCTCACAAGGCCCAGACTTTTGTTGACGCTGAAGCTGGTGCTCTATTGGCCGTTGCTGTGGACGTGTGGACCAACAACGCAAACAACAGAATTCCAGATCAACGAAGATGTGTGCTTCCTTGGGTGTGCCCGAATTCAACTTAAGTATTCAAAGACATCCTTCCAACCTTTTTTTCCGCCTTTCTTGCTATTCTCGTGGATCTCTGGACTGCATGGGTCTGTCAGTCTCACCAACTTCTTCAATCGCAGTCTCACCTAATGCGATCGAATGAGCCGATTTGACAGACATTTCACATTACATTCATGCCTTTTTTACATACCGATACCAGATACAAACGTGGAACCATTTGTGATGTAGACAATGCAACTGGTCTTCGGATTTCCGCCGAAACCGGCACCGAAGAACATGAAGCACTGCTGTATATCCAAACCGTCGCGGTTGGTCGAGGCGTTGCAACAACTGCAGTTCTACTGCCGCGCAGCGGCGCTGATGGTGGTGCTGCAATTCCTGGTGGGGAAGTTTCGTCCATGAAGTTGTTGGGTGATTGGCCACTGCTGGCGGGGTCGTTTCGGGGTGTGTGTGGTCCAAACAAAACGTTTTTCTTTGGGGGAGGTCGTATCGAAATTATCAGCCCCGCAGATGTGATGCAGATCGGGTATGATATGGTCACTCCATTACAGACACTCCATGGGACTGCCATAGGACTGCCGATCAGTTGAAGTGGTTGACTGGGGGTCAATGGGGCGGCATACATGCCAGTCCCATCGGTAGTTATGTCACTGACCATCCACCTTTTCGACCGACCGGTCGGACTGGTGGAGCCGTGGGCCCGATCTTCAACCAAAACACCCATGGGAACTGCTAGCTGCTAACTGCTATCCAACACCTTTGCCCTTGCTCTTTAATTATAGGTCATCACCCCTTTCGAAGCCCAAATGTTTCGATCCCGTTGACGCAAACGACCCGCCTCTTTGCACGCTTACACGCCGTCTCCGCTGCGCGGTGCGAACAGGCCATTGCCAGCCTGAGCTGCAGCAGTGCGCTCTTCTTCAGCGGTTTGATGTCTTCGCTCTCCAGCGCCTCGGCGCGACGCCGGTTTTCGCTGCTACTGCCAGGCCAAAAACCGCCCGCAGTGGGGCTTCACCAGTGATTTTGGGTCCGATGGAGGAAGGCATAGACCACGTTTTGGACTGCCAGGTCAGGTGCCTAACTTGGATCGCCATGGCGAGCGGGGGTGGGGGGTGGAACCTGAAGAAGTCGACGCCTTCGTCGAGGCTTGGGGTTTCCAGGAACGCCCAGATGGTGTGTTCCCGCTCGTTGGGCCGCTAGGGTTTTGACATGTTTTGACCCTCACAACTACGGCTAGGGTTTTGGGGAGACATTTCATCAAATTTCCAGGACCAATCCGAGCAGTCAACAAAAGAGTGGATCCACCACCTTTCTTCTTTTTCCTCGGTAGGGACTGACTCTCAGAACTGTATCATCTCAGCAGTTGAAGAGTTTGGATCATCGCATTCCAGTCTATTTGCAGAGCTAAGGCATTATCGGAGCTTGCTCTTTGTGCTCCACCTTGCCCAAGGCAGACGTCTTTCTTGGTGTTGTGCTGATTTCATCAGTTCTAGTTCTACATATAGTTCTACAGTCCCCAGAGGAAAAGGTCTTTTTTTCAAAGGGTGTTGTGCATTGCTGCATTTCAACAAACCCCACAGAGGAGGGGGTGTCTACTTTGTGCAACTTCCAACAGATTTTGCTTGGAAACTCGTTTGGGGGTTGCAAAAGGCAACACCGAGAAGGGGTGAAACATGGTGAAACCCTACGAGTTGAGAAGGGGGGTTTCTACTCTGGTGGCAACCAACGAAAAGGCCTTCTCAACTCATTTGGGATCCGAGACCGTGAGAAAATCCAGCGATGGATTTGGGTCCAACCTCGACGGACCCAAGCTCACTACGGACCGGTTAGACGGACCGGACGTGAAGGGCTTCATATGTGAGCTTCACCGTGGGGTGAGGGGTGCGGGTGAGGGGGGTGAGCAGTTCTGAAGAGCGTGAGAAATGCGGCCTTGGCCGGTCTTCTAGGAGAAAACTCCATTTGTGAACTGTACAATTTGTGGCGTTCTGTTTTATGAAGTCCACACACACTTTGCAAGCTTCAGGGAAGAGCTGCCGGAGAAGTTTGCCGGATCTGCCTCATCGGTTTCCATGATGGGTGAAGCCAAGTGTTAAGCCTTAGCCTTTGCTTGCCTACTGTTTACGGAAGAAACTCTGCACGTCGCAGGGATCATCTGCTAAGATTTACAGGGTACTGCAACATCCCAGCTTGGTGGTGCAGGATTTCTTCCAGCTTTCCATGCTGGCCCGGCCGCCCGTGCCACCTGGGCCTTGAACTGGCAGCTGCCAGGTGATTAGGACCCAATCGTCAGCCTCCATCAATCTGGAGCTCTTGGTGGTGGGCCGCTGGGATTTGCAAAGACGGGGAGATCATGAGAGATCCAGTTTCAAGGAGAACTCATCTGCTTGGGAGGTTTTTGTGGTACCGATACAGATCAGAGGGGTCCCAGTGAAGTGAAATCGAGTCCTGGACCCCTGGAACCCTACGTGAGCCCAATGGGAGTGGGTTGACAGGCACTATGAAGGTGCAGTGAAGTGTGAAGTGAAATGAAGTGAATAGTTATATCATGGGACCCATGATATTCCCAGACACTCCACATATGGCAGGGCATATTTTCCAGTCAAATTGTGGTGGTTGAAAAGGGGTCAATGTATAAACATTCCAGTCCCATGGTTTGTTCGGGTATAGGTCACCGTCAACGGAATAGAAGGTCACCGTTCCGGCCTGCGACGTTTTGATCCATCGATCCGCCTGATCATCTCACAGGTCACATCAGGTCGCACGCGAAAAGTGGATCACCTGCAAGACCATTTTTTGGGGGGGATTGGTTTCCAGACGATAGATACTCTCCCGCAAACTCACATAGAACCTGAGAATTGACCGGTGGAAGACCATTTTCCTCTACAACCCAATGGTTTTGGGGTTCCATGTTAAAATATGCAGGGGAGTAGAACAGATGGAAAAGGTTCATTAACCTTTCAGATCTTGCTGTTTCAAGGGAAACCGCACGGGAGTCAGCCTTGAATGGGCTCCGATCGAATCTTCACGTTCTTCTTCCCCCCAACGCGGCCAGGCGTCCTCGCCACCCATGGGTTTAAGGGGTCGAATCCCCAACCAAAAAGGAGATTATAAAGGGTATGTTGGGAAACCCTGGCTTAAAAGGGGTATAAAATCTACAGCTCAAGGGGGGACGATGCTGGCTGGAAAGCTTGGCTTTCACCAGTCCTCCTGTCCTCCGAGGTATTTTTTCTTCGGTCCTCTGGGTCAGCTGCGGTGTGATGCTCTGGGACGTTTGGATCCTCTTGCCGACACTCGGAGCACGTCCAAGCACGGCACAAACGGGGGGGGTCGGAGCGGACATGAGCGTCCCATAGACATGTACACATGACACATGGGTGATGTGTTGGGCAGGAATGGAATGGGTGATGGTGTTTTACCGGTGAAGCCCCTGGCATGGGGAATCTGTTCGATTTTTGTCCGGGTTCCTGGACAGCAAATCTGGTTCCTGCAGCGCAAAGACTGCGTTCGTGCGTGGTGGAGGAGAATTAGTAACAAGATGTTGGGAGTGCATGCACTGGGAGGTTAGTTGCAGAGACGAGTTTATTGGGTCTCACTCTTCTCCTGTCTTTTCAAATTATGAATGGGTAAAGGTGCGAGAGGGGCGAGATGCCTCACATACAGGGGTTGCTTTCAAACATCTGTACGTACTATCCGGGGTAAGATGCCTCAACAAAAACAACTTTGGGCATGCAGGAATGTTTGAAGGAGTCACAACGTTTCCTGAACATGCTGCTCAAACTGACTTCGGTGCCGATTTGGTCCCTGTGCTTCCCACCGTTTCCATGGCTCACCACCGTATAAGGGCATGCGGCGTGCGTGCGTCGCACGTGCGTCCCACGTCGAGCTTTGGCTCGGTACCGCTGCTGTGCTCGCTTTCTCGTCAGGACGCTCTTCGGCTTGGTCATCCAGCTCGCCTGCGGTTTCTTCGTCTTGCTCTTCCCACGGGAGGCCGCGGGCGGCTCCGCTCGTACCCGCGGCGGAACCGCGGCTCACCGCGCAGTATACTGCTACGACATGCTACGACATCATTGGTCAGTGACACTGGGATGGGTGGCTTACAGAGGCAACGTTTCACCTGGAAAAAGACACGTTGAAAATCAACAACAAAGCCCTTTTTATACAATGTTTATACCTTGGAAGGCGATGAAATCATTGCACTGGGTGACCTCGGAAGCTTCCACCGGTGCCCCGGTCACGCCAGGAACACGGTGATCTCATCCACCAGCCCACGCGCTCGCCGATTTGCACATGGGTGATGCCCCCGGAGGGGTCGCTCATTGAGGAGAGGGAGTTGGGAGATGTAGGGAGAGGGAAGTTGCGAGTGGATAACGAGTTGAGCACGTGAAGAATCAGGAGCTTGTTTTATGCGCATGTGGTCATGTGGATGGCTTTTTCAAACCTTGGAGTGGTGGTAGATCTCATGAGCTGGTGCCTCCTGGTCCGAAATGGATGCACCGGGATCGACTCACCAGTACGACCGAGTGTCGCAGGACTCGCCGCCCCGCCGGGCCCTGGCGGGCCGGGCGGCGGCTGCCGCGGCGCAGATCCGCAACGCGCTCAACGCGCAGATCCGGCAGAGCGGCATGCAGGCCGGCAGCTGACGGTCTTGGGACGGAGCGTGACTCGGCGCGGTGTGTCTGGAACGGTGCGCGGTGGTGAACTCGGAGGCGTTTTCTTTTGGGTGTCCGGTGTGAAGTATCAATGAAACTGGAGGAATGAGATGGCAGAAGACATATACAGGTTTATGGTTTTGGAGAGCAGTAGGCGGTGCAAAGAGATGGAAGGCAATTTACATCATGTTGTGTCAACCACCAGCCTTTGGGTGCTCCTTATTTGGCTCCTGATTTCGGTCGTTGTTTTCTTCCTTCTGACTTTGGTGAATAGTATCGGAAAGGATATGTTACTATGTTTATATCTTTCGTAGATAGATTGTTTGTTTAACAACCGGTCCGGTAAATAGAATATAATATATGCGATCGTATGCGGGGGTGTCAGTGATCTTGAGCGACCTGGTGACTCGTGTTGGGCATCAATGAACTGGGGGTTTTGCGCGGCGCCGTGTAGTCGAAATCGTCTCATCAAATCATGCCGAAAGCCGAAGCGTTGGCAAAAACGCTGTCAAACACAACTCCGGAGTCAGAGGAAACCAAGCCGATACCATGGCACTGAATGTATTTTAGAAGTTGTAGTTGTTCCTCCTCCATTGATTCCTTTCAATCACCTCATCTCAGGTGGTACAACTCCAGGTCCACGCGATCTCTAGATCCACCGAATCCGTGTTTGTGAGGGATTCTCCGTAGCCTTCACCGGAATGCCAGGATTATGGCAGCATAGCTGGGAGCTCAGAGAAGCCCGGAGGGCGAGGAAGTCGCCGTCAATGCCTTCGAATGAAGAAACCCATGGAAGCACCTCCGTATGTGACGCTCTGTACAACCGATCTCATTGATCAACCCGCACTCCGGCCTAGGGGCCTTTACTCAACCGCCGTTCACTGGATGAACCTGAGAGGAAACCCATCTTGTAGCCCGTGGCGGCTGGAACATTGAGGCCAAAACCATCCCTCGATCTTCCCGCCACCCAGCCCTGAAACTCCTGAAACTCCATCGTTTCGCCGCCGATCGGAGCTTATGGAGGGCTCTCGTGTAACCAAATAGCTGGTGCGGAGAGATGCGGAGAGCATGCTCGGGGATCTAGGCCTTATAGCCAAAGCCAAGATCCATAGCCTCCAAACAGATTTGGGAAGAACGACACTTCCATGAGAGGTTGAACAGCCTTATAGCCCATATGTACCACTACAGGGTCCTAGTTCTGGTCTCTCAACCTCTCTTGGTTTGGATGGCTTGTGGATGGACGTCCGGTGGTTCGCACTCGAGCTGTTCAGAATCAATGTTTGCCTCGATCCCTGCGGAGTGTCAAGTACAAAGGCCGTGCTCATGAAGAGGCTCCGAACTTGAGATAGACAATAGAACTGCAGGACGATCAGTAGTACCAGGAAGGGTCCATGGAACCAGAAACGATCCAAAAAGACATACCTTCCAGGCTTCCAAAAGACATACCTTACGTCATACGGGCGCTGTTATCGACCTGATGCTTCAACACAAGGCCGGCGGCGCCGGCACTGGTGGAACCTGCTGAGCTGCGGGGGCTCCGAGGTGGGGGATCAGCAGGGGGGGATCCATCACTAGGATGTCCTCACAGATTCACCAGGGATTTACTTCTAAACCCGCCTAGGGCCCCAAGTACCTTCGTTTCGATCGTGTCCGGGGTGGGTGCTAGGAGGGTCAAGTCGTACACCTGAGGAGGCACGACTAGGGATTTTGGGGTTAAACCTTTAAGATGCTTGAAGAACTACTCCGGGCTGGTCATGAGTCGTGATGGTCGGGTGGGAGCCCCCAAGCCAGACTTGGAGCATCGCGCTGTTTTTGTTTTTTGGTGCATCTTCACTGTTTGTCCCAAAAACCACAGGGTGCCCACATGATGTTCTTGTTTAATTTTCAATCTCATACTATTATAATGATGCTTCAAGAGAAGGCCTTGCTATTTTGGACATTGATGAGGCAATCAACACAAGATTTCTACACTCTGACTCACTAACATGGAAGTGGAACATGGTCCCTTGGAAGACTACTTTCCTTTATGAACAGGTTTTTTTCCACTTCCATGTTAGTGAGTCGGAGTGTATTCATCCTGTTCGATGTTTTCAATGCTCTTCCACCCAGTCGCTCCGCCACTCCGTGGAGATCCCGCCCTGTGCGCAACGCTGCCGGAGCCAAGCGCACAAGCGGTCTGCAGTGGAAAGAGCGTCGATTCGGAAGGACGATGCCGTGCGATTCGGTCAGGATGGGGGGGGGAAGAGTTCAACGGAACATCAAGAAAACAGAAAGGAATTCGGACTGGATCATCCTGGCTCCTTTTGTGTGTTTTGCACGACGAAAGGATCGACATATTTGTCCTAGTCGAAACTCAATCCCAAACGGATCCCGAATGTCTTCACCACACCTGCGAATGCATGCGGCCTTCCCATGCGTTTCCTGGTGACTGGAAGGAGGCGCTTCATGCATTTTCGTCCCGCCTCAAGAGGCTCACGGAGCTGCAGAATCCCCACGTAGGGCTCCTGTCCTACCTCCGTTTCGGGTTTAGGTGGTTCGGGTGGGTGGTTTTGAAGGGTTTGTACCCACTGAACCTGACGATATGGGCCAGGAGCCCAAGGAACCAGAAATATATGGGGAAATACGTGCTCATTGCGTTTGGAACCGTTTGGACAAGCCTGGATCAACCGCCCTGATGAGGTGCACTAGCCGAAACGGATCCAAACCTGTAGAAAATCTTTGAGAAAAGCTCAACCAAACCATCCATACCAGCACCCTCCAACTGGGGTGCCGGATGGTGCCGGTAAAGATCCACACTGCTGGTAAAGATCCACTTCCTGCTGAAGAGATGGAGATTCCTTGAGTTTGTTCCCTTCCCACACAAAACCGTTGACACAACAGTGCCCTCCGTGCCGCGGCATCGCCCGTCTTGGCTCCCTCAGACGGCTTTGACAGAGATAGACCAACCTCGGCCGCGAGACGCCGAGGCCCAAATCCAGCGACACGTTAGTTAGCGCGCTCGCGGCCATACTAGTTCGTTCGTTCGCTCGGACATCACCACCCAGCGAGCGAAAAGGCTTCCGCAATGGGATGCGAAGATCCAAACAGTCCAAGATGTCAGAGATCTTCCAGCATGATGCATCCGGGAGTGGTTAATCAGCATGATGCATCCGGGAGTGGTTAATATCTTAAGATATAGTCAGACATTTTCATCCCAGTGGCCTGGATGAGTGATCGACTGTGCTTCGACATTGTTCGACTGGACCCAGTTTTTGAGATGTTTGAGTTCTTCAGGGTGTTATGAATTCTAGAGCCCCCCAGTTTTGGGTGTTTCTTAATAGCCCCTCAAAGGTCAATGGACCTTAGGTGGCTCTGGTTGATGCTTACTATGGGTATTAGCGGTATTAGGCCCCTCTATTGTTGAGATTTGTGGGTGGCCAGAACTGATGGTTTTGGGCATGGTCCACCTCAGGAATTCTTGCTTCCCTGTTGTTCCAAGTGCGACAACCAACCATGGGACCAGACCATCCATGGGACTGGAATAGTTACAATTACATACCAGGACCCTGACCGTCGGGGTGGTTAATGGACACCCCGAATCACAGCTTTTCGGGGCTAGAATGGCTAGACACCCCGACAGGAGGGTACATGTACATGTACATTGACCTCATTTGCCACATGTTTTTAATCCTTCCATGCGAGTAACTCATTATTCCAGTCCCTTGGAGTCTCCGGGACGGGTGGTTTGGCCCTCCGCTCCATCGATCACTTGGGGCGGACGCGCGGCCGGAAGCTGGGATCACGCAAGCATTCTGGGCAAACCAATGGCAATTTGGGTGGTCGCCTAGGCAAAAAGTTGAGCCAGTGCTGAAGGTTCAATGTTGATCAGTTAGATGAATATTGATGAATCCTTCCCCCCCTAAGCCTGAAGCGGTTTTGATTAATTACATCCTCAAGCGTCAGCCAAAGGCTCATTGGACCATCAGTTTGCCAGTGTTTTGACCCTCACAACTATAGGGTTTGGGATCTCACACATGTAGCAGTTGGTTCGGTTCGAGGTCGCCTGCAGAGGTATAGCTTCAAGGCTGCAGGTCACCGCGTGTGTGTCGCGGAGGCCCCATGTGACAGCACCGTGGCTGTCCACCGCGAACAGGTCGCGAGCTCCGGCGCCGAAAAGAGGCGCCATGGTTTCCAGGCACGTGGAACGGAGAGCCGAACGCGTGGGGGACAGGCCTTGGGGGTCTGGAGCAGCCACCACGGTGACTGAGAGGCCTCGCGGGCGGAGCATGGGGAGCAGTGATTGAGTGGAGATAGATCGGTGTAGGACTCCCTGAACTCCTTCAGGTTGGTGGTAGGAGTTATAATGGTCCTCCGAGTCTTCAGAGGGGCCCATCAGAGAGCCATCCACGGGGCCACCATGACCCCTGCCGTGCCGTGCCCAGCTCTTGTATACAGAAGCGAGATGCAGGATTGCAAACAGGTTTCCACAGCAGAATATCGTCTCAAACATGTGGCTTCCAGGATGGCTCTGGGCAGATCCAAAACCACTCTCTCCCTACCGCCCCCCGACATGGGATTTTCCGAATCTACTCCACCAACGGCCCGTCCAGATCCTCCTGAAACCGAAATGTGCATGGCCCTGCCTCATGGCGCGCACTTTCTCACTCACCTCACCTGAAACATGCTTAGTCAGTCAAGGGACCGGACCCTCGGTTAGTGAAGCAACATGGAGAAAACGCGTCGCTCCGTGGTGAGACCGAGCAACATCGGTCGGTGCTTCGGCTTCCCAATGGACCGGACGTTTTAGCTGATAGCTGCTGCATGCGACCGGACCGTGCAACGACAACGGACCACTGGGAGACTGGCAAGTTAGATGATTTCAACATCACTGCGTTGGAGGGGCCACAATGCTTCATAAACTTTTGAACCACCAATGCTTCACATCATTACCACTTTTCCTTACCTGCTTGGGGAGATATGTATCGAATGCTGGGTGGGAAGAATGGCTTCTGGGCTCCTGAAGTTTTGCTATAGAAACTAAAATGAATGGAATTGTCCACCGATTACATGTGCTCAAATATTCAATAGAATTTCAGGATTATGATTTGGGGTCGCCACTGAGTACGACAAGAAATTCTGCCAGGAGGGTTTTCCCCTGTTCTGAAGAAGAGCACTCTTGTTTCCGAAGCACCATCCGAACCACCAAGAAGTCCGTCCTCTGGACCCTTGCGAGTTGCTGCATTTGGTCTCCCCACCCGTTCGGTCTGCATTCCGGGTCGGAACCGTGACGGAATGCACACCTTCGTGCCGCGACCGCCTTGGGGCATCCGACCGCCTTCGTTGGAACGTCACCGACTTGGGTCGAATGGACCGAACAGCAACCGAAGTCGGGCTCCGTCGGGGTCCGTCGGCGCCGCGCCCAAAAGGGGCGCCCAAAAGACGAAATCCGAACCCAAAGACCTCCTGAGATGGGGGAGTTCTCCCACACCTGATTGGCTCTTTTTCCACGACTTCGATGTCTTCCCGTATCGTCCAGACTCGACGCTGCTCCCGATCCGAATCCGCGCGCGCCAGGTAGGTCCATCCGAATGGTGTCCAGGCGCAGCGTGAAAACCCGTGGGTGCGAGCGAGTGAAGACCGTGGGAGTGGTGTGAGCTCAAACTCAAAGCGGTGGATTTTCTGAAGTCGGTATGCTGTGGAATTATATGGAACGCATTCAGACATTCTGGAGAGAAGTAGGTCGTCGGATGTCGTTTGGGCTTTTCAAATCTTCCATCTTTACTTTGAGAGTGGACATGGCTCTCAAGTTGCGTGCTTGTGTGGTGTTTGTGTACGTACCTGGAGCCTCCCAGATCGGTGTTTCCCATCTGTTTGAACCTTCAGCCCAAAGAAGCGAAGCTCTTGCGGCAGAGCGAGCCACCGGTCAGTCCGCTCGACCGCTCAGACTGCTGCCGCGACTCGACTCGAGCAGGTTCGTGGGGCGGCGAGTGGCCAAACCTGCACCCATCCCAGAGGCACCGTCCAGCGAAACACGAAATAGACACGGAGAAACCGGACGTGCAAACCACGGCTCTCCCCAACCAAGTAAGCCGGTCGACGGTCGACAGGGTCGTTATCGGTTGGTTTGTTTTTTTGGTTCATGTAATTGTCCGCCGTGTGTGGCCAACTTCAATGTTCAAGATGTCTTGGTATACAAGAGCACTGCGCAGAGGTTGAAGGTGTTGTGAAAAGTGGATCGATGCAGCTTCATGATTTATGTCCGGCAACGGAGTTGCATGATCAATCGTGATCACGATTTCCGCACTTTGTAGTGCCCATCGCTGGATTTAAAGCGAGAGAAAGAACATCAACATCGCCGCAAATCACCAGCAGCATCCGGATGCATCCCATGATGCTAAGACACGTGGGCCGATGCGATGCTCGTCCGAAGCCTGTAGGACATCTTGCATCATCTTGCAGTTCTTTACATCCCAAATCATCCCACCAAGCCTTCCGACTTCGAAGTCGGATCCATCGGATCTGTCGGATGAACGTGAAATGATGTTAGATATGATCTGTTACGTCGACCACAGGCGCCGCATCAAAGTGGTCGTTTCAAGGAAACTGGCCGTTCACCCAAACAACTGTTGGTAAGTGGTCGTTCCAGTATCCAGGCCACCTACTGCCTGTACGAAGAAGGGTTTCCGCAGAATTCCGCAGATCACCGGCTGCTTGCCTTTGCAAGGAGTTGAGTTGTGGGACCTCTCCGACTGAAGACTGCCAAGCGCTGGCGGACAGGTCACACATGGCTTCAAGAACATAGAATTTTGCTGCAATATGCTACAATTACACGCTCTGTCACGCCTGTCCCTTTGGTTTTTAGCATCGATTGCATTTCTTCAGAACACCCTCCAAAAAAAGACAATAATATCCAGCCATTCCTTCGCACCTTTCCTTCCCCCCCCACCCACCATGGCCCCCAAAACCACACGTGTCAGTCAGTCCTCAGTCAGTCCGGCCCTCGAGCGTTCAGGTGGAAGCACCGCTGGTGTCCGCCAGCAGTCCATCAGGGCCCCGGCAGCTCCTCGAGGAAAGGAGTAGCGTCCGATCGCTCCGTTCGAGACGCGATGCCAGGAGCCCCGTTCGTAGCATCCTTGTTGAGAAACAAGGCTTTGTTCATACAATCCCTGTGTGATAGTTATCCCGGTATCCCCCGCGCACCCCACTGCGTGGTTTTGGGCGGGCTTGAGGGGTGGGACTCCCTTACAGTTTGATTGAATATTAGACCGTCACTAGTGACTTAGTAACTCGATTTTGTAGGTCAACTACAATGAAATGCTCATTTCAACTCACCCTCCGGCCCTCCGGCCGTCTCTTAGAGCTCTTCACTTTCTTCTCCCAGGGGAAGCACAAAGTCCCCCGATGTCACGTCGAAGCCCGGGGCGCCCAGTGGAGCACCGAACACGGCACGGACACCGGTGTCGCCTCCCCGGTGTTCGAAAGCGACCGGTGTTCGTTAGCGTAGAGAAGAACGCATAGCAGTAGCACAGAGGGTGAATCACGGGGGGTGTTTTCGGGTTCTTTTCTGGGTGGGTGAGGCGTGGGGTAATTGATTTCGGCAGGAGGATTGGTTGGCATTGAAGACAGAACTTGACCCAGATTGTTTGAACTCAAGCATGTGGGAGCTCTTGTTGATAGACAGACATCTTCCCCAACATGATTAGATAAGCTTCAGGTTATTTTTATTATAGTATTTTTAATGCGTAGTATTTAATTTGTTAAGTTATTTTTTGATTGTAAGTTCAATCTACTCCACGATGGTATAGTTGAACCAGATACAACACATATCAACACATATACCTATAGAACTCGATTGAGGTAGGCCACAAATATGGCCTCACCAAGAACCCTCTTGTTTCCATTCCCCGTCCGGTGTTTTTGGATGGTCCTGCGTCCGTTTCTTTCGACCCAGCCGAGTCGCCCTCGCCCAGGTAGCCACGCACACAGCAAAGAACTGGGGCGGTCGACATGAGAATGAGGCGAGCGTTTGTTCGTTCGGGCGGTCGGCACTCTGACTCGTGGCCCCTGCGGGGCGGTCGTGCCGGTCGTGTTGGGCGGTGTTGCTCGTTGAAGATGAAAACCTTGGTTTGGGACTGGAAGAGATGCCGCCCCAATTGATCCACCCCCACACACCACTGGCAAATATGATAGTCCCGTGGAGTGTTGGAGTAAGTATTGCTTTCTTGCATTGGAGTAAGTTTTGCTTTCTTGCATTGTCGATACAGGTGCGATGGACGTTTGAATCGACAACTCATTCATTCTCATTCTCATTCTTCTTTCTGCAGAAATGGCTGCATGGCAGCGCCATGCATAGCAGCGCAGTGCAGCCGCTTCAAGTCAAGTCAAAGTCCTAATCCATCCTATGAGATGTTGTAGATGTCCCGAGATCGCCTCTATAGAACATCAATAGTTCAACTACGGGTCTCTGGGGCGTTTTTGTTGGCGGGTTGGGGCTCTTTGACGGCCATGGGCCCAGCCCAAGTGAATCACCCGTGTTTGCCGGACTTGGTGTTCCTAGCTTTCAAAACAGATGACCACAAAGAAAAGACAATGGCTTGGACTCTGGACTCTGGGACATGTTCTATAAACATTCTCATGTCCTTTCCGGCGCGGTCCCGGCCGCACCCAGGACCGGTGCATGGCATCCGACGATGTCCTGACCGAGCACCTCTCGTTTCACACCGCCCGGGCTGCCCGGGGCACCGGCGGCGTCCAGCCGGTGGGTGGGTCGGCTGGTCCCGCAGCGCGTTGATTTCTTGGGATGGACAGACCTGGATCCACATGCCCTCTAAATTCGTTGAGAGGGTGATTGAAAACACCCATTTTATGCCTATTAGTGCGGCTCCAAACACCTTCTAAGGAGGTAATAATTACTTGGATCCCTATAGGGCATGCTGCATACTACAGCTTTTGCATACACTCAAAGCACATCCAACCAAAGACCCACATCACCTGCCCCACTCTCAAAGACCCGGCATGACGAAAACGACATGAACTGCAGGGACCTCTGGACGTGACGTGACGTTTGGATGCCGTAGGCCGCCATCGGGTCGGTGCGGCGGCCCCACGCCACGACCGACAACGACCACAGGTGGGTGTCTTGGACGGCCACGACACAGACTCTGCCTCCGACCTGGCCACTTGACCCAAGTCCGTCCAGTCCGTGAAAGAAGGGGCAAGCTGCGGTAGAAGATGGTAGAAGTCACATCCCGTAGCAGACGAGGAATCGGTTCATTTGGACTTTGGGGTCAAAGAGGCCAGGGTATTTTTCTTCTTTTTTTCTTTTAGTAATGTGGCGTTTTGGATCCACTGCATACATGATGCGGCAGACATCACAATCGTGGGCTTTTAAGACATCCGTGGGCCCTGCACGGACTGATGGTCGTGGGCCCTGCGACGGACGTGGGGTCGTCAGACTTGGAACTCGGACCGTTTCTTCTCTATTCACGGCAGGACAGATGTTGCAAGTTTTTTGGGGGACCCGCCATCCACCATAGACTATATAGACCATAGACTTGTGGTCTGTTGCAAGAGGTGGGGGACCCACCATAGACATCCATAAACATTTTTAAACTATAGACTTGTGGCCAGTTGGCCTGAGGATGAAAGCTTTGTGGGTTGACCAAAAGGCTGCAGAACTATCGCTTCTTCCATCCAACAAGCATCAACCAGCGCATATGGTCAGGGAAACCACTTAAGGCTGCAGAATCGTTCGGGCCAATCCCCAGTCAAGCCACCGAAGCCGGATCCCCAGTTCATCCAAGTTTGTCCTGTATACGGAATCATCCCAGTGTCTCAGAAGGCACAGCTTCTTCCTGTAATGAACACCCCCAGTTGAGACGCTCTTCATCTTCTTGAATTGCATGTTCTTTCTTGCATGTTTTAAGATTCACCGATTCACCTTTGACCATTTGTGCGTCTTCTTCTCGTGACCGCCAATATGAAACTTCGAACAGAAACACACAGAAGCGGAACAGGAGCGGACTCGAAGGAGTCTTCGCTCAACTCGACTCGACTCGACTCGACTCGACTCCTTCGCTCTGCTCGTCGAGTCTGCGGACACGCAGTGACACGCAGGTCGCGAAACTGCTGCCGGGCGCGGTGGGGCGGCGGATTAAGGTGCCTCCGGGGCCCCGGGTGCGCGCAGCGACCGACCAGAGACGAGGGGTTGTGCAGACCGGGGTTTCTGGGCTTTTATTGCGTTTGAGCGCGCTGGTCTGGGGTGAAGTCCGGGTGAAGTGTATTTTGAGGATGTTCGAGGAGATGATGAGTTTCAAGTAGCAGGTGGGATCAGGTGGGTCAAGTAAGTGTTTAGTTTCTTTTGGCATTTGCATGGTTTTGTAGTTCTTTGGGGGGCGATCATGTTGCTATCATTGTCTGTCATTATTTTTGTGAAATTTGTGCCAAGGAAGGACTTGGTAAGAACACACAATGCTTCTTCGAAAAAGAGGACGGCTCCCAGTTTTGTGGGAACCATCAAAAAGCAACTTCATGGGGTCGAGGTGTCAAATTCAGAAGCGAAGTAAGTGAAGGAAAAAGGAGAGAGGTGGATGCTGAAGCTTTTGAGTTCCTGGCATTGGTGCAAACAGCAGCCGCCCTCTAGCTTTAAAAACATGACGCCTGGTCCAAATCGACAAGGACATCTATTGGCCTTCAAAGCTCAGCAAAGGCTTACAGAGCAGGTGTGTACAGGTCAATTTCGACTTCACGGCCCTCGCAGAAGTTGTACTATAATCGTGCTTGGTGTGTTGGTGTGTTTTTGATTAGTGCTTGGTGTTTGGCATCATGCTCTCCCACCAGATTCTTTCGATTCTTCCGCCAGGATGGCCTTCCGATTGGCCAGGCGAATTGGGGTGGAGGATGAGCCGGTCATATGACAAGTACCCCAACGGAAGCATCACAGGAAGGATGGAGTTGAAAAGAGTTTGTTTTGAACCTGAAACCTCAAGCAGAATGGCTTGAAAAGACCGACGGATGTTTACCGGTTCAGGTCCTTTCCCTCAGGAAAGCCTTAGCATCACTGTTCCGAACGCACATGTTCTTCCCTGGCGTTTTAAGCCGAAAGACCTCAATGTGTTTACATTTATATATACTTACATAAGTTCTTCATGGAGGTAAAGACTTGCTAGAAACTTTGTTAAAGAGGCGGCCATTCGTTAACTCAAATCTCACTATAAGAGTACAACAACATCGGAAGTTGGTGGATTTCATGGACCTCCCAAACCACCTCGAACAACATCGAACAACCACCCCGACATGGAGCTCTTGGCAACTGGTAACGAGACGCAAGCCGCTGCAAGTGTAGCACGCGCAGGTTCTTTTTTTCTAAATATCTTCCTGGTCAGTACACCCATTGTAATTTGGAGCTGTCATGCAATGTCTAATAGGAATACGTTGAACCCCCTTGTGAACCCCCCCATGAATTTCATGGTCCATGATGATGATTATTTAAATATATATATATAGTTTCTGAGGGGAGTACGCTTCATTTTACCCACTCATGACACGCCATGTGTCTGTTTTCCTCTCTCTCTATACCACGGAACACCTCGACTCAGTGGGAAGGCGTATATGGAAGCCATGGCTGAGATGGAGGACCGGCTGAAGCGCGAGCATGCAACCGCTGGCACGCACGGGGACCTGGTGACCTGAGCCCGGTCGGTTGGGTTGGGTTATATACTGGTGGGTGCTGTGGCTGGTGAAGACTTGATTTGCTTCCCCAAAAGCCAATCGAATGTGCTTGTGGACCACTTTGGATCAAAATCCTTAAAAATCCCAGAGTCATGGAGAGCCAATGGTCCTTTTGTTCTCTTTCCCGCACCAAAGGCGGTAGCGTTCCGCACCATGGAACCTTCCATCCTCCGGTCCGAACGCACGTCGCGGGCACGACGACTGGACGACGTCCCAGGTGCGTCAACAGCTGCACGATTGCTGGAGGAGCGCTGTGTTTCGGGGAGCGGCGATTGGGAGGGAACTGAGTGGGTTTCTTCCTTCGTTTACTCCGTGTCACGAACGGTTTGGACACCAGGTATCCCTACAGATCTCCACTCCATTGGACACCGAATGGAAGCGCTAGGGAATATATAATGAACATCTCTGAAACCACCAATTTTGATGTTCAAACTTTACTTGGGATGACACCCACTCAGCACTCAGCTCCATATGTATCGATATGTATTGTTCATGAGTTGAAAAACCACGGCTGTGAATGAGTTGCTGGGCGGCTACACTCCCTGAAAGGATCATGGGATCATGGGTTAGTCAGTGGAAAACCACCACCTGGACCTGTTTGGTATGAGGATTTCACCCTTCGTCCTTCAAAAGGCCATTTTCCATCCACATGAAGGCCATTTAATCCTTGAGGGAGTGTACCCCTCCAGTTCCTTTCAGAAAAAGCTATGTATCAAACATGCGAAAAAAGAAGAAACATACAAGAGCCCACCTATGGTCATGTCAGGCACCAGGAAAGTTGACCGCGTTCATATTGATCCTTGGGACACCAATGGATGGTTGGAATCATGATTCCAACACATTGGGGCAGGAAATCAGATCTGGGCTTCTGAGCCGTCTGATCATATCAGAATCATATTCCATGCCCTGACTATGCAGTCCAATTCCCTTCCTTAGAAGGGACATGACTCTTTCTTTGATCTTTGGCCCATTTCCTGGACAGTCAGTCCAAGGATGTGCAACCGAAGACCTCCGGTCAAACGGCACCCGAACCAGGCTGCGTGTGGTGCGCGAACCTGGGCGACTGCCGAGCCGCGCTGGTGAGCTTGGAGGTTCGCGGTCGAGGTTCCGAGGTTGGACGCCGAAAGCTTTGCATAGAACGTTGAATTAGATACAATTTTACTGCTACTACTACTACTACTACTACTAATACTACTACTATTTCTACTACTACTACTACTACTACTACTACTACTACTACTACTGCTATAACTACCTACAACATACTTCAATGGCGTTTCCTCCACCTATATAAGGTTGGGTAATTTTATCGTAGCTACTCTGAAGTTTGTTTGAGGGTGGCAAGAAGCCTTGTACTGAGAGACATTGCTTCTTTGTGGCTTGTGTGTTCGTTCTTTTGGCATTG
The DNA here is from genome assembly GCA_963970005.1 of Durusdinium trenchii. Taxonomy (NCBI): domain Eukaryota; class Dinophyceae; order Suessiales; family Symbiodiniaceae; genus Durusdinium; species Durusdinium trenchii. Next base: position 858,117 of record CAXAMN010023162.1, on the reverse strand, counting down.
GGACGGGCCACAATAAAGTACTTGAAACCTCCAATCCAAGTGTTAGCTTTCTTTATCACAGACCAATTAGTTTAATAGTCTATAGTCACAACCTGGGTATGAAGGAAAGAAGGCGTTCTCGCGACAGTTGAATTTCCTAAGTACATCGAGAGCAGTTTTGTACCTGAACACTCTTAAGGAAATTCATGGTAACAACGGGAAACCAATATTAATTAGGCGAATCCAAGACCCTACAAACCCTAGATCTCTGTAGACCCCAACAATCACACGTCAGAAATCCCGGCCGTCAGAAATCCAAAGTTTAAGAGACACCAAGCCGAGTTAAGAGACACCAAGTTGAAAAATTTCAGAAATTCAGAAATTGTTAATTTCAGAATTTCCGCCAAAAGTAAGATTTTTCAGAAACCCGAATTACCGACTTTCCGAATTTCCGCCAAAACTAATTTCCGACAAGCCTTGAAACCCTCTTACAGACTGTAGGTCTTGGATTCACCTAAAATATTAATATGCATGCAATTAAGCTAAGAAATAAGGGTCCAGCGGTCTTGGCTTTCTCGAGACAGTTTGTGGTAACTTGGAGTGCAAAGTGTGTAAATGAATGGCACTCCGGGAAGATACAGCTCGAAAGCAGCCACATCTAGATACAACTGGCACCACATCAAGACGAATGGCCGAATTGTTTTTGAAATGTTTTGGAGTGAAAAGAGGCCCCACTCCAGGTTTTGCCGCTGAAAACGGCGGCAGACCTCCGTCGGTCAGACCTCGTCCGCAGGCAGCTGCCACACCCGGCGCTGTCAAGGCCGAACGGCCGGCGAACGCGTCTGTCTGTCTGTCTGGACGGTCTGGACGGTCGAGACGGGTGACGGTGCCTGAGGGCCAAAGCGGAATTCCCAGGTGAAATGGATTCTGATGGCCAGAAGGAACCACCCACAAGACTTGTGGGGGTGGGAAAGGGGTGTGTACAATTGTGTATATGAAATCCGGGAGATCCCAGATCCGGATCGTCGATGTTCCGAACCGAAACGCCTGGGAGGTCTCCCTAAGTTTGATACCCATACCCTAGGGATCCAGTCGTACCTTCTCAGAAGCTGTTTGGGGTGGCTGTGGAGGTACTTGGATCCCTAGGGATATGATGGAATTGCTTTTCAGTCCTGAATTCTCCAAGAGGCGTGATCCTGCTGTCTCGGGAGATGGGATGAAAACGGTCGGGCCATGGACCGCGCTTGCGCCATGGACAATGACCAGCATGAGGTCCAGCATGTTTGTTCGCGGAAGCGAGGCGACACAGAGGTCACCCCAAGCAGGCTCTACATGTGAAGTGTGAGTTGTTTGTGTGAATCTACTCGCTTTGATGTGTGTTGCCCAGACGCTTGGCGCTTGACTGTTGCCCTCACGTGGCCACACGAGGCCCAAGCTCTCACGTGGCTTTCGAGAGATCACAAAGCTCGGGGACTCAGGTCACTCCTTATAGGGATTGCTCTACATTTGCTTGGGCAGCGCTGAAGCCTCCACCTCAATGGACAATGAAACAACACATTCTGGGTACGTTCATGGTGCTTGATGTGCTTGGTTTCAAGCAAACATAATGGGTGCCGATTGAGGATATGGCCTGAGATGAATGCTAATATATTCTTGTTTGACCCTCGGTGTTTGAGCCATACCCACTAGCAGGAAACTACTGTTCTGTGCTGGGCGAACTGCAACATGTTTGTCTTTTGCCCCCAGGGTGGTGTCCCGGTGTTATTCAATATAATTCAATAGAATTTAATATAATCTATGTTTCAATATACTTCTACTTGTAGTGTTTGAAACATGCTTGAAGAGAGCTTTGTCTTCCGTGAGTCCTGAATACTCCTGACATGTGATCCAAGTTGTGGCTTCTCCAGTCCCCATTCACGTCCAAGGAGTTTCATCAAGATCCTAGGAGGGTGGGCTTGACTGGCAGAATCAACAGAGACGCTAGATGAGAACTTCCTCCTCTAAGAGGGGTAGTCATTCCGAATTCAATAACCTTTCTTTTGCCAGGCTACTTTGCTGAGTTGCCATGCAACCTGTGCTTGATGTTTGTATTTTCTTCTCTTTGAATCACTGGGATATAGGTGGCGGATGGTGGCGGGCCGTCACATGTGCATCGATCCAGAATCCGCTACTGAACACCTGCCATCTGCCGGACCGATGGACCGATGGACCACCAGGAGGTCGGTCGGTCGGCAACACGCCGTGACGATGTGCTGAGGCCAGTTGTCCCATCGAGCAAAAGAGAATAGAAGCGGTGGGTGGCACCGCCTGAAGCCCCAGAGCCCACAGCGGACGCTCTGCGGATCGGTGCGGTTTTCACGGGTTGGATGGACGCCATCCGGTCAAGACCGGTCTGGTCGTGCAGTCATGTAGGATATCTGGAGCCAGGTGGATTTGTAGGAACAAGGGGGATGATTGATCTTGATAGAAGCTGATTGTATGTGGTGGTAACAGGGATGAATGGACTTTCTGGGGTGGTTGGGTTGATCATCCCTCTCCCGGATTTCAAGGTCCCTCAGTCTGCAAAGCTGGCAGTCTGCTCATGGGTGGAGACGATTGTTCTACCATCAGTGCATGGTTCTGCCATCGTTACACCTCAGAGAAAACGGCCGTTCGACTAAATCCCTCAAAGTTGGACACCACCCTTCGAGTCGGTTGGTGTCAAGTGGGATTTTGCAAGTGGGTTGGTGTCAAAATTCTTTTGGTCGATCGATCCGTCGATTTTGCAGTAGATCCTTCGGCTCCCGGTCGCATGGGAGCGATCCGGCCGTGCACCTGGGCGCTGACCCGTCGCGGCCCCAAACGCCCGTTCCGGCGCCGTCGAGGTCATAGAAGGCCGCGTGGAGGGCCTGGAACCATCCAGGAGGGACCAAGACCTCCATCACTGTGGACCAGACGCGACCGCGTGGTGTCGGAGAGGTGTCGGAGAGGTGTCGGGACGGTAAACATGTGTGTTGGCGGGCTTAGCCAAGAGTCACGGATTTGGTTGTGTTTGTAGCATTTGATGGTGTAGTGTCGCTTTTCACATCATGCTTCAGACCCGCTTCGACATAAGCGTTTCATTTGATGCTTCTGATGCATCATCGGCATCCAAACGGACCTCGCCATCAGAGCGCACCAAAGCTGCACTTCTTTGCCATAACTTCCAATCCATTGAATCCAAGGATCTCCCAAACTGTGCCCACATGCGACCACAAGAAACCCGTCGCACCACCTGAATTCCCTCAAGTGATTCCCCATCCATCCCACTTCATCGGCCACTGACGCGTCACACCGGACATCCCGGTGGTCCCGACCTCAGCCTCCAGTGCGTCGGTGTCTTCGTCGGTGTCTTCGTTGGTCCGACGTACTCGTAGGATAGACAGGTATGGTGTAGGTATACCCTCCAACCCCAGGCACATCTGCCACGATCCGAATTGTCTTGTCTGGGACATTTCCTTCTGGGACATTTCCTCGCAACGATCAATGATGGCCGGAAAGTCCAAGCCATTTGCCATACATGCCCATACAGATGCCATGCCTGCCATACATACAGATATCCCATCTCCTATCCACTACACATGCCCCCACCAGTCGTAAAGCAACGTTTCAGGACCTTGGGGGACTTCGATGTGAAGATGACTGTGAAGCCTGGCGTCATCTCCATCGTCCCCGAGGCCGCCAAACGCGGCGCCGCCACGTCGGCGGACGCGGTTCGGAGAAGCTCTGGTGCTTCGGAGCTTCCGCGCGGCGATGGGAGGAGCGAAGCTCCAAGAAGGGGGGGAAGAAGGGGGATTTCATGGGGTTGACCAGAGCTGAATGCACTTGGTTGAGCGCATTTGAGTAAAGTTCTAGGAAGAAGCGCGGAGTCTGTAGCGCAGCACATCTATGGAACTCATGAGAAGTTTTACGTGAGGGTTTTTCCATGGTTTTTCGACTTCTGGGAAGCCGACCTTTTCACCCGGTCTGCGAAGCGCGCTTCGGATGGCTTCGGCTCCGATCTGCACCCGCTTCGCGCAGGTCCGATGTGTAGACCTGGCCGCAGGTCCGATGTGGGGGGGCTATCGGGGTGGGGTCTAAGAGTCAAACGCTTCTGCAAAACGTTGCAATGATTCAATTGATTGTGTTTCTTTTTTTCGTTGTTATCGAGCTTCATTCCAATTGATTTGCAACCATTTGAGAGTTGGTAGATGTCTATCCCTTGATCATATCCGGATCTATGCTGGATCTTCCAACTAAAATATGTCGCCTGAAAGAGCTGCAGCTACTCCCCTTCAGCGCCTCTTGGCGTCGTTCGCGGAAAAACCGCAGGCGCCACGGCGCACAGCCGTGGGGCCATCCTCATGTGCGCCACGGATGGCATCTGGGACGTCATGACCGGGCAGGACCGACGGCATCTGGTCACCATGAGTGATAACTGTGATGAGCTAGACTGCCTGGGTACGTTTTGTTGGGTCTTCGGGGCCTTTGAGATGCTGCCAAGTAGGAGTCTTTGGAGTCTTTGAGGGGCGAGGATCTAGTAGGCATTAGTTGGTTTCCAAACGCAGACCATCCATGCTATGGCATATATACCTTAAATATTCCATACATGGATGGTCTGGGAAAGGAAACCACTCTTCAACCAACAAATCGACTGGTCACCACCCTCTCAGTGTCGCTTAGATTTTGTTGGAGGAAAAGCTGGAGCGAAACGCATCACGCTTGAAGAAGACATCCTGTCCGAGCGTAATGCATCGGGGTGTGAATGATGTGTGTGTGGGTGCAGTGGTATAGCTGAGGCGACCATTTTGTAGTTGGAATGGCGTGGACTGAACAGGAGTTTCTTGGAAGACTTTGCACGTACCTTTCTTGGCTAGGAGGTCCTCTTTCCAACCCACTTCTGGGTTTTGGTGTGATGATCCATGGTGTTTGAAGAAGGCCGTGCTCTTGTTCACTGTTTGCTTTTTGTGTCTCCTCAGTGCTCACAGGAGCGCTCATGTATGGTCATGTATGATGTCTAGCCACAATTCCGACGATGGTTTGCATCGTGCGACTCAGCTGGCGGCAGCTGCCAAGCTGGGCAGCGCAGCGTCTCGCAGGATTTGTGCAAGATCATGCAAGCCAGAAAGGACGCATGGGGGTTCGGCATGCGACGTGTGAGGGCCTAGTATGCTGACTGAATCTGACTGAGGTAACCTCAGGGGAAACCCTCGCAGCGCATTTCAATACAGAACGTAGTCATTTCGAAATAGATAGAATGCAGCACGACAAAGGGTCAGCCAACTACAAATCACTTCAACCACTTGTGCATACCTGGTAGCCGATTGAACCAAGGGAGCAGTTTCCCCAAAGCTGGAGACGGGCATGGGCTTTATCAAGATGCCGCACTATGACTGATGGATCTCTAGCCAAGATTCGTGAAGGTCCAAACCACCTGCGCACAGCACAACCCCATTGGTATTGCCTTAAAATGGGGGGGCCCTAACAAGTCCAAATGAGGCTCATCGTAGTGGGGAGTAGTTTGTTGTCCCAGTCCTTCAGCGCTCACTCCAAAAACCACTCAGGAGATCTCACGGGGATATGCCACCCAACTCATACCACTGTCCTGGACACGGGAGAGCGATGGACATCTAGTCCCTATACCTCTCATCCACTGATATCCAGCAACCACGCATCCACACCCGCGGAGCTAAGAACCAATTCCAGGAGCTCAGCTCCTTCTTGGTGCCAGAGGCCGTGGTCCAGGCTGGCCCTTCCGCTCCACGCCAACGCGAGCCGAAAGGTTCGTTGAGTCCATTGGTTCTTTCTTAGGGATCCAATCGTACCTTCTCAGAAGGCACGACTGGACCCTCCACAGCCACTCCAGTCCCACCGAACCTGAGGTTTGGTACGAAAACGGATCCCAACGGGCTTTGCTCCTTCCGTTGATGTTTGGTTGATCAACTTGGGTCGAAAGATCCGAATTCTCCGATGACTTCAATTCGGAGTGGCGAGTGGCGGAAGATCGAGTAGGTCACTCCCGGTATAGCGTAGGTGGTACATGTTCGAGTCCGGAGTGCCTGCAGGTGGTGACCCTCATGTTTCTGTGGATCTTGCCTTAATAATCATAGCACTTTCCTCTGCAAGATACCATGTTCAGACCGTAACATGGTGAATGGTTCAGGGCGAAACGGAAGCACGCGAAACGGTCCCTGTCATCCTCCTCCATCGGGCGAAGCACGTCAACAGCTGAGACGCTTTTCGGAGCAACTCTTTCTCCGAGGTGCCCAAGGCCGGAGTCCAAGCGCTCCATGAACTGGCGGAGGACGCCGCGTTCCGCGACGTTCGGCGCGGCGGAAGGCGAAGGCTCGGTTCCGGCGGGTTTCGCCACGGAGGTTTGAAAGACTTCGGAAGTGAACACGCGAACTACCCCATGCATTTTCATGGCTCTGTGGAGAAAACCGAAGTGGGAAGGAGGTTCCTTCTTCTCCGATCCGGATCGTTGACATCTAGATGACTCCATGTGACATCATTGGACTGGAAGATTGACCCATCCCATGTTTGTCCTAGCCTTGATGCCTTTTTAATCCTTTTTAAAGCACCTCCAAGGTATAGGCAAAGATGCAAGTGTCATGGAGTGTTTTGGGTATGGAATTATGATGTTCAGCTTCCATCTACCCCCACTTGCCACAGATCCGCCAGAACAGAAGGCCCTCCACATATAGCAGTCTTTTGAAAGAATAGCCAAGAAAAAGGGCTCAGGTTGTGTCTCGCTCGGCGGAGTCCGAGGCAAACAACTAATTATGTCCCTGTCGTGCTTTTTCAGCCACCAACGAACAAAGCTTAGGCCAAATCCCCAACAGAGTCCCCAACAGCTGTAGGAACCAATCTTCACTGTTGGGGAACTAAGAAATCGCTTCCTCTTCGCTCCCTTTCCCGCACAGCAGATCCCACCCCCGTTGAGGATATCGTCCAGTTTGCCCTGGCGAAGGGCAGTCGAGACGTGCCTTGGCGAGAGAACGGAGTGGAAGTGAAGGAGGAGGATACGAAGCCTCGGGATCCAGTGTTGGAGACACTCTAACTGCATCTACCTGGACCTTCAAGGGGTGTCCAATGGAGGTCCCTTAGTGGTGTAGGGGCTTCCATTGGTGACCCCTTTGAAGGTGCTGGTATAGGTGTAGGTGCCAGCCAGTCAGGTCCGTAGGCATCCGTTCCGCATCCAGGAGCTTCGTACCGACGACCACGGATCCGGCGAACCGAGCTGACCGCTCGTGTAGCCTGAAGTTCCGCAATGGGAAGTGGCTGAAAGAGTCCGAAGGATGTGAATCAAAAGTGGCCTGAGTCATGGGAATAGCCTCAGGTCATATGAACAAAATCAATTTTTGTTCATGTCCATATGTCCGGAGGCGGCTCCCATCGGATCAGGGGATTAGTCAAGATTTGTCCCACTTCGAGTTCCAAAAAAGTGAACACTAATTGAACACCATTGAACACCGGGAAGGATTGCTTCACCATCCCCTGTTCTTTGGTCAACTTGGTCAACCCTTGTCAATCCGGCACACGCTTCCCAACATTGGCATCTCTTTCCGAACTCATCATAATCCCGGTAAAGCAACAGCAGCACGCTTTTCATGTGAACTTTGGATGACTAATCTTGCCCCCGTAGCATCCCGTAGCATGGATCCTCGGTGGGAAATTCTTCACTTCAATAAATTTCCACTACGAAATGCGCGTTTTCGCATCAGAGAGTACACCATCGCCTGCAGTGGTGGTCATTCTCTTATGCCCAAACACTCCACCAGACTGCCAGATTTGCCAATCAGTTGCAGTTCGGGTGCTTGATTGACCCGGGGGTCTTTCTGCGGCACCTCTTCCAACCCTAGGCAGGTCGCCTTCGAACACGGAGGCTTCTTCGCTCGCGGCTCGTGCTCTTCGTCCCAAGGATTGCACCTGCCTCGTCGCCATGATCACGGTCGAGCCCCCGGGGGAACCGCCGATGACGTCGACGTCGGTCCCGTCGACCGTCCGGTCCCGGGTTCCGGGTTCACCACGGCGGAAGGACCGGTTTTGGACCGGTCCAAAGGAGGTCGCCCAGCGTGTGAAGACGGGGGTTGCTGCGAGTGAAAGGATATGAAAGGCTGGCGGTTTTTTCACCCCTAAAACGAGCTACAAGAGGGAGAAGCGGCGGCTTTCACCCACCCGCACCCACGCTCTGGGTCACCTTAGAACACCAATCACGACTGAGACGAGAGATGCCGGTTTCACCAGCGTGGTTCGACGGACTGGAACACCAGGGGCCCCATAAAAAGAGCGTCAACAACTTGATTTTTCCCAGCAAAAACAGGCATAAGCCGTGGTTTTTATATGTGAAAACTGAACACCATTTGGTTTGAGGGCTGCTGGCTTGAGCTTCAAATCGTTCAACTTGTTTGGAGGACTGTTTGGAGGTCTGTTTCTCAACCTAATCATTACTTGGACTACTTGGAACACTGCCGCCACTGGCTTTGGTCCGGTCCTGACTTTTGGATCCCAACCACCGTTCCAACAGTTCCATCGTTTGACCTGAGATGGTTGAAACTCAAAAGAGATGGACAGGACACATGGACACTCCATGTATGGCAGCCATATATTGACCCACATGAACAAGCTTTTCAATTGATGGAAGTCTGCCTTTTCTACTCGCTGAAACTGTGTGTTTTCGTCCAACTCCCGGGGCCTTCCTTCTGCTCACCGACAACTTGGTCGTCGCCAGGTGTCGCCCGAGTAGTTTTTCTGAGGCGCGTGTATGCGCGTGTGGCGCGGACGGCGGGACGGCGCGTGTGGCGCGGTGTGATTTGGGAAGACCGGTGGTGAAAAAAAAAGAGGAAGGAGATCGGAGTAGAATGGACAGATGTCAGACATGACACAGTGAGACTGGGATGGCTGACACAGTGAGACTGGGATGGCTTATATGCCGCCCCATGGACCGACGCATTGACCACCCCTGGCCTGGCCTCTTCTCGGCAACAATAGCAATACGACGTCACGTGGTCCCGGGCATCCAATGAAGCCACCCCAAGCACCAAAAAGCACCCCTGGTTTGGGGAAACGTCGCTGGGGGGGCTCCGTGGGCATGTGGCAGCATGGGTTTGCAGCCTGTTATAGTAGGAGGTGCATCAAGTCAGGTTGGGGGAACTTCTCACTGAACAGCAGCAAAGGCATGTTGCCCAGCTCTTGACGTCAGCTTTCGATGGTTTTGATTGGTTGGAAGGTCTCCCACTTGTCCCAGCAGCTCTCTGCCCCGGCGGTTTCGGATTCGCCGTGTTAGGCCGCGGGGCTCAAGGACACGCGCGGCTTGGCCGGCCCAAAACGGTACGAGACGTGCGGAGACCCCCGTCTGAGGGAGCCAGTCTGAGGGTGCGAAGACGGAGGAGTGAAGCGGAGAAGCGAAGACGGTGAGCACAATAAGGCCCTTGAGTTTGGGATCGGTTTGAGGTGTTTTTTTTGGGTCCCTGATGGCCTTGACTTCAGGGCCTCAAACAAAGAAGAGGTGCTATGGTTTCATTGTTTGGGGGCCTGAAGCACTAATTATGATTATCATTGATGATCGCAACACAAAGGCTGCAAGAGAAACGGAAGGCTCCAAAGTCAAGCTTCCTCTCTTTGTTCCTAGCTCATTCGTTGCTCATACTCATCTGAGATGTCATCTACTATTGGCAGCAAACAGATCAATTTCCCCTCGACCCCTAGACCACATCTCTAATCTGGACCAACAGCACATAAATATATTAAATCTTAGAAAGAAAGGACTGGCTCGTCTGACTGGGCAAAACAGAAGCCAATTGCTTTCGTTTCCGGCACTGGAGTGCCTCCAGAGTCCAGAGTGACCACGTGGTGGTAAAGTCCATGGTGCAATGACTCAGCATGACTCGTTGTGCACTCTCCGCCGCCATCTTCGCACGTGCCAGCCTACAGACCTCATACCCGTTTTATTTTGCAATGAAGAGGCCCAATCCACGGGCGGCACAGGTAAAGTGATTTGCAGCGCTGCAGCTGTCACTTATTCTTTTTTTCAGTTTGCAAAGGAACGGATGACTTCTTTGCGGGGTGAAAAGATGTGTGTAACCTATATATCGAGCAACAAAAACGGGTAACCCTTAAGTAACTGCATGAGAGTGTCGCCCACAGGGATATTTTTTGGATAGAGTGGAATTTCTGGGCGAAGCAAGCGCGCAGGCGCAAGGGGACTCTTTTGGGGCTCTCGAACTCCAACCTTGTTCCAACCAGGGCCGTTGGGCAAGAAGCGGATTCTTCTGCCGAATATGCCTGGTGAGAACTAAACTGCACGGTCACACTTGAAGGTCAAGCATTGAGTTTGGGATTTAAACCTAGTGCAGCGCTGAAGAATCTGTAGGCCAAGGAACGAGGGTTTCGGTTCACCTGTGCAACAGCGATTGTTGGATTCTTCATGGGAAGTTCAGTGTAGATGGTACATCAACTTTCATTGTCCTTCTATCTACTGTATATATATATATATATTTACATGGCACCTCGCTTTCGCAGACACGAAACATAGTAACTTAACATGTGAGTCGCACATACATGTGAGTCACACTGGTCTGGTCGGCGGCCCCGGCCATCCCATGGGTTGTGTTGTGGATGTGCTGTGTCGAGCTTGTGTTTGTTGCCACATCCTGCCGCCCCGTTGGACTTCGAATTCACTGAGCCTTCGCGCGCGGATATTCCTGGGGATGGCGGCAGTGCCGCGGTGTCCATTAAAATTCGCCCATGGAAAAGGTCTTTTTGAAGGAATCAGAGGAACCTGCTCAAAAACCATCTTGAGATCACTAGTGAGTCAATCCCTTCATACTTGTTGGCACCTAGCCTAATTCCATCAGACTTGTTGATTACGATTCACCCGGTGGAACATCCGGCCAACCGCGAGGCGCTTGGCTGAAAGCTGCATTTTTCAGCTTCCCTGGATTGAGATACGTTGAGAATCGTTGAGATATATGATAGATGAACACGCTCACGTGAACGTGCCAGCCAAAATGGTTTCGACTTGACCCAGGGACGACTTTTCAGGGTTTCACCTTTGAGTAATGCCCCGGAAATATGAGCAAGTTTAAAAGATGTGAAGATCTCCAGGATTAGTATTTGGTAAGGGTTCATTCGATTCCCCACGTGCCAGGTAAGGGTTTTTGTATTACGCATCATCAAATGGTAGGATAAGGAAGAGAATTCTTACGTACCACAAACTTGATATGAAATTATGATAACATTTATTATTACCATTCATTCTAATACAGAAAATATGTTATTTTTCCTCAAAGATATATTTTAATCCTTATTAATTTCCTCATATATTATTCTATTTTATCTATCTTATGTGGGTTCTTTTAAATTATATCTAATTTGGAACAATAATACATAAAGATAACAATAAATATAGATAAATTTAAAAAAACATATATATTTCGATATTCTTTATATCGAATAAAGATATATAATTTTATAATTTATAAATTTATAGAATAATATTATATAATATTAAGAAAATATTATATATATAAAATTAATCTAAATAAATATTATATGAATATTTGAATTTAATTTTTATTATAAATATTGTTATATATAAATTTGATTATTTTTAATTATATATTAAAATATATTGAATTCTATATTTTGATGAGAACTCGTGAAAATTACGGGAAACATTACGTAGCAAACGGTAGTTTGTGGCTTAGGCTTTTCCCTTGGAAGTTTGTAGGGGGTCGAGCTTCGCCGCAATGGAAGATGCCGTACAGGAGATGGTTTTGTGCGGCACCTTAACCGGATGGGTTTTGTGCGACACCTGAGCCGGATGGATAGATCCGGACATCGAGGTCTTGGTGGCGCTGGGTTGGACCGCTACCAAGCTGGCGACACTGAGAGGGTATCGAGGAGGGATCTTAGATGGGATCCTGGCGGCCGCGAAGAAGCGGAGAGAGGCCTTCGAAGCCACGGCAGCTGATTTGCGAGAGTTGGTGAAGCAATGCGATTACAGGTCAGCAAATATTATCGTGCGGACGCTGGCCGAGGTTCGCAGGAGTTGCTAGAGGCTTATCTTGCAGATTAGCGGGCGAAGAGGAGGCGGACCTTCGAGGGCATGGAGGAGAAGGAGGTGATCGAGAAGATTAAGATGATCGGCAGTGCCAAGGTCATCAAGTGGCCAACGCGACTTGGGAAGAAGTTGTACATGGCAGGCTCGGATCTAGCATTGCGGGAGCTGGCGGAGAAGACGGAGCGGAACAGGTGGTTGACCGAGTTGCGTGACATCATGAAAAGGGCCAAGCTCCCGGTGGTGGCACGATCGAGCGAGGAGGCTTTGCTTCTTAGGATCGCCAAGGGTAGGCATGCTAACACATTGAGGAAGCATGTCAAAACTTGGCACAAGGTGGAGCAGTGGTTGGAGTCCACCTACAACTGGTCATGGCCAACCTCGCCCACAGACTTTGCCGAGAACATTGAGGCCATCGTTTAAGAGCCATGCGCACGTTCCGCACTAGAGGCTGCTTACAAGACCCTCATGTTCCTGGAGTACGCGGGCGAGGTGAATGAGGCGGAGTTCATTCATCGATCCTCGGCAGTCAGGAATGCCATCGAGGAGACCCAGCTGAGGTTTGCATCTCGGGAGATCAGGCCGTCACGTCAGGCCCTGCTCATTCCGCTGGCCATCGTAGAGGCTATGGAGGAGATGGTGGTATGCGATGATGCCAAGCCGTTCTCAAGGGCATACGCCTGGTTTCGCCTGGTTAAGATTTGATCTAGCATGCGCTTTGATGACACCAGGGGTACACCGAACCGAGGCATTGAACTTCGAGAGACGCACCTGGTGGGCATCATCCACAAGTCCAAGACCTCAGGGCCTGGGAAACGTGTATTGCTGTTGCCGTTCTATGTGAGCAAGGAGGCATGGGTGAGCAGGTACAACTGGCTAGAGGTCGGTTGGAAGATTTGGACTCACATGGGCATGGAAGCGGGCATGTTGACCCGCGATTTTATGTTGGCATGGCCCACGGCTGACAGGCGATCCTTTGCACGGAGGATGGCAGGCTATTCAACGGCGTCAGCCATGTCTCAAGCACTGTTTGGAGAACTTTGGGCCGCTCAGGATGGGAAGCGGGTTTCCTTGCTGTTCAATGGAGTTGGCACGCTGTGGACAGAACATAGCGAACGTGCAACCATCAGATCTTGGGCGGCTGCCGCAAGGATTCCGCCAGACATCAGGCGGCAAATGGGTCGTTGGCGACCGGCAGCAGATGAAAATTATGAGCGGGTGACAAGAGCAAATATCTTGAGAGCCCAGAAGATCATCGCTTCATTTCTTAGAGACAACAAGGGCAGAGGTGACCCTATGGATGAAGCAGCAGTCTACGAGGCAGTGGGACTGCGCATGGGGCTCCTGGGCTATCCGGACGAGGCGCTGGAGGAGCAGGCTGGGCTGCTGCAGCGCTTTCAGTCGGAGGAGCTGGCCGACGAGGCGAGCTGGAGACCGAAGTGGACTTCGTCGGGCCCGGTGGTGCTGGTCGAGCCGGATGATCCCGGAGACATCAACGATGCAGCGACGGATACAGGTGATGCGGGCTTCGAATCCGAGGGAGAGATGGAGCCAGTGGCAGGAGACGAAGTGGTGCCGGCCGAAGCGGTGGCTGGTCAGTTTGTTGTGTCCATAGTCGGGCGCTCGCAAACGCGAACGCTGCATCGTGTGGGAGAGTGCCACCGAAGACCGGGTGAGCACTACTCGCAATTTGAAATTTTAGGAGATGAACCTCCTGATCCAAGTCGATATCATCGAGCATGTCAGAACTGCTTCGGTAAATCTGCGGCCGTTGCAGGAGGCTCCCCGGAGGACGAAAGCTCCGGGGAGGTGGATTCATCGGATTCGATGGAATCAGAGGTGGAGCCATCGTCGTGAGACTCATGGGACTCACGGTGAAAAGGGGGGAGAGTTCTGCGCAGAGGTGAAGTGTACGGCGGGGAGTTTTGTTTGAGAGAGCCGTGCACAGGCAGAGAGGGGCCTGCAAATGCAGGCGAGAGGGAGTGCGTAGTATAACAAAGCGTTTGATTTGATTGCATGTTCAGCTTTGTTTGCTTGTTTTGTCACTCTTGCAAGTTGTGCACGGTTGGGTTGACCGACAGGTGGGTGTGATTTATGATGGGGCTCCAGCCTGAGGGGTCGACCATTTCGGCAAGAGAGGTGACCCTCTCTCGCGGGGGGAGCGCACCCTCACGAGCGCTCATGGCTGGGGCGGCAGTGGCGGCAGCGGCACCGGCATTGCCACGACACCCCGGCGAGGCGGGCAAACGCCATATCGTTGCTGGACGCTGACCTTCATGGGTTGTTGCAGATCAAAGAGGTCAGCGAGACTATACAGGCAAAGCTGTCGGTGGCCAAGGTCCGGACCATCAGTCGGCTTAGCACGGTTGCCGATGACAGGGCTGCCATGAGAAAATTTTGTGTGGACGTCTTGAACTTGGACGAGACGAATGACGTCATCGACATCGCATCGATGGCAGATTCCTGGGAATCCTCAACTACCAGGATGACAGTCAGGCACAAGGCAGAAGCTGAGGCAGGGCTGGCTAGCCAGCCGAGGGCCCTGAACAAGGTAGAGATTCAGGACCTGCTGGCGAAGTTCGAAGCTGTACACGGCATCAAGCTGGAAGACAGGAGTGTGCCAGCAGCATCCACCTTGGAACAGATCTTCGACCAGGTAGAGCAGGGAGAGCTGAAGAACATGAGCTTGGTGCAGTTCGTGAGCCGAGAAGACTCCGAGGCGGATGTCCTGGGCGCAACGATTGAGAAGGGAACAGGTGCATTGAAGGTGAAGAAGGGGTATGGTGAATGCCCGAAGCCCAGGACGCCGGAGGAGTTCAGGCGCCGCATGGCCGTCGTCTCGCACTCGTACCTCCTGGCGCAACTGAAGTTCCCACAGAAGGCCATTCTTCGTGGCCTGCAGCCTATGCACTTCCTCAAGTATTTGGACTTGATGCTTGGCGAGCATGTTCTTGGTCTCAAGGCGAAGAACCAGGACGGAGAGATTGTGGCTTCCCCAGAGTTTGACCTAGTCCTTTCCTATGACTTCCAGGTGAGGCGATCCATGGTCAAGATGGCGAACGAAGGCCGCCTGCTTCATGAGGCCCTGAAGGAGTCAATGTTGGACACGACGATCAAAGAGAGATATTTGCTGACTCCCAATGTCTACTCTCAGGTAGCAGGGCACTCGAGGCAGCCACCTTGGAGGTCCAGGAGCCCACCAATGGAGCGGCCATGGGGATCAGATCGAGGTCGTGACTGGGACAAGGGCAAAGGCAAATCAAGAAAGGGCGGCACAAAAGGCAGAGGAAAGAAAGGAGGCAAGCAGATGCACGATCGTACGCCTGACGGGCGCCAGATTTGCTGGCGTTGGAACAATCCCAGAGAGAGATGCCGCTTCAACTGTGGTCGCCTGCACGTGTGCCAGTTGTGCTTTGGTCAACATCCGATGCACGCATGTGATGGGAGCGGCAAGAGCAAGGACACCTCTGGGGGAGCCTCAGAGGGAGGAGGAAAAGGTGCCTGACGGCACAAGAAGGTGGATCCCGCCCCAGATCCACCAGTAGAAGGGGGCACAACGAGGGGCAAACGGCAACAGGAGACTATGAACGTGCTCTACCTCTTCAGTGGGGCACAAAGGAAGTCGTCGGTGACGTCATTGTTACAGGAGATGACCCAGAGTCAAGGAATGCAGTGCAAGGTGCACGAGGTTGACATCCAGAATTCACCCGATTGGGACTTGTCCCAAGGAGCAGTACAACAAGCCCTCATCGAAAGGATCAAGAAGGGGGAGTTCGACGTCGTGCTGATCACGCCCCCGTGCTCGACATGGTCGCGGGTGAGAGGGGCCAACTGCAGGGGCCCTCCGGCCATTCGTTCAAAAGCCTATCCATGGGGCTTTCCATGGCTTTCAGCACGCCATCAAAAGGATGCAGACCTGGGCAACATACTCATCGTTTTCATGTTGGAGGTGCTGGACACTTTGGGCGAGCACCCAAAGGCCGTTTCAGGACGGACGGTCATCATCTTCGGCGAGCATCCGGAGGATCTTGGTGTCATTCGACGAGAGGAGGATGGCATGATCATGGAGCCGGCTTCGATTTGGCAACTTGATCGTATGCGGGCGCTCTTGACCAAGCACGTCGCCCTGCAGCTTTTCACCGTGGTCTTCAACCAGTGCTGCTGGGGAGCTCCCTACCGCAAGCCGACTCGCCTCATTTCGAATCTGGGGGCTCTCCGCCAATGGGGTGCATGTCAGTGGCCTGTTTTCGACGCTCATCGAAACTATGTTGGGCCCACCTTAGAGTGCACCTGTCGGACTGCGATCACACTGGCCAGATCCAAGGAGGACCCTACGTTCCGGACATCGAACACCTCCATCTATCCTGTCGCAATGGACGCTGCATTGGCCCAGGCCATCATGGATCAATGGGTTCAAGCTCCCCTTCCAGCTAAAGTGGGGGAAGGCAAAAGAAAGGAAGGGGAGCAGCAGAAGGCCGCAGAAGGCATGGAGAAAGGTCGCAAACGGAAGTCGGAGGAGGTCGTCGAGCAGAAGAAGAAGAAGAGAGGCGACGCGGAGATTGGCACGAAGAGGTTGGCCCCGGCCTCTGGACCACCCATCCAAGTCAGCTACAAAGGAGAGACCAGAGGCCTTCACGATGGGGCGGGGCTGTGTTCGCCTGGTCGATGGCCAATAGACAGGAGGAGGATGCCCAGCAAAGAAAGAGAGAGATCGACGGTGGAGTGGTTTGGTAAGGCCTTCGACTCCTGGATGTCGGCGATTGGTGAGGACAAGGCGAAGGAGATCTTCTGGGCTATGGCCGCGGGAAAGGTGAAGGAGTCCCCGTTTGGAAGTGAGATGGTGGAAACGAGAAGGGCTTTGGATGAGCATTTGGGCCGATGGGGTCTGAGCCCGTGCAGGCAGGAAGGAGATCGGGAGTCGGAGATCAACTTCAGAAGATTGCGAGCTCTGGCTGAGGCGCTGGAGGACGAGGACTTCGAGTTCCTTGAGGAGGTGGCGGAGAGAGGTGTTAGGCTCGGGGTTGATTTGGAGATGCCACGAACCCCCTTGGTCTACGAGGAGAAGACGAAGTGGACGGTGGACGCAACAGATGAGGTGATGAGGGATATTCTGGCGGACAACTATGAGTCCGCAGAAGAGAATGCGGAAGACATCGCCAGGCAGGTTTTTGAGGAGGTGGAGAACGGCACGATTGTCAGGATGATGGAGCATGAGGCCAAGAGGCGATTTCGCGGCAGGCTGGCAGTGGCAGCGCTGGGGGCGGTGCCCAAGGAGCTCGGGACCAAGAAGGTGAGGCTCATCCACGACGGCGCGTACAGTGTGGATGTCAACCGCAGGATCAGAGTGCGAGACAAAATGCGGTTCCCCTTGATCGACGATGCCACGGCTGTCTTGAGACAGGTTCAAGCGGAGGTTGAAAGAGATCGGGGAGCCATTCGTTTCTCGCTGCTGCACGACATAGCGAGGGCACACAAGTTGATCCCCGTGGACGAGCAGGACTGGGGCCTTCAAGCGTTCAGGCTGCCGGGTGACAAGTCCGGGGACATCTTTGTCCACACCAGAGGCACTTTCGGTGTGGCGAGCGCGGCCTATTGGTTTGGGAGAGTCATCGCCGTGGCTGTGAGGTGCAGCCACCGGCTACTGGGTCGTCGCTTCGGCTTGCAGCATTTGATCTATGCGCACGATGGGTGGCTGGTGGCCGTTGGCAAGGACTTTTGGCGGAGGATGATGATATGGTTCTTTGCCTACGAGCTCCTTGAGATACCAATCACATGGGCAAAGGTTAAAGGAGGCACGGAGGTGAATTGGATTGGCTACTGCTTGAACGTCCACACCTACCAGAAGGGGATCAACCTATCCAAGAGGACATGGATAGTTGCTTGGATTGAGAATAAGTTGGAGCAGGGGGGTGTGGTTGGCAGGGAGCTGAAGTCGGTGCTGGGGCGTCTGAGCTTTGTAGCGGGGGCGCTCCGGCACGTTCGTCCATTCCTGGCGCCTCTGTTCTCTTGGGCCTCGGCGCTTTCGCCGGGGACCTTCTCCAAGTTCCCGGACGCAGTCATCATCCTCCTGGAGTTTGTGAAGGAAGAAGTTCAGAGAAGACCCATGAGGCCAGCCGAGCCTTTGGAGAAGGACCCGATTGACATCTTTCGGGTAGATGCCAAGGCAGCAGGTGAAGACATTGTGATTGGTGGTTGGGAGACGGGCTCCTCGCCAGATACGGAAACGGCACGATGGTTCTCGTTCAGGTTGAACCGAAAGATTGCGCCTTGGGCTTATCTCAAAGGAGATCCTTTCAGAAATATTGCTACCTTGGAGCTGATTGGAGTGTTGGTGGCGGTCATGGTGCTAGCTCCGGAATCTACGTGGGCCGGAGGAAGCGCGGCTGTGACGTTGACTGCGCTGACCGACAACTTGGCCAACACCCATGTTCTGAGAAGATATAGCTCCAGCCGATATCCTCTGTCGATCGTGGCCATGGAGCTAGCGGTTCAGTTGGACCTGGTTGGGGTCGACTTGCAACTCCAATGGGTCCCACGGGCACAAAACCAACCTGCTGACGATCTTACCAACGACAGGTTCGAGGACTTTCGGGAGGAAAACCGAATGGAGGTGGACTTCGAGAAGCTGCCCTTCAAGGTCATGGGAAAGCTCCTCGACAAGGCAGGCCAGCTAGACTCGGAGCTTAGGCTTTTCAAGACCTCGAAGGAAGCCAAGCTGGCGCAGATGAAGGAGACCTCGACAGCAGCTGGGGGCAAGCACAAGAAAGGTGAGCTACGGTGGAAAGACCCTTGGTGAGGACTGTCGGGGGCCGAAATTGAATTGTTTGAAGATTTTAGAATGGGCCACCGTAGTTTGTCGAATAAAGAAGATAGCTGGGAGTAAGGTAGTGCAGACCCATCTTCCGGCTAAAGGAGGGGAAACGAAAGACAGATCGCACATGAAACCTCCCTAGAGTAAGTAGGGAGGCCTGAGACATGTGTGACAATCCGGTGAAGCCACCTGCTGAATGAGCAGCAGGTGGCAGAACATGGCAGGACTTGCGCAACCCCTCGCAGAAAGGCTGCTGTGTGAGCGATAGCGAAGTGACGAGAACTCGTGAAAATCACGGGGAACGTCACGTAGCAAACGGTAGTTTGCGGCTCAGGCCTCCCCCTTGGAAGCTTCCCACCACCGTCCCCAATTCACCGCCAACAATCCAAGGGGGAAACGAAAGACAGGTCGCACATGAAACCTCCCTAGAGTAAGTAGGGAGGCCTGAGACATGTATGACAACCCGGTGAAGCCACCTGCTGAAGCAGCAGCAGGTGGCAGAACATGGCAGGACTTGCGCAACCCCTCGCAGAAAGGCTGCTGTGTGAGCGATAACGAAGTGACATATTTATATATTTAATTATTCATATTATATTTATTATGATATATATGTATATTATATAATTATTAATATTTTGTATTTAGTATAGATAATATTTTTTTTGAAATATATTAATTGTTAATATTTTTGTATTTGCCTATTAATAATTTAAAGAATGAGGATGATAATGAAATATTATTTATAATATTTATTACTATTATCGATAATGAACGAAATAGTTAGGACAATGAATCGAACAATTAGGATTAGGGGTAAGCACTTGGAGATGTTTTTTGGTTTGAAGATAATAATAATGAATTGAGATGGTATTTTGTTTTGTATTTCTTTTAATATTTTCGGGCCTTGGTTAGATTTGGGAGTGATTCTTGAAATATATCGTCTATAAGGTCTTACAAATCTTATTATCGTTAGTGATTACGTTGGAACCACCAAAATTTGTTGTTTCTATTAATTTATTTAATTAAAATAAAATATTATCTATGTTTCAACGAAAAATATTTCATTGTCGTTAATGAAATTTTTATAAGATTTTAAAGAAATTTTTAAGTTATTACAACCCTACATATGTTAAATATAATTCCATTAAATATTTTTATTTCCCCATTAATATTGGATTGATTGTAATCCAATATCCATCTATATATCAAATTCCGGATTGATAATTGGGAAATTGCGATAAAGAAGCAATATAAACCTTGCCGGTATTTGGTGTTAAGAGGCCTTCTTGCCATCCATCCTGAATGGTGGTGCCAGTCTGCAGCTGGTTTAGTTCCCGAATATTATAGATATTTTGAACATTAAATTGGATAATATACCCCCTGGATTCCTTTCAGGTGATATGTTTTTCAATAGATGAATTTATATATATTTTAATATAATATAATATGTACTATATAGAATATATTATAAATGTTAGAAAATAATATATTTGATATGAAATTTATGTTTTAAGATTTAGAAAATATTATATTTTATCACGATTTTTTAATATCTAAAATTTTTTAAAATTATATATTGCGAAACGAAGAAAATAGTATCTTTCATATGAAATTCAAAAATTCAAAAATATTGATATTATAATTATATCGAATTGTTATAATATCAATCAATAATATTTATATCCAATATATTCTTTATCATAATATCGATATTGAATTAATTGTAATTAAGAATTTAATTTAAATGCCATTAAATATGAATTTGTCCTGTAAAAGATATCGCCAAATCCAAATATATATACGATATTACGACGAAACGAGATCGTAATTGCTCCTATTCCGGTCACCCGGATTTTGCAAATCTATATATTCGAAATATGTTTCGAAGATTTCATAAGGCATTAATATATAATAGATAAAAATATATTAATCGGATATTTCGATATAATACCTCGATTCCATATCGATATATCGAAAAATGTTTCAATTTTATTAAAAAATATTGATGAAATAAAATATATACCATCTATTCATTCATTAATTCACTTCCGGCCTGGATCATATAGGCCCGTATTGGACTGCAGGAGAGGATATTTTCTCGAAAAGATCTATACCAACAATTCATCCTCATGAGCCAAAGGCCTGCTTTAGGAGAAGGTCGTAGCCAAAAGATCCGAAGGATCTGACGAGTTGCGCAACTGCTCAACTGGCCGGTGCTACCAAAGGCTCAGGCTATCTTGTGGCACTAACCAGAATAGGTATACAACTCGATGAAGGTCCATGATCGGATATAAAACAATTAATCGATCGTTATTGGTCATGAAGGAGCTTCCAAAATTCAAAAATATGCATTGGTAGTGTCCTGCATTGGGGTCTTGACCAAATTGGCACAGGATCGAGACAACACGATATGATTTCTATTTTATTTTGGTGCCGTAGCTGCTGATAAATATCGACATATAGACCTCAATTCGTGAGGATTCCATAATAGCATCATGCTTCCGATAAAGGTTGGGGAAATGCTCCAATTGCAACAAGATGCAGGGATATTTCTATAATATAGATATTGATAAATGGTGTTTTTCCATGCCATATATTGAATAATATCTGAAGGTCGCAATATTTTTCTTCCGATATGCATTAAAGGACAGGAGCTAATAGGACTCCAGAATCTTCAATGCTTTCTAGCAATCGCAATATTTCTATTTCCATGAATAATTGGCGCCCGTAACCACCCAATAAATTCAGCAACATCCTATTACGTCTCCATGGCATATTTATAGAATCAACCTGTCAAGAATTATGAAAACAGGGTGCGGTGCGGCTTGGCAATTCGTAATAAAAATTTAGCGGTGTCCGCTTCGGTATTTTTATTTTCCACATAAATATACTTTATTCCCATGCCTAGTAGCAAAACATAACCCATGCGCGATTAATAATATTTACGATCGATTTTGGATTGCCGCATATGAATTTACATTTCCACATTTAGTCGGCTAACGAATATTAATTCGTATTTAGAAATACATCCACGACCTACGAAAACGACACATAAACAAACCCCTTCGCAACAAAAAATACTCTCTATTTTCATAAAATAAAATATATTCCTCCATATTATTCTATATAATATTTTTATTGCCATTATTTATATTATCGATATCTTTATTTTTATAACAAACATAAAATCATTCTAAATATCCCAAAAAATCCAAATTATCTATAATATCAAAATATCGATTGTATAAATTCATCAATCAATTTCTTTAAATAAATTACAAAAATCAAGAAAATTAAAATCCAAAAATTAAAATTATCAAATCCGAATAATTTACCAATTAATGCCTATTCATCGAACATATAATATAATTTAAATTAAACAATATATATACAAAAAATACATATTATTAAATAATATATTTTCAACAATTACCTTTCATTTTAATATATACATTATTCATCAATATATTATATACATAAATTATGAATTACAAATAATATCAATATATCCATATATTAATCATTTAATTATATAAGAAATAAAAAACAAAAATATTATTATACAAAAAACAAAAACATCAATCTAAAAAATCAAAATATATATATTATAATATATATGTTTAATTGAATTTAAATAATATATCTATTAATATTCTATTTATACATAAAATTATTCGGAATATAATACTATCGATTATCCATATTAAATCTAGAAATATACATCGGACATATATTTCAACATATGCTTTATTTAATAATATTCATTCATTCATCATCCGGCGAATCCTTCATTCGCCCGTGTTGGGCTGCGGGGAAAGTGCGCTTGCAACTTCCTGGCCACCTCAAAGACAGCATGCCCCGACATCCGATGTGCTATGGCTATGTAGCCAGGCTCAAACCCAAGGACAAAATCTAAGGTCAAAACTCTCGAGTTCCTAGCTGGCCAGCTGATCAGCTATGTACACGAGTGGGTCTGGGGTGACCATGGGCAAGGGCCTACTCCAAGTCTGGCTGCTTCGATCTGCTTGAGGTTCAATCCAAAGCATGTATACATTTTGTTGGAATTCAGGGGTTCGAATCATGCAGGCAGGCAGCTGAAAAGCGTCAGCTAACAACATTTCACCTGAATGGAACAGGGCGGCTCTGTAGTGGCCATCGGTAGGGCAGGAGCCCAAATGAGCAACTCCTGCAACAACAAGGTATGGGATCCAGCAGGTCTGTGGGCCTTCACTCTTCATGAAGAGTGGCATCTTCACCTGAGTCTGTTGCCAGTTCACTGCACAAAGATTCTTTTGGTCCAAGGCAGAGCACCGTTCGAGTTGAAGGCAAACGGAACAGGGATTGCACAATGCATTGACATAAGGCTGACTGTTATACCATTCTTGAATGAGCTGCTGAAATTGGGCATGTTCATGTGGCTAATTACAAAGCACGATGGGAGAAAGGGTGGTTCCCCTGTCCACAACTTCATTCTCAAGTCTGGCTTCCCAACCCTGAAACGGCCATGGTGCAAGGCAGATGTTTTGTCGAACTATGGCCTCCCGTAGCCATCCCAGGAACTCACCGGCGTCATGTTGCGCCAGTGAAGAGTGTAAAAGAAATCATGAACGAAGTTCAACATCCAAGTAAGCTTCCCGGCATGGATCCAATGGCTCCATTGCAGTACCCTGCAGCAAACGGGTCAAAGGCTGTTGCCATGCATCCCATGCTTCAAAGGTGAAGGCCTTCGTCATGGCTGGGCCCACATCTGAGCAATGAGCGTGCTCGTGAGGTAGCACGTGGCTCCATTCGAGGCCAACGCATGAGTGCGAATCCATCGAATCATCTCTTCAGCTTGGTCGAGATGGCCGTAGCCAAAGGACTCCTCTGCAATCCAGCCTGCCGAATGCGGATCAAGGCAAGCTGAGTGATTCCATTTCCTGTTAAGCGTTGGATATGGCTCCACAACTCGTTCGCTTCTGGTGTTCGAAGGGCGATATCGAGTTTCCAAGGAATGGCCACTGCTGCATCCTGGGGTAGCGAGTCTTGTCGAAGGGGTCTGAGTGCTGCAAAGCGGTGAACCATTATCTGGTTTTGGCTCAAGGCTAGAAGCCTTTGAAGGATCTGGGCCATATCTTGGAAGTTGATGGGCTCTCGATTGGTAGGCTTCAGAGTCTGAGCCTTGGGATCCCATGCCAAGTAGTTCCAACGACGATCCACCGTCAGCATTCCACGAGCAACAAGCTGCTGAATCAATTCGTCGCCGCTTTGATCCAATTTCAACTTCCCTACTCTGTCGACCAACGTCTTATCATCTCGTGGAACAGAACAGAATCGAGCGCAAGGATGTGGTGACCTCTCCTGCTTGTTTCCCAAGATTCCAGAGGCGTGACCGTTCCAGCATTTGAGGCATCAAGCTTCCACGGCCACATTGAGCAAAGATCAGGAATGAACGATCCAGGTTGAATTCATTGATTTGATCTTCGTGACGTAATGTCAATTTTGCAATCATCTTCAACAAATAGTCCTGTTTGCCAGAGGAAGCTGATGTCAAATCCGATGGTTTGGGCCGCTCCTGGCCATTCCGAGCTCGGCCATCTGAGGAGAGATCTGTCCTGGATCTCTTGGGGAAGTGTTCTCCACGTGCTTGGATCAGGTCCTGGTAGGATTGATCGTCCGCGGTCATCTCCGGATCCAATATCATGATCTCCATTCAGGAGAAGGGTCAAACAAGCACGTTCCTGATGCAGAGCCCAGGCTATGGTCGTCAACATGTGAGCCACAAGTTGAAGTTGAGATTCTAGATCATCATGCAAGGTGAATGAATCAGGCGGTTCAAGTTCAACATTCGTTGAGGTCCATGCCCACAGTTTGGGTACGAAGGCGGTCAAAGCATCAATGAATCGGAAGACCTGGTCAGCAACAAAGCAAGCTTGTGGTAGTTCACAGAGATGTGCACACACAGTAGTGGAGTGAACAAACCAACGAATGTGATGCTCTGGCAAAAAAGTAGGTGTGCGACTCAGCAAGGGAACAAACCAGTTATTGCAAGGCCAAACGCGGGCACTGGCTGTGTTGGGTGTCCAGACATCACAGGCACCCAGGAGCAGCTGGGAGGTGTCCGTGATGGCCCCATCTCGGATTGCTGTAGGTGATAAAGGCACCTGTGGCTGATCATGGTTGCCGCATTCAATAATGGCTCCAAAGTGCTGGTGTTTGACCCAATCACAAAGTAAGACTGGATAAGAGGCTCTACGAAAATGCGTGAGCAAAGAAAGATCCATGGTAAAGACACTGTAACAATGACCACAGGCAAGTTGACCCGGGAGCATATCACGATCGGCCTGAAAGGGAAATTGTGAGGGACGTGCTGCCTGATGAACAATATGAAGATGAGCAGCGAGGGCCTTTCGACCCAATTGTGCCTGACAGATTGGATATGTGTAGGACTTAGCTGGTTGAGGACAATCTGTAGCCGGCAATGCTAACATCTGCTTAATCGTCTTGGGGACAGGTGTTTTGCATATACCAAAGGGCTGACGTCTCTGCTATTCAGAGGGACTCTGGTGTGTTAGCATTGATTGACATTGGGTTGCATGAACCGCTAGACCATGTGATGACAAAAAACTCAGGTGGCATGAAGGACAAGTATGCAAACAACTCGAAGTCGGTGCAGGCAGACTGGTGGCCTGTGCATCGAAGTCCACTTGCATAGCAATAGAATCATCAGATTCAAGTACCTTGGACGCCGTGGCAGGAGAGTCAACATCAGGCTCATGAGGGGATGTATTGGCAGGCAGACTGCTTCTCATCATGACTGACATACAAGGAAAATGCTCAGGATCATAAGTCTGTCCCATTAGTACGCTCAATTGGTACAGAACACCACACGCATGATTTCTGACATCACGACAGGATTGCTGACAGAGGACACAAATGCCTTTACCACTTCCAAGATTGGCCAATCCATGGATCTGGTCACGTGCATGCTTAGCGAATCCATCCAAATGTGGATATGCATCAGTGTAGTGCTTGCGAATTGCACATGACGAAATGGCACTATGGCAGTATGCACAATGATTCGCTAATTCGGCCATCAAAGATTGATTCCAAAGAAGGCCTGGAATGGACTTATAGCGCAAGTGCATACGAAGATCAGGGCGATCACAAATCGGCGCAATGCAGTCCTTAGCAGGGTTGAATTGCAAGCAAGCACGTCTATTGATGCGATCACGAAGTCGATACATGTCAGTGAACGAACGTGCACAATGTGAATAGGTCGGATATCCATTAGTAGTATCACGAAGTCCACTGAAGACATCTTCAATGTGACATGGAACAGAATGAATCTCCCGCATGCGGCGTTTCAATGGACCTGCCTGTGCGAAGGATCGATGGCATTCAGCACACTTAAGAACATCCGCCTGGGCACATGGATCGGCAGAGGCACCGGGGACAATGACGTGACATGGTGGGTAGTCTGGGGTCAAAGCAATGACATCATCTGCAGCATGGAATATGGCAGGATCCGAGAGGGACACTCGGCGTCGGCTCAAATGTTCTTGAAATCGTTCACAGTGCTTACGAATCATGATCCAAGCAGGATCAATTTGTAATCTGCCAAAGAAATCATTGGTGTTTTCTCTGGTGATATGCACAGGTGAACGAATCATGATACGATGATGATTATTGATGAGGCTGATAATGCGTAGACAACCAATTCGGGTAAGAACCATTTCAAAAATGCCATAGAACAATGAAACAATGATGCATTGACGATATAATCTCAATCTCAAACAAAGAGGATGGTGTATGTTCGTGAGCCAACTACGGAGGATGTGAAAACATGTCTGTGCAGCTTGAATCCGGCGAGCAACAGTGTCATTCTCCCATATTTGGTAGCTAATAACAACTCCAAGATAAGAAATCTTGCCCACCATGGGGATTATGCTATTCATATCAGGAAGATGCAAAACAGGACCAGTGAGTGGGCGGCTGCACCACTTCTTGAGAAATGGAGCCATCTGTCTCCCAGTGAGCCGCATCATAGCTGCACTTTTCTTCGGGTTGACTCGAAATCCGGCAGTTTGCAGGCTGAAGATTAAATGGTTCAAGTCATGAAGGGCAGCAAGACCATCTTGAATTGAGTTGATGATCCATCGAAAATGCAAGTCATCGGCAAAAATCTCAACATGGTTCCGAATCCATTCCATGTCATGATTAGCTAGTAGTTCATGGCAGAAGAGATAAATACATACAATCCACATCAAAGGAGCATCCTTTGCTCCCTGTTTGATGCCCCGACTTGCACGTATCCGGCCAGGCAGGTCTTTGTGAGGCAAACAGTATTCATGTGGCATAAGCCATGAAGTGATGAGGTTTCTGAGGTCAGGATTCATGTCAAACACTTCTAGAGCTTTGAGAACATGATTACGACTAACAGCATCGAACGCTTTTCCAAGGTCCAATGAGACCTGAAGTCCACCCACCCCACAAACCTTTCGGTGCAGCATCTTTGTGATGCCCCTGGCGCAAATCACGGACCTGTCAGAAATGATCAGAAGGCAATCCTTGGTGCTGCGATCCGGCAGGTATGCATACAGTGGCATGCGACAAATCTGTGGCAGGACAATTTGACGTAACAATTGACAATGGAGTCCGGTCAAGATTTTATTCATCGGGTGCTGGAGACAGATTGGGCGCAAGGCTTCAGGTCTATGAGGTGATTTAAGAGGCTTAAGTAGAAGGTGAATCCATCCTGTGGTCGAGTGTGCTGGTGGTTGACTGCAGTCATGGCACCAAAACATTTCTAAATCTGCCCCAAGAAAAGGCGAAAGGTCCGCAGCAAAGTGCCGCCATATCAAAGCTGGAAGACCATCAGGTGCAAGTGCTTTGGTCATTGGCAATCCTTGCAGCTGAGTTCGGATCTGGTCCTCAGTGAATGGGACATGCGTCAGAGCCGGGGGGTTGTCCGATTGGAAATTTGGATCACAATACAATTGACCAAAGAATTCAGTGATCTGATCAAGTTCCTGCTGTGGTGTGAGAGGAGCCCCAAAACGATCAAAGAGCTGAATCTTTTGTCGTTTGCTTTTGGAACAAAATTGACGAATACGTCTATGCCAATCCAGGATCTCATGACGCAATGCAAGGTCAACACTGTCTTTCATGAAAATATCAAGGCGTTGACATTTATTCTGCGGATTGAGAGAGCGAATTCGACGGTGCAATACCGAATAGGTGCTCATATGGCGCCAGCATTGAAACATGGCCTGAAGAGTGCAAGGTGTAGCCTTCGAGAACAATCTTCTAGCATTCCACATCCTGGCCGTTATCGAGACCAAGGCACTGCAGTGCGGGCGGACATTGGAGATCTGACGGGGAAAGTGTTGGATACACAGCTGTCGAATAGCAGTCTCTAGGGACAAGCTTTGGGAAATCAAGGCATCATTTTGATCAGGGGTCCTGAGTGTCTGCATACGAATGAGGGCGTGAATTGCTTGTTCGAATGCTTGCCATTTGGTGGTCTGACCCAGGAATTCTTGACGTAACCTGAAACGGTCAATGGGCGAGTGTGCAACTGATGGTTGTTTGATGTGAAATCATCTGGGTAGTGAAGCAGTCCAAGGTCGATAGATGGGACCAAGAATACCCAAAGTGCGTTCAACACGATAATGAATATGAGTCTTCAATTTCTGCCAACGGATTTGGTGCTCTCTCATGAACATGAAGTCAATGCGTGTAGCACGAGATCCATGGAGAAACGTGTGTCGATAACATTGTTTATAATGTATTGCTACTAGTCGGAGGTCAGCGACCAGCGCCTGAAAAATATGTTTGTCTTTCTGTAAGGCACGACTGAACTTTGCATCGGAGGTGCAAACAAAGGAATCAACTCTGTCCAGCGGCGTGTTGAAATCTCCGGCCACCAAGAGCATGGGACGTCGTGGTGTATGGCGTATAGACTCATCAAGACGTGTCCATAATTCTGCACGAGCTTGAGTCAGATCCGTTGGATCACGTGTGGTGTTCCATGCAAATTGATAGACACTGCAAATGTCATAAATGCAATTGAACATAAGGCGCAAGTAGATTAATCTTCCAGGAATGATAATGTGGAAATGAATCCAGCACTGGTAGCAAACATCATAGCGCTCTTTTCTTGAGCCATCGCGAGAGCGAAAGTCGGGCGCAGTCTCATCAAGCTGGTCAGGTCCATGAGCAATCCGGGTCAGTGCGTGACATGTTCCTGGTTTCACCTTCGTTTTCACATTCGTCTTTCTTCTGACCTCGATCGCTCTTGGTCCCTTGCAGCTCGATCTTCAAGGAAAGGCCGTTCATGGCCGCTCGGACGTCGCTTGCGTCCATGTGCTTCGTGAGTGCGTCGGCCAGCATCGTCTTCGTGCTGATCCACAGCACTCGGGTGCTGCCGTCTTGCGGCGGCTGGTCGCTGAACAGCGGGTCGCCCACTTCTTCATGGCGTCGACGCCAGATCATCTGGCGCATCCCGCAAAGGTCTATTGCGAGCCTCTTGTCATTCACCTCTCCGAGCCCTTGTTGCGTCAAGTGGTCGGACAAGCTGCGACAGTCTGTCAGCTTGATCAGATCTGTCCCGTCCTGGGCTCTCATCCTCCAGTTGGGATCACCTTGATCGTGGCCATGATGTAGTCCATCCAGGATCATCCTCAGGTGCTCCCCGTCCTCATAGCCAGCCAGCATACTCAGGCTCTCAGCCTGAAGTGTGCTTCGACACACCCGTCGAATCACGGAGCTCTTCCATTCCAAGATGTGGATCGGGCCTCCACTCTTGTCAATGAAGTCTGGCCCACAGAAGGCCAGAATCCTCCCAGATTGGGAGCGAAAGCCAAGGCGCTGTCCAGTCGACGAGAGGTCATAGTCGTTGGCGTGGCTCGCGTCGGTGATGGAGAGGATCTTGAGCTCTTCAAACTTGAAGGGGCGCCACACGTAGGTCAGCCGCTGATCCTTGCTGAGCATCGCCCTCCTGAGCAGTGAGTTGCAGTCCACCAAATCTTGGACACAGGGCTTCTGGACACAGCTTTGTAGTCGGCTGGTGTCGTAGGCAAGATCAGGCCGGTTGACACGCACAATCCAGTTCAAGGAGCCAAGAACACTCCTCATCTGAGATTGCTCCTTGTGAGTGGCTTCTCCTCCTCGGTTGACTTTCCTGGCTGTTGACAGGGCAATCGGTGTAGTCCTTTCAAGACCATGCGGGCATGTGACATGGATGCCCTCGTCGTCCTGTGAAATCATTCTGCCACAGAACTTGAAGGTGGTGTCGGCGGTACGGCCAAACTTCAGCTTCTTCTGGACGTTGTCCATGGCCTGCTGGGTGAGGTCTCCTCCACACCAGAGTAGGTCGTCCACATGACTGATCACCAGTCCATCCACAGAGCCGTCCGGCTTGTTCATCACATAGGCGGCATTCTCATGTGGAATGGGACGTAGCCCAAACTCCTTCATGGTGTTGTGGAGGCTCTTCCAAAATCCTCGTGGAGCATCCTTGGTGCCATAGGCAGGCTTCCGTGCCACAAGCAGTGATCCGGGCGCCACTCCTGGTACACCATCTTTTGGTAGGCTCATGATGAGCATTCTGGAAAGCCCAAGCCCTTGTAGGAACGCCGCAGTGATGTCTCCACTGTGTAGGCGTAGGCCATTGCAGCTGGCGAAGGACAGAACCATGCTCAGCATCAAGTGAGATGCTGTTGGAGAGTCAGTGCGAACTCCTCCTTGATGTGCCTGGTTTTCAAGATCTCCACGTACAACCAGGCGGCTTTTCAGTTGTTCTTCTTCTCCTTCATCCGCCTTGTTGACATCTACCCATCTCATGGGTGCCACTTGTGCTCGAGGATGCTTCTTGCGGAAACGATCAGCATCTTGAGGTGGGATCACCTCACAAGCATCGAAGTTGGTCCAGTTGGTCCATTCCTTGTGCCTGGTTTGATCAAGCTTCGCCTGCATCTCTGGTGAGGCCTTGGAGTAGTTGATCTCCTTACTGCCGGCACTCTTCTTCTTGTAGTTGGTGCGCCGGGCCAAGAATCCTCGCAGGCAGGTCGATTGTATCTTCTGGCGGCGGTTCTGCGTAGCGTAGAAGGTTCTCGGCGGTGTCCTTGACCGTTGTCTCGAAGATGAACTGGATGTAGGATGTCCATCAAGTCCTTCCAGTGATCTCCACATAGATCGCTGCAGTGGTGTAGGCGTAGTAGTGGTGGTTGGTGAGCCTTCAGTTGTTGCTCTTGTTCGCTTGGAATCCGGTTCGATGTCTGGCTCCTCCACGGATGAATGTCGTGGTAGGTCTCCAAGTTCATTCATGGCCTCTTGAAATTCATCGAACTCGACCTCTTGGTCATCATCAGGTACTAGTCCTGGAGGTTCTTCTGGACCTTCGGCTGGTACAGGAACTGCAGCTGCCTCTTCCAGTGTGAGTGGGTCTGCAGGTAGTCCAGGTGGTGGTTCAGGATGTTCATCTCCAGGTGGTGTTGATGTTGCCACCGCTGGTGCTGAAGACATTCCTTGTTCAGGTTCTTCTCCTGGTTCTGATGCGCCTGGAGCTGGATGATCTTGATGTCCAGCATGATCTCCTCCGGGGCGTCCCACATCCAGGTAGGAGTCCTGATTCTCCTCGTCAGACTGATTGGCCATCAGATCATCGGCGAAGGGGACTTCATCTTCATGGTCCTGTAGGATCTGCCGCTTCCTCTTGCGTGATGGTCGAAGTTCCAGGAGTTGTTTCGCCACAACTTCTCCTTGAAGAGCTGGTCGACATGATTCCTCATTGATGGTGATGGGAACTCCACCATGGATCAACCAAAGGTTGCTGCGGCCTTCTCGTCCAATGACCCGTGCTGGTCCATACCAGCGTCCAACTCTAAAGAAGCATACCAGATCTCCTGGTACATAGGGTCCACGAAGTGGCGTAGATCTCCGCAGCAATGAAGTCCGGATGCGGCGGCTGCTGTCGGCATACTCAAAAGCTTCCTTGGCAGCCTGTCGGATGTTCAGTTGTTGTGCGAACTCGGTTTCTCCCGTGACCATTTCTTCATGAACTCCAAGACGGTTGGGTGCTTGTTCAACTGTCAGGCTGGTCACGTCATCTGGCAGCTTGCCCATGACCCATTGAGTTGGGCTGAAACCTGCATGGTTCACACGACAATTCTTCACGAAGGTGGATTCCATCACAGCCATTCGCATCCCTGAGATGCCTACGATATGTCGTGCTGCCACCGTGTTCTTGATGATCTCCTTCAGAAGTGAACCTTGACGTTCTGCTCGACCGATTTGATGATGAGCCTCCGTGCCAGCGTAGCGGATGTAGACCCCCTGTGCAGACATAAGAGCAGCAACTTGTCCACGGTTGGCCACTCCTCTATCAACAGTCAGGTACTTTGGAGGGCCAAAGTGGGTGAACCAGTGATCTCGGAAGATCTCTGCACACTTTTGACTGCTGGGAGTTCCGCCCTTGTCGGAGACGATCCAAGCGCTGTGGTACAGTGTGCCCATGTCGATGATGGAGAGAACGGTGTACCTGTTGCCAAGTCCATCTCTCACCTCAAAAGCATCCGAGGTGATCTCGAAGTTGAAGGTGTATGGACTTGGTGGTCGGACAACAGGTCGTGGCTGTGGCTTCTTATGGTGCTGGCATATCTCGCATTTGAAGTACTTCACCTTGTTGATAACTTCTGGAGCTGCTCGAGCGACACGGAGCATGCGAGCCATAGCACCAATGCTAGAATGCCCAGTCATTTGATGTAGTCGTCGGAGAGCGACTCGTTGGGCATAGGGTAGGCTAAGCCACTGTTTCTTCCGCACACGATCTCCTTCTGTGGTTCCAGGTTCTCCCTCACGATCTTCTTCGCCTCTCAAATCATCTTCTTCAGCTCGGTGTGGTAGCGGAGGATTTGGTGCCAGGTCCTGCTCATCGTAGATCTTGTCCAAGGTGCCCAAGGGGTTGTCCTCCATGACAGCTTCAGCTGGAAATGCCACCTTGGTAATGGTACCTTCAAGATCACAAAGAATCCCTTGCAGAATTCCTTCACAAAAGGGACGTGGCCATTCTTGGGCTCGTTTTGTGCGGTTTGATCCCTCGAGAGCTTGGTGTTGGTGATCTCCAGGGCATAGTTGTGACATGTTCTCCTTGATGCCCAAACTGGCGGTCATCAGTCCAGTAGGCTTCTTGTTGGGCATACCATTATCTCGGTCCTTGAGACCGTAAGCACATTGGTCACATTTGATCACCTCCACGATCTCGCCCGTCATAGGGTCAGTGATGTGGTCCTGTAGAACTCGAAGAAGAGCAAGCGAGTCCCACATCTTCGACAGCCATGGTTGCTCCAGCAACACTTGCCGCCCTTTTGCCACTCGGCTTCGGATCACCTGCGAGATCCACTTTACCACCGGGTACCATTCCTTCCTCTGCTCCATAATCTTGTTTGCAGTCTCCTCAGACTTGCTCATATTGAGCTCTTGCCACTGGCACCAGGGGCCACAGAGCGGCGACATGGAGATAAGGTACGGGTCGTCCTTCTCGATCTGCTGGTCGATCGTGTCCCGGTGTTCCTTCTTCCGCAGGTCGGTGCCGTCATACAAAATGTCGACGGGCTGTGAAACAGGGTATCCCATCTCGGAAGCCATGTGAGACAGGATGGCTGCTCCGGCAAAGATCTCTAGTAGCAGCGTGCGGCAGCCTCGAGGCATCAAACGAGGTCTTACGCTTTTGTGTGAGGATCGTAGCAATCCCCACATGTGCTGGTCCCTCTCCTTCACGTCCTGCACATCCTTCTTGAACTGCTTCTTCTGGCCCTTGGGGAAGACGCGCTTGTGCTGATGCATCTCATCCACGGCCATGTGGGTCTCATTGACCAGTTGGATGTCTTCCTCTGGTGGTGGTTCCTCTTGCTCATAAGTCATGTTGTGCTCCTTCTCAAGGTTCTCGGTGTCCTCGAAGTGCTCGGCCACCAGGCCAAGATATCCGGGAATGAGCCGGATTGCCAGAAGTCCATTGCGAGCCACCAAACAGAGATCACTGCCAAGTACGGTGGAATGTACATTTTGGTGGTTAAGATCGATCACAAAGCCAAGCTGCTTCTGGCTCTCCACGCTGAGCAAGAGTGGTGCATCGAAGGAGGCAATCTCCAAGGATACCAAAGTTCCTCGGGCAAAATCTCCATTCTTCATCTCGAAGCTCACTTCGAATTCACGTTTTCCCACCAGCTTCATCTGGCCGCCAATTCCCTTCATGCCAGGTCCAGAGCATGGCTGTAGTGGAGGTTCAGGTGCTCCGGTGGCCTTGAGGTATTGTTTCAGCCATTCACTTCCGTGACATGTGGCATTGCAGCCAGTGTCCAGGATGGCCACCAAGTTGTCTTCGCTACCACATTCTTGGTGATGTTGTGCCATGTAGCCATAGTGAGTCGTCTCTGGGATGGCAGCTCCATAACGATCGCGTCCTCCAGCCTGCATGTCCTGGAAGTACTGGGCCAGACGGATCATAGCCTTGGAAGGTTTTCCGGTTTTGACTTCGCCAAAAGCCAGCGGACATACCCTTGGTCATTCCAAGCTTCATACTGGGTTTGTCCTTTGTAGAGGCCAAAGCTGATGGTGCGACGGCCTTCTTGCTGTAGTGAATGAGCATGTGCTGGCGGAGTGGATGGGTCCGGTGTAGGCGGATCGGTCCAAATGGCCTGTGATGTCGGTGTCCTGGTAGGCAATGACGGAGTCTGAGTTCCTGAGCCTGCCGGTTCCGTAGGAGTGTAGTCCTGACCTTCATGTGCTGGTCGGCCGAGGACAATGTTCTCACACATCCGGAGAAGGTCAACCAATTCGTGATCGGTGAGAGTGAATCCTTCTCCTTGTCCTTCTGACTTGAGGTCCAGGGAGTGGTTGAAGAGTCCACGGACACGAAGAATCTCCTCGGAAGTCATCTTCCGGCTTGAGGTTGTCGGCCGGGTCGTCGAAGAGGTCTCATTGGAGGCCGTTGACGGTGACGATCCCTTGCCGGAACTCTTTCCTCCATTCACAGGGCCGCTGCGGACTTCTCCACATTGAAGACATGTGCGCTTCCAGCGAAAGCCATTTGTGCCATGCCAGCTCACTCGATGATGGTTGCATCCTGGTGCAGAGGATGTCTCCGAGGTCATAGACCGAGAATCGGCTGATCCCACAGGGGTGCGCTCCAAGATAGTGCCACAATCCTTACACTTCTTGACCTTGTAGAAGGCGTTGGATCCCTGTCCGGTCACGTTGTAGTGAAGGCATGCTGGCTTCTTGTTCGTCGGCTTAGTCGTTGCCGATGCTGGCGAGACCTGTGATGGTGAGGTCTCATGGCTGGTCCACTGAACTGGTTCTCGATGTGGTCGAGGATCGGGTTCTTGTGGTCGTGCTGCACGGGCTTGAACTTCAGCAGGTGGTTCCGATGGGGTAGTCGAGGAAGTTGGGCCTTCAATGGACAGAACTTCTCCTCGGTCTTCTCGATATTCAGATACTCCCAAAGCAGAAACCAACATCATCATGTCGAGGCCCTCCTGTGACACTGATTGTCCTTCTCGCACGTGGGATGATGCCACCAAAGACCATTTGTCTTCCTCCTCAGGTGAACTCACAATCTCGCCCTGCTGCAACTCCGTGGGAGGCGGCACTGCTCCAAAGATGTTGAAGGGTCTGCGATAGGCCATAAGAGCGGTATGCTCCTCGGCGGTCTCATTCTCCCGGACGGCGAAGAACACAGTGCGAGGCTTCGCATCTCCAGATCCTTTGCCCTTTCCAGAACCTTTAGGCGATTTGCCTTTTCCTTTGCTTTTCGGGCAACTAGCATCTCCACTCCAATATCCCACCTGTCCGCATCGTCGACAAGTGGTGCGGGATTTCAGGTTCTAAATCTTCTGTTGCCGTTCCTGGAGTGTCAACTGTCCTGAGACATCAAATGCTCGGCCGCTTGAACCAGAGGATTTTCCTTTTCCTTTGTTGTGGAAGCCCTTGATGCCCTTCTCCTTGGCACGTTCACGTGCAAAGTAGGCTTCCTGTTCAGCCTGGATGATGTCGGCCGCATATTCCATGGCTTCCTCATCGTTCATATCAAGTCCTTGATCGGCCAACATGGGCAAAAGTGTCCCTTCATCCATCTCCTCGCCGAGGTCGTTATCCTGCCAGTCGTAGTTCTCCTCATAGGCGTAGTGTGGTTGCTCGGACTGGTAGGCGTTGAGGTCGTCGTACGGGTCGTGCTCATACTCCTCGGCTGGGTACTCTTCAGAGAAGTAGCCCATTCCATGTCCACCTCCTTTTCCTCGATGACGCCAACCTGAGCCTTTCGGCCGCTCAAAGCCAATGCTGCGCCCTCGATGTTCTCGTTCGTGCAATCGAGAGTGCTGGGCGATGAGCTCGGATTGGATGCCGGCCATGGTGATCTTTCCACCCAAAGCTGATCTGATCAGTAGGACCTATTGGTCAGTCAGGCCGGCATTGACCAGAACTTGTTCAGCCAAGATCACTTCCGGCAACTTCAGCTCCTTGTCCAGGTCAGTCAAAACCTGGTACCAGGCCTGTCGACGGACCAAGTAGGTCGACATCGGCTCGGTGGCGTGGCTTGGCGGCTAAGGATGCCGCCCTCACGGGCGCCGGCCGCGTAGAGCTCGCGTGCCTCTTGTGCCCTCCTTGGCTTCAATGAAGTAGCAAGGGCATGGAGCAGCTTTTCCGCGCCCTCCTTGCTGGCGAGAATAAAGTAGGGCATCTGCTGGGCGACACGTAGTGCGGGGCCTGAGAGCTGCTCCACTAGGCGGGCAATGGTCCTTGTTTCTTCCCCTCGCTAGGATCCATCTCAGCCTCTCGTGCCATGCGGGCACGAACCCGCCAGGTGTATTCACCTAACCTGGTCGCTTCTCCATTGAAGCGTGGAATGCCACCAGCATTCTTGCCCTTGGTGCTATTCTACGTCTCCTCCTCCTTAATGAAGTTGACATACCTAAAGGTGTCAAGAAGCGCCATGGGTAAGTACAGCGCGCAAACCGTGACCGCTAGGGCCGTCACGAAAAGGGTCGGGACCGGGGTCCCTAGGAGCCTTCGTAGCTCCGCTACCAGTGTGGAAATGAATCCAGCACTGGTAATAAACATCATAGCGCTCTTTTCTTGAGCCATCGCGAATACGAAAGTCGGGTGCAATCTCATCAAGCTAATCAAGTCCATGAGCAATCCGGGTCAGTGCGTGACATGTTCCTAATTTCACCTTCGTTTTCACAAATAACATTATAAATTATTTTATCTAAAAATATAACTACACGTCTTATCATCAATAACTATGAGGCTCTTTAGTGAGCTGTGCGAATACACGTCCAATTATGGATTTGCCATTGGGTCGAAAAAAATCCAGCCTATTTCTTAAATGAACAGAATATTATAATCGTTCTAATCATTCCAAAAAATCCATTCATCATAGACCAGACCACTGCCTGCATTCCATAAGGAGATTCTAAAATCAAAGGTTATAGAAACGATCCTAGCTATAAAAATAATTTTAGATAAATCATCATTGGGATCGAAAATACGAAAACACATAAGAATTTCATAAGCCCAAAGAATTTTGCCTTTATATTAAATTAACCATCTCGAACAACTCGACAATAAACACCTTTATAAATGCATTTCACCTATTTATATCTAAATAAAAATCATCTATAACCTAAGCCAACCATTACCCAGACCTCAAATAATTTCGTACGAATAATATAAACCTAAAAAGTGCTTTCATAAATATTCCTCCCGACCTATAAACAATCGATAATTCTCATACCAATTATAATCAAACAAGCCATTCAAAAGAAAAATATCCTCGGATTTAAGACCGAAATTTCCAACAAAATAGAAATTACCCCCAAAACAACGACAATCAACAAAAATCACGATATATAATAAAACAAAGAAAAATCATAATATTACCTCAAATTACACCTTTTAACCCTAAAATACTAGTTATTTAATAATATATCTATACACATATATATATATATATTAAATTTAACTATTTATATATTATATAATTTCATTATTTTGCAATATTCATTCTATTTTTGTATTTTTAGATTATTAAATCTATAATTATTAATTTATAATCTTTAATATTTATAAAATATATTTGATAAAATGTGGGCGTAACAATTTGTAATTCCAGATCCTTCGCCATTTCCTGGATAGCGTAGACGCAAAAAATGAGGCGAGCAATTGTATTGATCAGCTGAATTTTCTTGCGTTGCTGTTGAAAGTAACTATTTTAGAACTGCTAGAAGCTGAAGCAAACATGAAATGGAACATGTTCCCTATAGAAACGATGCGACTTCGGGAGTGATCCAAGAATTCGAACCATCAATTCCCCACCCGTTTGACCAACCCATTGACCCGTTGACCGGTGGTGTCAGTGGGAGTTTCCCAGCATCCCGTTCTGTGCAGACCTCTTCTCAAAGCAAAGCAGCAACCACCGGAGAACTCAGCGTTTTCCTCATCCAACCGCAACCGAACCCGGTGGACAGCAGCCATTTCCTTACGGAGCATCACCATGATGAAGCCGAAAACAAGTGTCCAAAGATGTCCAAATTGATCGACTAAATTCACCAACATGTGCCCATCACCAGGGGTGTTTGAGATAATACCAAGTTCTTCAGATGGAACTGAGCATTGTAAGGACACGAAGTCGACTCTTCTGATGCCCCCCAACCAAGCCTGCGTGAGCAAAGCCACCACTTCCTCTGCCTGGCCGACACGCATGGAGGTGAACAGGGATGTCCAGATACGATTCAAGTTCGAGAAACAGATCCAGCAATTAAAAGACTCTAGGCCCAGTGCGACTGCCAAAAAAACACAAAATGGATTGCACCGGCAATTACACCAAGTAGCAACTACAGTAACATCAACTATAACGACTAAATTTTCAGACAGAAACACGCAAGTCATTCACCAAAAAGGTCCATGGCAGCTCCAGCGACCAAGAGCGGGTCCAAGAACACCTGACTCACGTGACTCACCTGACTCACGTGTTTCTTCTCTTCGGGCGCTCCGCGCCGCGCCCGCAGTCTCCGATCGGAGGCGGAAAAAAAACAAGTCGGATGACATACTTCGTGACTTTTGGTTAGAAATAAGTAGAAATTAGCTAAAAATTAGCTAGAAATAGCTAGAAATTACCTAGAAATACCTAGAAATAGGTAAACATTAGATATGTCTAAAATATGTGGCTTCTTATGTGTTTTAAATGTTTTTTGCTCTTCCTATGTTTTCGTTTTATTAACAAAAAAACGTGCTTTCTCTTGAACATATACCAGTTTCTATAAAACATTTCTATGCGGCCTAAGGGACGCTCTGATGCAGCAGAGCGGCCGTGAGGCCGCTTTCCTTTTTTCTTTCAAGCAGCTAGCCATGTTTTTTGCTAATTGGTTTCGACCATTTCACATAGTATTCTTTATCTTTACCGCCACGGCGGCGTTTTCGGCTCTCATTGCCCAAGGAGCCCCACTCCTTCAAAGTTTTTTTTTCGATGAGCGTTGAGTACTTCGAGGTGTCACCATTCACCTGGATCCAATGCCACTTCATCAGAAAGATCAGATCCGGCTAGATCTCTATTAGAAAAATTGAGCCAAACTTCAATACATCATCCAAATTATGGTTTCAATCTATCTTTGAAAGTGTACACAAAAACTATATATTCACAATTTACAAAATTAAACATAAAATATTGATTGTTTTTTCTTGATTGAAAATGAATGTATTGAAATGTATCGGAATGTATCGGGTCATCCTGGGGGCTATGAAAAGTAAAGCCAATACATCCAGATACATTCCGAT
>CAXAMN010023162.1:807292-818445 GCA_963970005.1 Durusdinium trenchii | reverse complement strand
AAGCCAATACATCCAGATACATTCCGATACATTCAGATACATTCTGGAGGCTATGAAAAGTAAAGCCAATACATCCAGATACGTTCCGATACATTCAGATACATTCCGCGGCCACGACTGCATCTTAAGGCGACAGTTGTGGAACTGGTCCTCCCTCATCTTTTCATATCTACTGTTCTCTTTCATGCAACCAGGTAGCGAGCCACCGCCGCCAAAAACTGCTGACATTTCGCCATGAAACGCAACTATAACAAACAATTCGCGTTTCTGCCAACCAAAAACTACAGCGGAAAACCGCAACCGATCCAACACCAACGCGCAAAAAAGACACAACAGAGCGTCCCCGGCGCCGCTTGACAACTTGACAAAGCACACTCATCACACAAACGCATGCGTCCAGATATATCTATTTGAATATAGTATTGTTGAAAAAACAAAAGAACATAAGTCGAACTTTTCATATTGAAGGTTTAAAAAGTGAAAACTATATACACAAATAGCTATAGAAGTAAGTAGACAGTGATGGAAAACAAGCAGAAATAGCTATAGAAATAAGTATAAATTAGCTAAAAATTAGCTAGAAATAGCTAGAAATAGCTAGAAATTACCTAGAATTAGCTAGAAATAGCAAAAAATAGCTAGAAATAAGTAGAAAATAAGTAGAATAAGTAGCCTCCAACATAAGTACCATAAGTTCACAAGTTACTACTATGTTCCATAAGTAGGACTCTGGTACTTATTGAACTTATAAGTTACAATATCAACTTATAGAACTTATAACATAACTTATAGAACTTATAGTACAACTTCAAGTTACTTGTCACAGCTCAGCTAGCCACAAGTACCACAAGTCACAGGGTAGGCCACAAACAAGTGAGGAGACACACAAGGCACAGAAAACACCAATCAAACGGGCAAACACGCATGTCATTTCAGTCGTCTCTAGAGGTCAGAGCGGTCAGGGCATTCGTCTCACAGAGGTCTTGCCTCACATGCCAGAGTTGGAACAATGTCCATGAATGAAGCTTTCAAACTTGGGAGGAACTGATGCTGGTCAAATGGGACCAGGATTGTAGAGGGCGCGTTTATGGTTCCAGTAACTATTAATCCCAAGTACCTCTTTAAAAAACCTCCCCAATTAAGAAATCACCATGTCCGAGACCCTAAATACAGTTTATACTATAATATTTGTTCTAAATTACCGCCCTTTCAAACCGCCACTAATAAACTACCAACATTGCCGATTTCGGAGGAGTTTTTAAATTAGGTTCCAAAAACATCGTCCGCCCTGTCTATCCACCATGACACGCCGCGTTTACACCAGCAAGCTTTAGTTGTTAGTCTAATGAAGAATCACAATTATTCTAGTAAAGGTTTTTGTAGGGGAAAAGGAAGACCCTTCGATCTGTATGTTTTTTAAATTTTTGATACGAGTTTAACAAATGTGTTTTTACAACAATTTCCTGGGTTGCTTTTTGGTTTTGAAGCTCTTCCCAGGTGAACCTATTTTGGACTCCCCCGATTTCAGGGATCCCCTATTTTAAAAAAATGCGACCCAGGTTTCCTTATTATACCCCTGCAAGTCTGGGAGTCCAGTAAAACGAGGTCATGTGCAAACGATCGAGTTTTACGAGACGATCGGAAGCACGCCCCTTCTTTCCACTCTCCATCAGCGTCGGTGTCAATGAGAGCAAAATCATGCAAAATCTCTATAGATCCAAGTCAGTGACCTGATGGATCATACCCACACAGTACTCGATGACATAAGGGACCAGGTTTTGCATGTTTTTGGTAGGTTTTCGAACCCACAGTACACCAATGCCTGCGTGTTTATTCAAAAAAAACATCCCCAAAAGCAGTCCTCCAAATGCGCTTCTTTGCGCATCTCACCTGACCAAACACGTGCAAAAAAAGCACATGCAAACACGTGGAATTGGCCCTGCAAAACCAACTGACCAGGAATGGTCCCTACAAAACCCTAGGCACTGTAGATCAAAATATACCGTGAACAATTGCAAACTTCTTTCACCATCCTCCAACACCTGGCCTCAGCCTGGCTATCTTGCACAGATAGGGTTCCATGTGACGGCCAGAGATGCTCGCCGACACCTTTTTCAATGTCCCTATCGTGCCCTCCTCCGAGAAGCACTGTGCAAAGCGGCTGTTGTATCCTTAGCCACATGCGCCACAGAAATCAGCTGGAGCCCTCACAAAAGCACCAAGACATCCCCACCAACAATGGAAACCCTACCAGGAAGTAAAGCATAGGAAAACACCAGGGTGGATCATCAAATCAAGGATCTGAACTTGCGGGTGCGCTCCAGCAAGTGCTTGAACATATATGCATTTTTGGCTTTACAAACCAGCACTGCATTCCACAAACACTGCCACAAGATGAACATAAAAAAACAAACGTTACCAACAATTCTTCACAATACAAGTAGGTTGGAGGCAGCACAAGTGTCTGTGGAATGACCTCTTGCCTTAACTTCGCACCCTTGTCTTCGCGCACAAGGTCTATATGGGCAGCTACGCCCAAAAATTCAGGCCATGCCATGCCCTTGGCGGACGAGAATTTGAGGACCATCCAACGCACAAATGCAGGAGCAATTCGTGGCCAGCTTTGCAAATATCGATTGCAATGCATGACGGCGGCAGCTTCAACTTCTGCCAGTACGAACTTGCGGGGGGAAGCATTTCGCGCCCTGGTCACTGAAGCCTTAGAGAGTGAGGAAGACTGCGCTGCATGATGGTGCCAAAGGGGCTGCATTGAGGTGATGCGGCAAATCCTACATATGGGGCTATGATCCAATGCAGTCACAAGTGGCAAATGAGGATGTCAAGCGCATCATGCACATGGATGTCAGCTGCCCTGCTCGCAAGTGCTCCCACCATGGGCACAGCAGGCACAGCACTCTCAGCTCAGAATGGCTGCTTTTATGCCATGAAAGCTACAATGCCAGGCACCAACCACAGACAGATCTTCAATTGGTCGTGTCGATGATGACCGAAGGCCGGTGGTCAATGGCTGCTTGTTGTGCTGGCAACGCACGGGCCACTGTCCGGGCCGTGGTCAAGGCAGCTGAGCTATGGCTGTCAGGTTAATGGTGCAATGCTGATGCTCTGTCGTTGCTCAGAAACGCAGGCCATGTGGAACCAATGGACTTGGGATCGCCGCGCATAGTGCGCATTGGAGCAAGCGGACGAATTCGTGTCACACTAGATCAAATTGTCAGTGCAGCACATGCCTGCTCCAAATGCCAAGTCTTCAAGGATAAGGTGAAGGAGGAAGTTGTCAGAAACAATTCAATCAGCACAGGTTCTGCAGCATGTATCGAGAGAAGGCTCCGAAGGAGGTTTAGTGCCACTGATTCCAGCAGGTTCCACAGCAGGTTCGAGAGCAGGTTCCAGAGCAGGTTCCAGAGCAGTTTCCAGAGCAGTTCCAGAGCAGGTTCCAAAGGAGCAGGTTCCAAAGCAGGTTCCAGAGCAGGTTCCAGGAGCAAGTTCTAGAGCAGGTTCCAAAGCAGGCTTCAGAGCAGGTTCCAGGAACAAGTTCCAGCTACCATTACGCCATTAAAATATGTGGAGGGCAGCCCAGGGTTAATCCTCCCGGAGGTATAGTGTACAATTCCTATTCTGTCCGTATATTGCAGGCGATGGGCGGCTCCGAATATTTAAATTAAAAAGCAGCAGGATGACCAAAGCACCAAAATATGGGCCGATGTCCAAGGACTCAATTCGATTGACCGGGTCGAATCTGCATGCCTAATTCTGGTACGATCCAGTACTAGTTGCATGGGACATCGTGGGACAATGATCGCAAGAAGAAAAATCTCACCATCTGGCCTGGCCTGGGCCTCCTTGGATGTGACCTTGTTCTGCCCGAACACGCAGACCCGGTCCCGGACGAACAGGAAGGTCACGTCCACCTTGAAGATTTTGCTGTTGAGCTTCCTCTCCACACTCACAAAGGAGAGCTCAGGGTGCCTCATGGATCGTATGAACGGACCCCACAGGAACTCACCATGGATCTATGAACGGACCCCACAGGAACACCCCGCAAAAACATGCTGCTGCCAGTAGGCAGAGAGGATTTTTCAAGGTGTTCTCACCAGTGCACCCTAAAAAACCATTGACCCCAAGCCAACCCCACAAGAACCACTCTCCAGCTCGAGCACACTGCAATGCGTGCCAGGAGAAGACAGAAAATCTGTCCCGGTAGCTTGGGGGTCTGACTCGACAAAGAGGTACCCGTTCAATGTCGAGAAAAATGTAGCTGGAGCCAAAGGGACCAGGGATTGATCAAGGGGTGCTGTCATCCCAAACACTTCACCCCAACCACCTGAACCACAGGAGGAGGGAATAGACAACTTTTTTTGGAGACTATGTCTCAAATGACTTGCGCCAAGAGCTTGTTCGATCATCATTATTAAGCACATTTTTACACAAGGGTGACTGACCTGGGAGTCTCCCAGGTACAAGTGAGTTTTCAGGTCCACCCTGGTGTGTGAAGCGATCAGAGACTTGAGTTTACACCAGTCCAACTTCAGTGAGCATGAGGTCTTTGACTTGCAGGGCCTCGTGTAAACTCAAGACGTCTCTGATTAAACTCACATCGGACACGTGACATGCCGGGCCGTCGGAAGGGAGCCGAAGACCGGAA
Organism: Durusdinium trenchii; assembly: GCA_963970005.1. Taxonomy (NCBI): domain Eukaryota; class Dinophyceae; order Suessiales; family Symbiodiniaceae; genus Durusdinium; species Durusdinium trenchii. The sequence continues at coordinate 813,782 of CAXAMN010023162.1, read as the reverse complement.
TTGAGTCATGCGTTTGTTTAAGGCTTCTCAGAAGATGAGTATAACTGGCCATGCCCTCCAGGTCTAATGGTCTGGTAAAACTAGATCTAGATTATATACCCTCCAGGTCAAATCGATGGTCTTGAAAAACTAGATCTGATATAAGCTCAGGCAAAGATCCATGAGATCACAGGGGCACCTGCTGAAAAAGAGGCTCTAGATGCAAGCCACTTTGCCCTTCGAAATCATCTTGAGGTATCTCTTCTCCCGAGTTCACAGGCTCCCAAAACCTGTACATTTACTAGCAGGTCATTGGAATTTGGACCTATGGGTGCACAATGGCCCCACTAAACTACAATAGCTCAACTCTCATCAAAAGTTGTCAAGGGATCTCAAGGGTGAGAAGTCCAAGGGTCGGGGATTTGCTCGAGCTTCGCCAACTCCTCAAACCTCACCGCCCTCCCATCATCCTCCAAGCGGTCTCTGTAGAACACCTGACCGGGTGATGATCTCATATGGTTGATGGTCTCCAGAGCTCAGTACTGAAATCATAGCGATCTTCATGATGCAAGCTCTGGTCTCGTATCAGGCAGGACTACTGCGCTTGAGCGAAACACCAGGCCCGAACGTTTCACATCATCTGAGATCAATCTCTATGACGGACTTCAACCGCTGGTCCATCTGCAGTAGTGAAGCAAGACAGTATCGTCATCCGATGAACTGACAAAAAGCCGAAGCTCAAAGACAAAGTGGCAAAGAACTCTGGGTTCGCGTATGTTCGTGTGTTTGCCCATGAGTCTTGATTGGCATGCTTCATAATTGTGCCAACCATGTTTTCATTGGGTCATTGGGCACAAATCCAAAATGGAACACCTCCAAATTGGAAGTCAATTGAGCGGTGGGGAGATACCACCACAGAAACAAGTAGGGGAGGCAAGCCGGAAGACACGTAAGGAGACAAGGCAGCAGCAACAAACAAAACGCCGATCACGCAGGCAAACAAGAGGGGAGACACTGGCTGTTTTGGACCTGGCGAAAACTCTGACCCTGGTTCTGCAGGATTTATGTGACAGCGCAAAGCAGGGCTCATGCGGGGAAGGAGGAGCATTTGTTCTTCAGCGGAGACTTGTTCTTCGTCCAGGAAAAAGGGTTTGACTCTCTAGAAGATACTTCATAGGTCCCCTTTCATACGCGCTTTGTTTCATATACTCTTCACAGACATGGCAACTAAATAAAGCTTGTCTTCACTAAGAAAAACTAAAGAAAACTAAGGACATCTAAAGAAGCCTGATGTCAAGAGATAGTTCAACTGCCACAACTCTTCCCCTGAGTAGCCCCTTTTCACCACTCTCTAGTCTGCAGGGGAAGGTCAGCAGCAGTGGAACCAGCACCTGCAGGCATGATAGAATCCAGAAACAGCAAAGTTGTGCAAACAAGTGGCCACAGTAAGAAAACAATGCAACTCTTCCACTCTCAGTCAGTTCCCTGGAGAAAAGACACAAATCTGTGCAGAAAAACAAATGCAGCTGACCCAATCTCAGGTGCCAGAACCTTTTCTCAATGGGCCATGTGAAACATGTCTGGGAGGCAACCAAAGGGATCTAGTATTTTGTGACAGGTGGCAAATCAGTCACATGCTTCTCCATTCCTTCATAGACTGCATCTGGAATCTCTCCAGGTGTTTGAGCCACTTGATTTGATGGGAGTGGCAGCTCATGTTGAAGAACTGTCCACTTCTTCCATGCCCACTCATGCACTGCAGCCAAACAACTCTTCCAAGGCCTTTTCACAAAAACCCTGCTGAAGTGTTTCTGCTGCAATGTAGCTGTGGTCAAAAGAGGTGAGTCATGTGGATAGTAGGCCACAAACCTGTGATCATTGAAGTTGATGCGCATTTTACACCCTGGAGGTGTGATGTCAACAAAAGCATCTTCAGGTGAAGAAAATACCTTTATTCTCTTTTTGGGTGGCTGACCACATGCAGGCTGCTCATCCTCCCCAGAAGGCTTTGAAGAAGAAGCCTTGGTGGTGGTAGTTGGTGCCTCTGGTGCCTGCATGCTGGATGAAGCTGGTGTTTCTGCTCCCTTTGGTGCCTCCACTGGCCTGCTGGGTTCAGCAAGTGTTTCTGGTGCCTCCACTGGCATGCTGGGTTCACCAATTGTTTCTGGTGCATCCACTGGCATGCTGGGTTCAGCAAGTGCTTCTGGTGCCTCCACTGGCATGCTGGGTTCACCACTTGTTTCTGGTGCATCCACTGGCATGCTGGGTTCAAAAGGTGTTTCTGGTGCATCCACTGGTATGCTGGATTCATCACTTGTTTCTGGTGCCTCCACCTCCACTGGAATGCTGGGTTCAGCTGGTGTTGCTGGTTCAGCTGGTGCCTCTGGTTCCTCCACTGGCTTGGTAGGGTGTGCTTTTTCTGGTGTCTGTTTTGCTTTTGCCTGGTGCTTTGCCTGTTTCAACACACTCTTCAACACATTGAGGAGCTTCTTTTTCTTGCTAGTGCCATCAGGCTTGGCTTTGGCTCTGCCCCTTCCTCTAGCTCTGCCCCTTCCTCTGCCTCTTCCCCTGGCAGCCTTTCTGCCATCCACAACTGCCTGTTCTGCTTGCTGCTTCTTCCTGGCTGCTCTCTTCTTCCCAACCTGGGCTCTGTATTTCTTCATCTCTGCAAAATTGGTGTCATCCTCACCCAAAATGGACAGGATATCATCCAGGTCTGAGTCACCCTCTTTATCTTCTGCTGGCTGTTTCAACTTGTTTTTTGCAATGTCCTGAAGTTCCTTGTCATGAAGGCAAGTCTCTATCAGCAAGGCCTGAAAGTCTGCCCTTTTCCTAATGCCCTTGAATGCAACACCAAGCTCTGCCAGCAAATGCTTCATCTGCACTACTGTGAGAGGGACCCCTTCAGTGCAAGTCATGTGAAGCATTGTTTGGGGCTCCCCACATTTTGTCCACACCATGGGCCCTGCTCCACTGTTCAACACAATGGGTTTGGTGGGCACACAAAGCCAATCTGCAAGATCATAAACAAAATGCCACTCTAGCAATTCTCTATTGGGGTCCATCTTGTAAACTGGCTTCCCATCTGTCAAGGTGACCCTGAGCCTCCAAGTCAGCATGCCATATTCTGCAGCGGCCACCAACTTGAACAAAGAGCCTGTGCTTTTCATGGCCAGAACTTGTCCTGCTTTGCCTGCAAGGCAACTCTTCCAAGCTGATTCCAAAGATTCCTTGGGGTAATCACCATTGTGGTATTCAAAGAGCCATTCTGTGGCTGCAAGAATTGGGAACATGCTTTGGGGTGAAGGGTTGTGCCAACTCTGACCTTTCTTCATCATGTTTTGCATGGACAGTGGCAGCTTGTGGTTCCTTGGCTGCATGTGCAAGCGAATTGGTGTGCTGAAGACTTTGGAGCCAGCAGAAAACACCTTTTTGCTTGGATCCACTTTGACTGTCTTCACCCTTCTTTGCTCCAATGCATTGCTTTGGAGAATGGACTGAAAAATCTTGGTTTGTGCAAGGGTATTCCTTTTGTTGGAGCGCAATGTGTCTTTCCCACTGTTGTGAGCAACTTCAATGAGCCTGCTGTCTCCAAAGTTCTTTGCTAGCAACCTTTGCAAATGACAACCTTTCAGTGAACTCTCCTCATAACATAGAAACAAAAGTCTGGTAAAGGGGTTCTTGGTCCAAGCCAGAAGTTTCAAACATGACATTTTGCCACCATTAGCCACACACTCTTCTGCCTGCAACAATGTCCTCCACTCTGTTTGCACTTGTAGCAATGCTTTCCCAGCCAACACTGGATCATCTGAAAGGGTTCCATTGTAGCGACATGGGGGCAACAACCTCTCCACTGCAAGGCTCTTCACCCTGGCATGAAGCAGCTCATCAAAAAAATTTCCATGATCTTCCACCAAAGATGCAAAATCATCCCCTGGCTCCTCATGGAACTGCTTGTCAAGCAACTCTTGCCTCCAACATGTGTTGTCAATCATACCTTCAATCTCCTCAAGCCATGCTCTCTGAGTAGCAGCCTTGAGGTTGAATGCCAATACCTCTTCAGGGCTGCAAACACTCCTAGCCCTCTCAGCATAGGCTTTCCAAGAAGCCCTGCACACTTGAAGCAGCATGTCCTTGAGCTCTATGTTTCTTGGGGTTATCAACTCATACCCCAATCTCCATCCACCCCTGACCTTCTTCAATGCACTTAGCTGTTGGGCTGCTGTTTTGGTTTGGTCATCAGGCAGGTCCCCCCCCTGGGGCTCCTCTTCTGGTTGTTGCTGATTCTCCTCAACATGGAAGTCTGATAATATGAGCTTTGTTGCATAGAATTGTCCTGTATACCATGTTGCTGACTCAAACCAAGAAAACCAGCGCATAATTTTCACCAATGGTCCCTTCTCACAGAACCCTCTCAGGGTGCTGAGGGACTGAAACAAATCTGCCCTGCTTTCAGCATCAGAGGGTTCCCTAATGCCTTGCTCTCTGCAAATGTCATACATGGCATCCAAAAAGTCTTGGCTATCACAGGTGTGAGTCTCCATGAAGTGGATCAAAGCATCCTTCTTCCTCTCAAACCATTGAGAAGATCCAAATGGCCCATATGGGCAGTTGAATGTGATTGTTGTTTCCAAAATGCAGCGCCATGGAAAGGACCTTGCTTTGCGACATGCTGCCTTGATGTCATTCCAACACCTGTGAAAACAATCATATATGCATGTCATGACCACTGCACCCTCTGGAGCATACTGTAAAAAACTCAATGCAGGTAGGTTCTGTGGACCCTGGTCTGAACAGCTGATCAAACAAGGGACCTTGGACAGGTCCATGTGTTCAGGCACCTGCCTGACTTTTGCACCAGTGATTTTGTCCACAATCCAGAAAGTCCCTGTGTCATCTTTGACCCTCTTTTGGTTTCTTTGCAGTGGACCCAGCAAGAGGCCTGTTGGCACCTGGAAAGAGCTCAGTGGGCACCCAATGTTGGACAAAGCCTTGGACAGTGCCCTGACTTCCTTGTAACCCTGAAGCCTTGTAAGTTTTCCAGCCCTCCCATCATCCTGAAGTTCAGTGTGCAGGTCTGAAACAAAGACCTTCCTGAGAGGCTGGCAAAGAAGGTATGCAGCCAAGTCCAAATCTTCTGAATATACAATGGCAACCATTGTCTCAACTCCAGAGTATGTTGAAGGGTCCCAGCTCACAAAGAGCTGGGACTGCCCAGCAAACAACTCTTTGCACTTCTCATAGTGGAGAGATGTTTCCAAATAGGCCTCCATCTTCATCATTTTACAATGTTGGCTGATGAGGGTCTTGTGTGTTTTGGCAACTCTATATCTGAGAACTTTCTCAGTCTTCACCCTGTCCAAAATGATGAACTTGTTCATTGGGTCAGAGTCCTTCCTGGTGTACCCCTGTTTTGTCTTGAGTATTGGGAGCTCTGCAAGTGGTAGGCCAGTGAGGCTGTTGGCATACATTTCCAAGTTGCCAGCAAGGAACTGGATGAAGGCAGTGCAAATCTGCTTTCCCATTGTTTCCCACAGCCTTTCACCACCCCTTTTCATGGATGGGTTGGTGGCAACATAGAGAAGAAACAAAAGGATGTCACACAAAGTGGCTGCATCATGTTCAGCTGGACACTGCAAAACATATCCCTTCCATGACATGCCAGACACCTTTGCCCACAAACTCTTGGCAGCTGACTGATTCAGCACATTGGACCACCCAATGCATTGTCCAGCTTCATTGAAAAAAAGATCCAGCAACTGTAGATTGCCACCACTATCATTGCAAGGCACTTGGAAATGTGGCACAAGCCCTTGCCTACTGGCAAAGCTGAAGGCAACCCTTGCACAAGCAAGAAACATTTGTACTGCTCTTTGCTTGGTGTGGCTTTTCAAAGGCTTGCTCTTCAAGCAAGTGATCAGCAACACAAACAAAGCCCTGGTCTCCACTGTATGCTGTTTCCATGGTTCTGCCTCACTGGGTTGGTAGCCCTTCTGTTTGTAATGAATTTGCTCTGGTGGCACTTGCAACTCCAAACACTCATTGACCAGAGCATCCATATTTGCCTTTAAAAATGTACCCCCCATAGGAACCAATGTCAAGCCCTGCCTGTATCCTGCCCCACAACCATTCTGCATTGTCATTGCTATTGAAGTATGCCCTTAACTCCAACCCTTCCTCCTTAAGAGTGGCAACTTTGAAGCCAGGGTTGTACAAGAGCTCATCATCTGCCTGGGCCTCTGCTCCCTCCACATCATCCATGGTGCATCCATGGTGTGGAACATCAAAGCATTGGTAAAGCAAATGGAAAACACACCTTGTGAGACATACAGGCACCTTGTGTGTGCTCAAGGCATTTTGTGCATTGCTGGCATGTGATTCATCCCTTGGTTGGTTGGTGTTTCACTGCTGTGCATACCTTTCTGTTTTCTTGGTTCATTGATAGATATGTTCTGATATGTTATATATATCCTTACTGTATATATATTGAGCCCAGGCAGTCTACAACATT
>CAXAMN010023162.1:775871-805274 GCA_963970005.1 Durusdinium trenchii | reverse complement strand
ATCCCCTTCAGCCTTCTTCTTTGCATCTTCATCTGCAATTTGCTTCTGTGCCTCTTCAATGAGCTGTTGCTCCTCTTCAGCCTTCTTCTTTTTTGCTTCTTCAAGCCTGATCCTCTCAACATGCTGCTGAAGCCTCATGGTGTGTTCTTCAGCAGCCTTCTTCTTTCCCTCTTGAAGCAGCCTCATTTGCTCATGTGCCTTCTTCAGCCTCTCCTCTTCAATCTTCTTCTTCTCCTCTGCAGCTTTCTTCAGTTCCTCCTGAGCCTGCTTCAGCCTTGCCTCCTCTGTCTCCACCTCCTCCTTGGCTTTTTTCACCTCCTGTGCATTCTTCAAAGCCCTCAGTTCCTCTCTAGCCTTCTGCTTGTGAAGGTCCTCTTCAGCAATCTTGTCTTCCTGCTCAACAATTTCTTTGGCCAGCTTCCAAATCTCTTGTTCTTCCTTCCAGAGCTGGTCCTCATCTTTTGCAGATGCTGATGCACCATACTTCTCCAGCTCTGCAACCCTCATCATTTCTTTTTCCTTCCTCAACTTCTCTCTGGCCTTTCTCATCCTCTCCTCCCTTTCCAGCTCCACACCCTTCCCAGCACTTGGGCCCACCACCCCATCAGCCCCCTCACCTTTTTGTGGGCTCTCTTCCAAAAGCCTTTCCAAGGTCTCCCTTGCTTTCTTCTCAGCAGCCAGTGCAGCTGCAAGCTCAGCCCTCTTCTTGAAAGTATCACCCACAGTCTGCTGCTTGGGTGCAACCACCTTAGATGGTGGTGGTGGTTCTTTCTGCAGTGCCTGCTCCACAACCTGAGGGCATGGCAAAGGGGCATCCCTGGAAAGTTTCTCAGTGTTCTTACATTTAGTGAAGGCTTACATGGCACCCTCACACTACTAACCAATAAGCCTCACCTATTTCATGTGCTTCTAGTCATTCATTTGACTGGGAAGGGCAAGCCACAAACAAGAAGACAGTGAATGGACAATGCCAGTCAGTAAACCACAAACATTGACTCCTCCCCAGCAAGCCTGGCCAAGAGATTCAGCACCAAATATGTTGCTATACTCCTCCATCATTTGGGTTTTTTGGTAGTGGCCTTCAGGCAGTCCTTAGCCAAACAACCAAAACATACCAAGCCACCACATCACAACTAACTTGTGCATATCACATCTCATAGCTTGCACACACCTTGCACTGTCACAACTGACACCACCTTCAGTTGCTGCCACACCCACACCTGAATCTGCACCCAAGCATCTGCAGCAGTGTTCAAAATACAAAGATGCCCACTGTGCTGTCATCTGGCTAGCTGCCATCTTTGCCTGAGGGGCTGCAGCTGATGTGTGTTTTTGGCTGCAGTGGTTTTGTGTTTGAGCTTTGACTCTAATTGTAGCTGTTGTTGTTTCTTTGGTCTGGCCAACCAACACACACACACATGCTACCAAGTCACCACAGCATGGAACCATTTTTTCACACCATCCACTCCAGAGAAAATCTCAGTGCAGTTGATGCTGTACCTGAGTGTTTGGTGCTTGGCCACCTCTCAACAAACCTTCAGTTGCCAACTTCCAATTGAACATATTATTCCACAGTGGTCCACATGCAGCTGCTTGCAATCAAACCACTCAGGGATGCCAGTAGTGCTAGGAAGGATCATTTTGTACTTTCCATCCCTATAGGCAAACATTGCAGGGCTGGATGGAGGCCCCAGGATGAGTGCCTCTGAGTCCCTGCTTCTCACCTGCAAAGAGCCATCATTCCTAGGCTCCATTTGCTGGCTGGCACAAGGCCCCCAGCTGGTAACACACACACACACAATAGGCAAAGGAAATTCACTAAAGGCTTTCACACTAGCAGTATTGAATGTAGCCAAGCTTCATTCTGACACCTGTGAACTCCATGGTTGAATTGGGGATGTCACCACCAGCGCCCTTCTTCTTCCTAAAGCACCACTTCTATGGGGCACTTGGCTGCAATATCAACAAACAAACATGGCCAGCTAACAAACAAATGGTCCTGAACAGCTGGGTCCATCCCAGCTCCTCTGCAATCTCTGCCACATTGGAAAGGTCAGCCTGGGCTTCACCCCAAACAGGGCCATAGGAGAAGCAAAAAGACACCTGATTGATTAGTCCTATATGCACATTGTTCTATTTAACCTCAATGGGCTGTATATGTAAATTCTTTTGTAATTTTTACTGTCTCTTTATATATATATATATAATATAGCTCTTGGTGGGTAGCAAGGATTCCAGGAAGAAGAAACAAATATAAACTCAATGAAATCTGCACAGATATGATATAAACTCAATGAACTCTGGGCACAGGGAGTGGACAAGGCTAGTGGCCCACCATGCCACCAGTGTACAATGATCATGCAGTCTGAAAGCACAGCCAAGCAGCACTGACCTTGGCGAACCTGGCATCATTTGATGCTGCCTTCTTTTGTGCAGTGGCAGCCATCAAGCTTCTCTTCCTGGGCCACAGCATTGGCACTTTCAGCAACCTTGCTTTGCCAAAGCTAAAACCCTTTATGGCACCCAGTGACCCAGTGCTCTACTAAACTGCCCTCTGCTGGAAACCATTAGATCTTTCACATGTGTCAAAGGTGAACCTCTTTGCCAAAGCTAAAACCCTTTATGGCACCCAGTGACCCAGTGCTCTACTAAACTGCCCTCTGCTGGAAACCATTAGATCTTTCACATGTGTCAAAGGTGAACCTCTTTGCCAAAGCTAAACCCTTTATGGCACCCAGTGACCCAGTGCTCTACTAAACCACCACTGCCAAGCTTCAACTGCCCTCTGTTGGAAACCATTAGATCTTTCACATGTGTCAAAGGTGAAAGCCCACTGCAAATGAAGGCCAACTGCTCCAGTGTGAAGTCATCCACAGATGCCAAAGTACCTGCAAATCCAACTCTTGACTCCACACAGACTCATGCACTCCAACCCCTCCTTTGCAAGCACACCCACACAAACACTCTCTCTTGCCAACTTGGTCATTGATGCCCAGTAGCCTGCATCCAGTTTCTCTTCTGTCATGTGGCAGAGTTGCCTGATCCTCTCCCTCCTGGTCCATAATATTTGTGGGTTGAATGAATGGCAAGACTCACTGCATAACTACAAACAATATTGTTCACCAAACTGGATATTGTCCTGGCCTGGGGATTGTGTTCTTCCTCAAAGTATGGGAGGGCACAGGCTTGTCAGGCTGCTTTCCCTCCCACCTGGTGAAGTCAGGTCCCAAGCAGGTCCAGTACCTTAGTTTGAGAAAGCAGCCATGGCCAAAGTCTGTGGTAGTGCAATCAATGCACCCACATCAAACACAGTTTTTGTTATGCCATGGTTACCAAGATTGCTTTGATGAATCTAGCCAAAACACGATTTGAGCTTTCTCTCATCAGTGTTGGCAAAATCTGATGTTGAAGAGCTGGATGGAGAAGTGCTGGAGCCTCCAGTGGCCAGGCAGGGCTGGTTGCTCCACAATTTCACAGCATGAGCCAAACTGAAAAACATCAGAGAAACAAACATAACAAAGACTGAACAGTGCCTTTCTTGGTTTTCTTCTTCTTGCCAGTGCTTTTCCTTTTGCTCTTCTTGGCCCTATGTCCTTTCTTTGCCTTTTTCTGTTTGCTTTTCTTGCTTTTCTTTGTCCTTACAAAAACACACTCCAAAGAACCTGATGCATGAACAACTTCCCATCCACTCTGACTACAAATGACTGACAACCAGCCAAGAATCTGCAAACCTACCGAGTCTGACCCACAGTACCCAACCTGCCTGCATAGTTAGTTGCACTACTTTGCATACCCAGGTTCCTGCCAGAAGTTGATGAAGACTGTGATTCCTCCTCATCACCATCATTATCATCATATTCATCACCAGGGTCAGTTGTTGGCACTGTGCCTCAAATCAATTGCCAATCAAAACTACAAGAGAGCCTGTACTCTTAGTGGTGGCCCACAATTATATCTCAAGCTGACCAAAATGCCAGCCCAGTGGCTCAGTGATTCACTCAGTCAACCAGTATTATACATTACATATGTGTTGGGTCTATCCTGATGGCTGTAACAATGGATGATGATGGTTAGTAAAGGCCTTGTCCAAAAATAGTGCAAACTGTTTACTGACTGTTACTAGTTAATAGGACAGGCCCTACATATGTGGGCTTAGTCAGTAACTCAGTAGTCAGCCCTGGCATATTTATACTTAAAGTTCATTATCATTCATTCAATCCTCACTCAGGGTCCAAGCAAAGTCAATCAGGCCCCAATTTGTCAAGACACTGCCAGGAGGTGTAGGCACATGCTGCCTCCAGCCAAAGGGGTATGCTGTCTGCCTCAGTGCAACTGCTACATGGAGCCACAGCCACTCTCATCACCCCCACAAATATCTCAACTCAAGACATTGGTCACTCCAGCATGCTGAACACAGCCAGACCCCCCTTCTGCTAAATGTCACCTCCACAAATATCTCAACTCAAGATATTGGTCACTCCAATGTTGAACACAGCAAGGCCCCCCTTCTGCTAAATGTCACCTCCAGAAATGTCAGTCACCCCCACAAATATCTAACTCAAGACATTGATCACTCCAGCATGTTGAGCACAGCCAGGAGTATAGGTTTAATCCACCAAGTTGAAAACACTTAGGGCCTTATTTCTGCACCAAGATGCCCTGGCATCATCCCCCAACCACCTCCAGGAGGAACCATGGCCATCCCATAATTGGGATCAAATGGAGGGGCCCTTTTGGCCTTCTTGTGTCTAGGCATGGTGCCACTGATCAAACCATGGCTGCAGTTCCTGGCAATGATGCAAGCCATTGGAGACAGCGCACCCTCTCCAAGCTCCCCTATGACCATTAGATTGTGAGCATTGGCTACCCACATTGTGAGGGCACTTGCCCCAGACTTTCTTAGATTTTCTTAGTCGCCCAGATTGGCCTTTGTGGCCCAAAGAAGACATCAAATGAACAGCATGACAAAGACACCTTAAGAATACTAGAAGTGTCTTGCGGGATCTCAAATCTCGCACCACCTGGAAAAAGAACTCCCGCAACAAACCCATGACGGCAAAAAATGGCTCCACCTGACGCGGCAGTTGATGACATCTGCGACAGTGACGGCTTTGGACAGATGTATTCTCTGGAGGTGTCCTCTCCCTATGTAAGCTTTTTCAGGGGTAGGCAACCGTCTAGATGCTTGGATCCATCAAGGACGATCCATGAGCTTGTACTTGCTTCTGTCTCCCAGTCAATGCGTATGAGCGCCTGACGGAGAAAACATTTGATAACATTGACATCATCTAATCAAAGCAGCTAGCAACTGGATCGTGCTCTTTGCCATGACCAGGCACATGTGGTATGTATAAGTGTCTTGCGCTGGCTCCTTTCCAGTTGCTGCAAGAGCAACTTGAGAACGGTGGCTTGGCTGCGGCTGCGGCATGCGTTGGTTGCATTCTGACAGACCAATTGTCGATGCAGTGCCTGCGATGGACAACTTACAAGGAAATGGGACCAGCAAGGAGTCGTGCGCGCATACACACAAGAATCTCACGACCAAACTAAATGAATCTGGCTTGATGGTATGTATGTTCCTACACGACACATATAAAGTTTGGCTGTTTATGTGCATCTCCTGCACGTTCAACTACCAGTGAAAGTGAGCACAGTCTTGAGTCATTCAAACAACTATCCTAACTACTATCCTTCAACCCTAAATAAAATACTCGTGGTATAAGTCACAAGGACCCTCTTTGCCCTCAATTTATGAAGCAAACAAAAGGGATCCAACTGGACCTCCTTCAGTCATCCAGCGTCAAAGAACCTAGCGCCCAGCTGAACCTTGACCCCTGGTGTTTGGCGTGCAACAGAAACCAAGGAACTGGTTGTTTGGATGGTTTTGGTATGCTTGCTCGCATCTGACCAAACATAAGGAATGGCTCCAACAATTTCGGAGAGACCGTCACGAGACCCACAAAAACTGCTGCAAGTGAATCTGGGAGAAGTACCGTGCAGGTTTAAAATCGCTTTAGAATGGTTCTTGATCGGGTCCTTGATTGACCCGGGGCGCTTTCTGGGGCGGCATCTATTCCGGTCCCATTGGTCGTGTCTGGGTTTCGAGGACCAAATTTGCTCCACCAGTTTCTCCACTTTCTCACCCTCTTCTCTTCCGCGGTCTCAATGCCCAGTCCGCTTCTCCCTCGTCCTGCAAACGTGGGGATTGGCCCATCGGCACAGCGTCGAATTAGACAAGGATGCTCCTGGCATCTTCTGTACATCTAAATAGGTCTATCAATCATCTAATAACGGTTGCTGCGATGACATGGGGCTGATTGGCCAGCTGCTGGTGAGTTAACCGGTTCTACGGAATCCAGTGATACTATAGTCAGACAGTGCAAAGCAGGTCATGGGAATCCCCAGGTCTGCCGCATGAATTTTCTTGAGAACCTGTCGACCGGTTCAGTACGACGTTACCGTTGAGTTGCTGTCGAACCGGGTTACGTCACTCGTACATCGAACCCCCGCAGGTGAAGAGGTGTAAAAAACGATGTTCCTCCACCGGTGAATCCCATCAATCACCCGAAAGCCCAACAGCGCGGGTCGGTCGGTCGACCTTTTCTAGCAACAAAGAGGAAGGCAACGACTGGGAGGGTTTGGACCCCGGTGGCCCCAAATGGGCCCATGCGCCAATCGTGACTCAAAAAGACTAAAGATCGAACGGAGTGACACCGCGATGCGTCACACACGCCTGCGGTTTCACGCGTTTTTTTTTTGGCGCTGTGAGATCCTTTTGGACTCTTTTGGATAGGATTCTGGTGCGGAAGTGCCCTTCCAAGAGCACTTTCTCCATCTTTCTCCGGAGAGTCTATCTAAGTCCATGTCTGAAATCGATTCGTCAAGGATGGTGTGATCCAAAGCACATCCCTGACTTGTTAGCGCAGCCCTGACTTGTTTCGTTGCCCCCACTTGCGAGTGAACAGGAGTGAACACCCAGTCATAGACTGACCCATGCCTTCACGAGCCCTCGGCTGGCACGAGCCCTCGTGGAGAAACCAATTCCCTGCAAAGGCCATGTGAGTTTGGCTCAGCCCTGCAAACACAACGGTGAGGTTGCAAAATAGATCAGCTGCAAAGGCCACGCGGCCAAGCTCCAAGTCATCACATGCTCCAAAATAAGTTCACGATCACAGCTGCAGTTCCCTTGCAGCTGAGCACTCGTGAAGAACCCCCAGTTAGTTTTCCGGTGGTGCGTCTCAGAGGCCACCAAGGTTCACATTGCTCTGTTGCTTCATATGTTCTCTGCTTACTGTGGTTTCAATTCACTTGAAAAAGACTACAGTGACTACAGTAGTCAGTGGGATTCAGTGGGTGTCCATCCCAAGGACCGAACTTCGGTCATGCATCTAAATCGTGAAGAAATCCCTCCAAGAATCGCTCCTTTCTACTGCGCTGCGATAGGTTGCATATCTGGGATTGGTCAACATGGTCAAACGATATCGATTCCGCAGATTCGATCTGGGTCGAAGCCTCTGAACCAGGCCATGTTGGACTTCAAGAAACGTCATGTGTCTTTCATCGAATGAAGACCCACGGACTGGCTATGGGTCTGGGTCCGGCATGCTCCGAGTTTTTGGTTCGTCCAAGAAGCTCGGGGCTTCTGCTCTGCACCCAAAATTCCCAGATCAGTCTTCACGTCAGCGTCTTCTTGCGCGGCCTGAAGAGAATCTGTGCGGCCGAACTGCGATCGGAGCCCATGGATCGGAGGAGTGTTGAAACTTGAAACCTGTCGATGGAAAGCATATGCAAAAAATAACACTGTGACGTCTGTTCCGGGTAGTTCCGGGTAGTTATATACACCAAATCCGAACACTTTTCCGACTCACAAAGGTCCTTAGTCCTTGATCTGTTCGGAGAACTAGTCACTAGTCACTCCTGGACTCCATCAGTAACCTTGGCCACCCCCAGTCACACAGTCACAAGTTGCACCACAGGCGCGACCAAATCCCGGCCCCGGCGAACGAACCAACCGGCCACACAGAACAACACCCTTCGCCCAGTCCCGGCGAACTCCGCCCGGCCCGAACGAACGTCGTGAGGCCTCAGCAGTGTGAGGTACGGCTGCGCCTCAGTTGGATCTTGGGCACCTCCTTCTCCTCCGCGAGGTCGGCGAGGGCCGCGGAACGACCGGGGCGGAACGACCGGGAAGTGGAAGAAACCGGGAAAGTGGCTTGAAGCGACCATGCATGAAAGGCGCTGAAGTGAGGAGGTACGAAGTTCAGCGGTGTTGTCAGAGCTGGCTGTATTTCACACAGAGTAGCGACTCTTGATTCTATTTCAACCCACAAGCCTAGATGAAGTCTTACCATCCATGTATGCGGGGGTTGAAATCTCATCCAAAATCAAATGTCTACATTTCGCTGGCTCCGACGGGGGGCAGCTCCAGCTTCGTTCCGCGCGGAACGACGCTGCCCCAAACATGGACGAACAGGACTGCCGCTCATTTGATCAGGCCAGGAGTGGTGCCAGGAGGGTCAATGGAAGCATATCTTCCAGTCCCATGGACTGTCTGCTGTATGAAGGGGTGCCCATTGGAGGATAGGGGTGCCCATGAAAAACACTCACTGGATGCGACTAAAAACCACCCCTCTGGAAATAACAAGGACCCCCAAAGCTGTAGATTCTCTGCGAACGAGTAGAGAACGATCCAAGCTCTGCATGCGACCACATGGTGAGGGCTCCCATGTTGTAGAGAACAGGCTGACAAATGATGCGTATCCATTTAAAGTAACTTGTATTAACTTCTTGTGGTCCACTTCCAAGCTAGACATGTTTGAGGACATGGGACCACAACCCACCACGGCCCGCTTTCACAAGTCCAAGCGAGTCCAAGCACCGAAACCGAGCGACGACGCTCTGTGGACGAGTCCCATCCACCCCGGGTTCCGGTCGGTTTGCACCTGGTAGCGCGGGGGCGTGCCCGTCAACAGCTCCTGCGCTCGGCTCTGCTGCGCCGAAAAGCGCTTGGCCGATGGATTCCGGGATCAAGATGTCGACTTGTAAAGGCGGATCTGTGGAATTGGCGGATGGTACAACCCAGAGGTCGACTTGCAAAGGCGGATGTGAGGGATTGGTGGGTGGTACAACGCGGGGTCCAAGATGGAGAACGCGTTCCAAAGAATGTGAAAACACGTGGCGGCTCTGTCAAACACTTCACGTTCTTCTGAAGCTTTCTATGAACTCTGCTGATCTCAGCTTTGAATTTTACACGTTCTTTTATGGTACAACAAAAACATTTCATGCTCCAGCTATGTGTCTTCTTCACTCCACTTATGAATCTTCATCACTAGTCAAAAACCGCTTCAGGTAACCTCAGGCTGATGACCTCTCTACTGACCTGTCTTTGTCAGAAGTTCCTCAGTTTTCCTGAAACCTCATCTAATCTGTATAGTTCCATGATGGCTGCACAAGGACATGCAGAAAGATCCTGCCACTTATGGATCTTATGGCACATGTAACTTGACTTGCACAAGAAAAGGTGGCACATCCGTCTCTCCTGCTTCTTCATCTGTAGCATCTCTTGCCAATACTCATCCGCCAACTGCTTCTGCCGAAGGGCCTGCACCCCACACCCCCGCACCGAGGGGTTCACCGGTTTTCACGGTTTTCACGGCGTATACTTGAGACACGCGCGGCTCCTCGGTCGCCGGAATTGGTTGGGACCCGCAGAAAAAGGTCCATCCAGTCGGGAGACTCGTTGAAAACACGTTGTGGTCCTGTTGGCAACGAGTGATTCGTACGGGCCTCAGAAGATGTCTTTTAAAACGTCTCTTTGCAATGTCCAGAACATTCGACATGTCTACAGTAGATCCCAAACACGAGCGATGAGACTGGCATACTTGCACACATGATTTGGGTGTGCTGATTGAAAAGGGAAGCATATATATATATATTATATATTCCAGTCCCATGGAGAGTTTGGGTATTGGCTGACCCGAAACTCTACATCAAAGGCGAACCTTTCCACTCTCTGCGGTTCGTGTCTGTCGCTAAGGCCGTCCTCCGCTCGGCAGCGGCGGTTCTCCTCCTCGAGCGCCTCGTGGTGGACCGGCCCACCGTTCGGAACCACACGGGGAGGGTCGAGTCTTGGTAGGATAACCCCAGGTTTGAATTGGATTGAGCCCCTCCCCGATTGTTGGAACTGGAGGATTGATATAATCAAATCAAGAGTCTAATTACATTACTGTGAGTCGTTGGAGAGTCACAGGGACCCAGTAAAGAACGAGTGTGCTTCTGCATCTGCAACCTATGGATCTCTTCCCTCCCACCTTCTCAGATCTACCTATCCCTCCCTTTGGCACGTTCACGCTATTTTCCGTCGCCACGTTCTTCTCCGTTCGTTCACCACCCTTCGCCGGCGGGATCAGGACTGGCTCGGTTGTGTTCAGCATGCCATCCAGCTTGCTCCGCCCTTCTTCGGTGCCGCGAACTCGTCGCACGCACCACCGCCATCAGCCTTTTGCGAGATACCATGCGACCTGCGCAAGCGGAACAAACAGGGAGCATATCTAGGTCGGGATGCGTTAGACCTCTGCAAGCGCGGCTCGTTCTGGTGTGTTGAAACATTAAATATTTGCATACATTGGGGTGGTTTCAGGGGTCAATGCATGCATATTTTCCAGTCCCATGGAGTGTCTGGGCATTGCACTTCACAGGGAGCATCCACCAAATGTGAGTTGCCCAGTGGGAGCCTTGACTTTGAGTGGTGATCCACTGAGCCCGGTCAAGCAAGACTGGAACCGGAAATGGAATCACCCTGGCCCTTTAAGTGGAAATCTTGGAAGAAACTCCTTTCCAGAATTGGTTTAAGGGAAAAACCTACAGGACACCCATAGTTTTGGGGGGTGAACACCCATGGGTTTTCTGCAGGTTTTCCCTTCAACCAATTCTGGGACTCTTGGATTGCCTTGAGGATCTGTCAATGAAATGGATCGGGATATTTTCACGCGAGTTGTCGCCCAAAGAGGTGGATGAATGAACGCGATGCCCAACGGCCGTCATAACAAATGGATATTCAGTTCATTCTACCCAGACACTCCATGGGACTGCCATATATGCCGATCAGTTGGGGTGGCTTTGGGAACTCCAAAGTTTATCAAAGTCTACCTTCCGGCAAGCCCACGTCCTCCAACTCCATCGGCGAAGTGCTCTAACTCCACTGTCACTCACTGGTCGCCCTCCGCCCCTCCGCCTCACGTCCGGCCAGAGCGGCTGCGGTTCGCTGCCAGCGCGGCTGCTTCGGCTTAGAGCCCGCAGCTTTCCTGGACACTGGAGTCGTTGATGTCCGGGTGGCTCAAGCGCCACCAGTCCGCCGGCAGATCCTGTGATGAGCCATTCACTGCGGACGATGTGTGTGTGTGTGTGGCCCGTGGCAGGGGACGATGGTGTGGCAGGGTGGACAGCTAGAGAGACCGTCCAAAGAATGAACAAGGGGAGAGACTGCAGCTCAGTGTTGCAGATGATGAGTGATGTAGACATTGAGTTGAGCAGTCTTGAAAGGGCTTCTCTCCTATAGGGTATCAGAACGAAACAACAAGCATTGAACCTGTAGAGAGGTGTGGGAGGGGGAAGCTGTAAAAATTAGCAGCTGTGTGCACTACTTAGTTGGAGTGACTAAGTTGATTCTACTTCCAAGGGCATCTATGCCATGTAATTACACCGAAGGACAACCCAAAGTCCGAGTCCTATTGAATCTGGCTTCCACTCAAAGGATGTCCCTTAATTGAACTTGTATAATTAGCAATGAACTCAAGGCGTGCATAGGACTTCCACTGCCAAATCGCACTACTCTCAAGTTCGGCGCAGCATTTGGTTCTCCTGGGTGGTGGCCTCGCAGGACCTCGAAGCAACTGGTGGCCCACAGGCGAAACCTTCCACGTCGAGTCTCCCGACCTCTCTCGCCACGTCCGTCCGGGACGCGTTGCATCGATCCTCCAAAGACGCCTCCCGAAATCCCTAGTTTCGCCAAGTGATATTCATTCGAAGAGATATTCAAGGCTATAACTGAATGGACAATGGAAAAACACCTCCCCTCTTGGTTGGCCATCAATTTGGGGTCCAATCTCTCCAACGGTCGAGACGGTCGAGACGCTCGCTCCTGCGGCACCTGGTGCGGCTGATGCAGCACGGGGTGCAGCTGACCAGGGCCACAGCACTGCCACTCGGGGACGTGGCCTGGGCCTTGGGCAAACGCTTTGGGAGCTCTTGAACTCAGCAGCTCAGGAGCAACCCATGTACTGTTAGACAGCAAAGCAAACAGCAGAATTGTTGCAAGGCCGTACGAGGCATGTTCCAGCGTTCTAGTAAAACAGTCCGTCTTCCCATTTAACAGCTTTGTTGAAGAACCCCAGGAAATCGCAAGGTTGTACAAGGCATTACACTTTGTAGGATCATGTAGGATCACCCCCAAAAAAGCCGTCGCACGTGCTTTTCTTGTACCAGTGTGGGATCCTCTGACTATCCATGGTGCAGGGCTTTTGCAAAATCTCACTGCACCAACCTTCCGCCCTCCTGGTCTTGATGTCCAGGTCGCCAAAGCCGGCACATCCATTGCGACACACGGGGCAAAGCTTGTCACAGTGCCCTTTGCCGTTGCACGTGAAGCCTCGGGGCAAGTGGTGATTCCAATCCAGTGCGATGTCGCCCGTTCCAACTAGCTCCGTTTGGAGGGTGCTTGGGGTAGGTGACTGGCGGGGTCTGCCCCTACCGACTTCGGATGTGGGACGTCAGCCCTGAAGTATTGGATCATATGGGCTCTTACACCAGTTGCCGAGACATCGTTGCTCAGGAAGCAACACCCGAAATCCCCCCAAAAAGCATCGGTCGTCTGCGGTGCTTTGGACGTGAAGAAACAGGACACATCTCTTAAGAGTTGGCAAAATGGGCATCTGGATTTTTGTAAGGGACCGGATTGTGAATGATATGGCCCCACTGAAGCAGACATGGAGCGCACGTGCGAGCAGATGGAGGGGCACAAGCCCACAGACTCTTGCGGACTGCTCACCGCCGCTGCGGCCGTATGACCGCCAAGTTTGACTGTAAGGGACCTTTGTACGTTCATTGAGGAAAAGACCTCCAAAAGGACACTTCCATCGATGTCCATTCCGAAAAAACACAACACCCCCGCAGCTCCTTCCAGGAAGCGATCGTTCTTGTCCACACAACAGTAGGCCTTCATCGGCGCTGGCAGCCATCGGAAGTTCTGGAAGCCTTGGCATCGCCCCAGCTGTGTCCTGCGTGGTCGTCGGTCTCCCGCCTTTTGCGGGCAAAGCGCCTTATGCGGTGGAAAAGAGGAGCGCCTAATGGACGGATTGCTTTTTTGAAAGAACTCGCCACCGGTCACCCTCTCTGGTTGTAATCATTACATCCACACTGCCAAAGACTTTTTATCACCCAATGACTCAGCGTGACCCCCAAG
Source organism: Durusdinium trenchii (assembly GCA_963970005.1). Classification (NCBI taxonomy): domain Eukaryota; class Dinophyceae; order Suessiales; family Symbiodiniaceae; genus Durusdinium; species Durusdinium trenchii. The sequence goes on along the minus strand of CAXAMN010023162.1, from coordinate 791,815 downwards.
GTACACCCACCCATAAGGTTCGCCTTTGAAGTCAAACATGGTTTGTAATTCTGGGAATTCGATGCTTTGGGCATGTCTTCAGTCTTCCAACAGGATGAACACTTGGAGACTTCGAATGTATTGGTTGAAAGTTCGGAGACATAATTTTGGAAGACCTCTGAAGACATATATCCCTAATAAGGCGTAAACACACTAAGAAGGTCTCAACCAGAAAACGTAAATAGAAACAACTACTTCACTAAGAAGGTCTTAACTCTTAACCTAGAAAAACAAAAGACACCACCACTTCATTGCCATCCATAAAGCGTCCAAGCTCCTCATCCCACACATCCAATCCAGAAAAAAGAAAACATAATCCTTCGTCCTCACACAGCACGCACTGCACGTATCTTCGGACAAAAACACGGAAAACCACCGCGGCCCCGGGCACCTTCCAGGGATGTCGTAGAGCGGGTTCGATTGGAGCTTGATCCCCTCGTCGAACCAACCCGCCAAGAGGAGCCCTATTCCGCGACGCGGATGCAGCGCGCGACGTCATTCGCGCGACGGTACCAGAGTGGGTGTCCAAAGCTCGTCATTGTATAGTGGTTGCCCATCAAGCACAACTCCAAACATATATATATATATATGTTTACGTTCGCCGGACCCAGGCTAACTCTGAGAACCATCACAGATATGCTAAGTGGTTAACATAATACGTTTACAATGATCGAACGGTCTTTTTTGTGTCGAAGGCCTACCGTAGCCCACCGAACACATCGCACTCTGCCCACCGAACACATCGCACCACTCGGTGGATGATCAGCTTTTTCTTCGGCCAACCCACCGACTTCGGCTGCCCGCCTAGAGAGCCTTCCGGATCACAGCGGCGAAACCAGTACTCCGGGCGGAGCAGGTTGCAGCTGGAGGTCTGATGTTCCTGGCGGCGACCGCGAGGTGCCGCATCACTTGCGGGAAATATATCTGCGAAATTCGGAACGCGTGCAGTGACGGGCATGGATCGGTGTTGCGGGGGAGGTAGGTGGAGAGGGAAGGGTGAAGGGTGACGAGCGAAGGAAGCAACACGACAGTCACTCTCCGCCATCCGTCCTTCATCAGCTTGTACAGGCACGGCACCACATGCGCCGGATAGAGTTGCAGCATATCGGAGCCCGGGAATTTGTTTCCCAAGAAGCGCGTATCCACCTCCATGCCTGGTACTGGAAATGGCTTATTCAGGGTGGGTTTATATGGGTGATATGGGTGTGTCAGCGTGGCTTGCCTTTTTCCTGGATAAATGATTCTGGAACCTGCCCCAAGGTTGGTTGTTACTGCTAGATGTCAAACAAGTATAATCATGTATATACGTTGAAAGTTGAAACGTGTATCTAGATAACGCTGTTTGGAAAAAGCAAAGGTCGGGTGGTTTGGGGTCGGAGGCTCCAGTAGACATCAATCAACTTATATAAGTTTGTTCCACATATCTTGGTTCGATTGCACACCTGTTTATGTGGAGACCAACTTGGAAAAAGGATGAAAGCATGTACATGATCGACAGGGACGCGACCTATCCCAACGCAAGACGTAGGGTTGTTGACTCCAAAAACTCAGCCGGTGGCCAACACCGATACCGATCGAACACCCACAAAAAAACAATAGACACATATACCCTTACACGCCCACCCGCATACAGTGACATGCACACATCCGACCATTCAATCACGTCCAACAAACCCAACTGGTAGAGGAAATGTTTGCCAAAACGTCTGGATGGTTCAAGAGAACCAAAGGATTCTCAACAGCAGAGCTGGTTAGGGACGGAATTGGAGAATGCAGGATTCCAAACTGCAGACATGCTCAAACGTTGCTTTCATGATGAATCATGTATACTATTGTATTCTGTAATTTTGCACTCCTTCATCCTGGCACCAAGCTTCGCCCTCCAAGAAAGGGCAAGAAGTAGGTGTGCCGGTCCCCTCGACAGTGAGCGAAGCCGCTCTGCACCAGCCCTGGCAGCTGCAGTAGATCTGTGGTCAGGTGAATATCGAAGCCTGGGGTCGGTCCGTGGCCAGGACAGCAAACCCTGGGGCTCCAAACGTCCCAGTGGTCTTCGACCCCCCGAGACCGCCCCCCCCACACACCAGCGAAGCGAAACGGAGGGGGCGGGGTTCAGAACCCCGGAATCCAAAGAAAGTCAAGTAGACAAAGTTGGTCTTCAACATGCTTCTAGCCCGTCTTCAAACTCGTCTGGCGGGCAAACATCTTCACCAAACCCATGCAAAGCCACTAATGTCGCAACTAATGACCAATATAAGCACCAAATCTGCCAAATCTTGTCAAACTACCTACTTCATCCCTTTTTGGCTCACTTGTTTCACTGGCTCACAAAAGGTAGCAAGACATCCTCCCACAGCGTCCCGGACCAAGAGACAGAACGCACTCGTGAGGCCCATGTGTCACATAGGAGCCAGTGTCTATTGCTTTGGGGCTGTAAACAAAACGCAGGGGTCGGACCTTCTCCACCGAAAACGCAAAGGGTCCGGGTGCACATCGTGTGTTCCTCTACAAACAGGTAGTTTGTTACTCCATGATGAAGTGTGTCGACATCATCGATTGTCATCCATGATCATCCATCGCTACGTCCGTCCAGGGCACGTAGGAGCAGCACGAAGTCGTAGGCGACACCTGAAGCGAACCCGGCGACGGACGGACGGACGGGGTTCACCGAACCCACTGGAAAGCGGGGTGGAGACACCCCCGGTGCCATCGACTGGGTGAGGATGGCTGGCATACATGGAGTGCTTGGGTCTGGCTTCTCTGAGACATCCCAAGCATGTACACAAGAATATATATGCAGCATCTTTGAGTTCTATACTATCTCTAGACTTGATCCCAAGGTTCAAAGTCTGGCTCCTTCCCTCTTTCCAATTACCTGGAGTCGGTAGTTCACTGATTCTCTGGTAGATGTCACCAACCATGAGCGTAGAATTCGGACCTCAAGGCTCTTTACCACTCAATCTTCAGCAACTGGAACGACTTGCGTCGCGGCGAAAGGCAACCAAACTGGCATGATGGCCGAGTGAATGCCAAGCCAAGAACGTTTGTCCAACCGGATTGCTTTTTGGTTTGCACCCAAACCACAAAACATTGACCCCTCAGCCTTGAATTCTTCTGGCATTGATGAACATCCGTACTATATCCAAGGCCAAACATGCTTAAGCTGCAATGAAATAATATGAAATGCCCATGGAGCTCAATCAAAGCCACCTGACACCCTCTAAAGTGCGAACCCATGACTTCAATTGACTTCAATGACCCCCGCAACTTATCAACATCCATCAACTCCAACTTCTACTACCAGTCAGGGAAAGAACCTGACGGGTAGGGTCTGAGGACCCCTCTGCAACCACAGCGACCAGAGTCCAGGATCATCTTGGTGGCAGTGACCCCGGCAGAGCTTTGGTAGCAGTTCCGGATATGCCGCTCTGTCGTCTTCTTAGTGAGGCGAGGTAGGTGCTCGTCTTCGGGGCAATGTTCAGCAAAAAAGACACGAAACGGACATGGAAAGCCGTGGAAGACCACCTCACTGTTGGTAGAGACACATTGTCTTCCAGTGGCCATGCCATGCACGTCCATGATGATTTCAGGGAAATAACATGTTTCTGTTGAACACAGTCACGGACGGACACGGAAGCATTCGACTGCTGGCTTCTTGACGACTCAACGGAAACTGAACGAGTTCCCACTGCTCGCTTGAACGGATACAACCTCCCTGACTAATTTTATGTGGTGATACAATGGATGTAATCTACTGAAAAAAGACCTGCCTAAGAATCCCAAGACAGGTTCTGTCCACGTGAATAGCCCAATTGTTTCGCTTAAATCACCCTGCTCTCCGCGCACCCAGGCGCGCGCGCCACGAACCCTATCCGACTGAGCTGCTGCGCACGGGGCGACATCGATCACCGCGCTCGCCCGGAAGGGGTGGTAAAGATCCTTCCTCAGAGCACATGCTGGACAGGGTGCGTTCTCCACTCCACAGTGACGTCCGACCCATGGGAGTCGGGACGGGGTGCGGTTTGGGACCGTAGACCTAGTGGTTGACGACCGGGAGTGATTGCCCTCTATCAATTGTCAAGCAATTATTAAAAGGCCATCTATGGTGGTCTTGGTCTCGGCGAAGAGCAGGGAGGGAGAGCACGGAGGGCCAAGCCGCGGCCAAGCCGTACCAAAAGCATAACCGATGGGACTGGCGAAATTCACTGATTAACTCGGGAAACATATTGAAAAGGAGGTCAAATAATATATTCGATACGTGGATAGTCATGCATATACATACATACATATAGTGTCTGAAGTTTTGGCCTCCAGCCTCAGTATAACATAAAGTTTCTGACAAGAAACGCCTTTGGGATTCACTTCGCATGTCTTGCGCCCTCCACCAGTCGCACTTGCCCAACCAACTGTGTCTTCCAAGCATCACATGGTCCAAGTTCGACTCTTTTCGATAAGCCAAGAAGATGTCCACCTGACTGAACTGTCCGAGCAAAGCATTAAGTCTGTTGCCCACATTGATCGCACATGTGCAAAGGACGATGTCATCAATGGGCTCAATAAACGAATCAAGTGTTCTATTTGTTCCCTAGTGTTGCAAGGCAAGCCGGGTGGATGAGGGGCCCGACAAGTATACAACATTGAGCCTTCTTTTGATCCTCATGCTATCCACCTGGGGAGATGAGTACAGCAGGTCTCGGCAATCGTTTTCTTGGGCCAGGAAGAGGTGCAGGGTTTGTTCATGCAGGTCTCAAGAACATGATGGACTCCCGAGCCGTTTTTGGGAGAGAAGAGATCGGTGAAAGCGTACTCCACCTTTCCGAATTTATGAGTGGACAAACTCTCCAATTCCACCTAAAGTCGGTTGAAGGTTATCCACTGACTTGCTGGGATTGTATTTGACTGGATCGAAACGACAGACCCTTTAAATTAGAGCCAGGTGGTCCTAACTGGTCTGGACCATTGGACTTGTACCAGCAGCACATTGAGCACCTTTTCCATCCTTTTCTGTCACGTCACACGTCCCCAGGATGTTTCTTTGCCAGCTTGATTCCACAAATTGATGACACGTGTTACCATTTTTCAGACTGTTTCCCACACATGAATGACCAGCTCTCGACTGGCAACCGATAATTAGCATTCTTCGGTAGCACTCATCTACTTGAGAAAGACAATGTACCGCAATGAACATATTAGATTCGTTTCGCAGCTGGGGGATGATTTCTTGCACTCTTCAGCATGTTCAGCTGTCTGAGGGTCTTGCTCATTTGCTAGGGAATCACCAAACATAACATACAAATACAGCAGATACATCATATAACTCACTCAGTCTTCAGTCTGTCCTTTGTCGAACCCCGAATTCCAACCAAACGACTGTCGACTGTCACCATTCCTCCGGACCATCAGTCAACCTCTCCAGGTCCATCATCGACACATCCCTCTCCCCTCCTCCGAAATTCCCGCTCCCATCTCCCTGGCTCACCCACGTAGCCCACGCCTCGTAGCCCGCGCGGCGCAGGCTCTCGGCCGCACGGCGGTGCGAGGCGCTGCAGAGCTCTTGGTCGCGCCAGGCGTGGCGGCCGATCTCGCCGCGGAGGACCTGGGCAGCGGTCGCGTCCCGGTTCGAACGAACGAACGTCGGTCGCGAGCTCCCAGCAGCGGTCGCGGAAGCCCTCCGGTCGCTCCGGACGTCTCCGTTTGCTGAGGCTTTTGTTTTGGGCAGCCCAAAAATAAAGCGCCGTGTGCTTTTTGGTTTTAAGTACAAGTAATAAGTCTATAACATGAACTGAAACAGTGCCATACACCATGCGCCTTGTGCCTGCTGGCTTCTCTTTGCTGGATCTGTGTGAACGTCTCTGATTCTGGGTGATGGGATCGTTGCTGGCCCACACTCTCATCCGGTGTGTAGATCTCTCCCAAAGTAAACTCGAAAAAGGTTCAACGCTCAATGTTCCTGCTTTTCAGGGTGCTGGATATGAGTGCCAAAGAACATCTTGTATCTGGCCTATCTATAATATCTAGCCTAATTATGCCTATAATTAGGGCCTAGACTGGGTCAGACCCCCCCTCTAGCATCGTCTGTGGAGGCTCCTTACTATCGTCCCATCCCACCCCCTCCACTGCTCCACCCCCTTCGGTGTTCCAAGCAGCCATGGCGATCCGCTGGGAGCATTGACTTTCCGAGCTGCGACCCAAGTCGAGCGGCACCGGGGCAGGCACGGTGGGCGTGGGCGCCGGCGTGGGGGGCACGCGCTCCTCAGTGGCGCGCGAGTGAGACATGGGGTCCAGTGGCGTTGGTGAGGAAGATGGACGGAAGGAAAACTAACTAGAAGGTACTCCGCTGATCAGCGTGGTTCCCTTTTAGATTCTATATGGTTTGAATTGTTTTTCAGCCTGCGGCGGCAGGAGGAGTGATGACGTTGTATCATCTTTCCTAATAATTATGTATTATATCTTATCTAGACTACTATTTACTATTTCAAACAATCCATGTATGGAACATTATGCGCCTACATTGAACCCCCTTTTCAACCACCCAAAAATCTCTCAGTCCGATGGTCGGATGGTCTGCTGAACCAAGTTGTTTGATTCAAAACGCCAGCATGAACCAAGCCTTCCAGCCTCCAACCTCCCCACCAGGCCGCACCTCCGGCCGCCTCAGGGGCTCATGCCACCAGTCCGGCGCCAAGCCTTTCAGCAACTCCTCAGGACGTCCAGCGGGCAAGAGCTCCAAGGTGCCCTGCCGGCGTCGCAGGGAGGTGGTGCAGAAGGGATGTGGGTTGCTGGAAACGCCATGGCAGCAGCCAAATCTTGGATGAAACGGTCCAACCAATGGTCTGACTGAGTCGATGATGAGGTCGTTTGGTTGGGGAAAGAGCTGCCATCACCTCCTCCCTGATCTTGGCACTCCATGAGCAGCACAAAGTACCATCCAAACTCTTTTCCAAGTCAAACCAAATGTTGTTCGCAAGTGGAATTCTCTTCTGGTTGGTGGTTTCAGCTCACTTAAGACAAAATATGAGTCAATGGGTGCAATCATCTCAAGTAAGGGTTGAAATCAATAGAATCAATACAAAAAGCCTGGAGGGGCCGTTGGGGTCGGCGCGTTGCTAGTTCACCAACAAATAGGTACTAACCCCTTTCAATTTACCCGGAACAAACCTGTTGCTACGTCTTGTAAAGTCACTAGGACCTTCCAAGAGGTGTCTATATAAATAGCCTCTTTGCGGTTAATTAAGGGGTGTCCAAAAACCACCTGTTGGAAGGTCCTGGTTCCTGTCGAGGTTGACTAGGGAAACCAATCCTCAACAAACAAAAAGGTGAACTGCCCATTGCTAAGGACAAAAAAGGACAAACACAACACAAAACATGTGGCCAACCTGCATGTTCCAGAATTTTGGAGAACATGCACAGACACACTGTTCAGCAGGTCAACCTACCACGGTCCACCTACCTCTCCGGATGAATCCGGTCCGCCATGGACCGGATTCGCGCCGGGCCTTGCCACAACAGCCCCACTGGGGTGGCTTTCTGCCCCACTTCCTCAGTTTCAGCGACCGGGTCACCGGGGATGAAGAGAGGAACTTGGAAGAGACGGATTACAGATGATCTATGAAGATTTAGGCCATCAAATGGATTATTAATATTAATTAAGTTAAGATTAAGATCTAGGAGATAGATCTATCCCCAACATGATTCATGGAGAATCATGGACGACTCGCACTTGGTAGTCCTATGGCACCTCATAGCTATACTTGCAGTCATGATGCACCACTTCTAAAACATTAATAAAGGGAGGTCCCTGTCATTAGAAGATCGCCATCACTTCATCGGCGATCCCAGTCCATCACCAACCATCCGCTTCGGACCACCGGGTTCCGAACCGCAGGGAACCAAACGAAGGACGCCCCCACCAAGCTGGTTCCGCCTGTGTCAACAGCAAAGTTCAGTGTAAACGCCTAGCTTTCACTTCCCTCATTTGCACGAACAGTTCTTGAGAAGCATCTCTGTAGCAGGACACTAGAAAGTCCCTGGTCAGCACACTAACATCCACATTATTTTGATTTCTAGTAAAACTATAGCTGTTGGTATTGATTGGATAGGTCGCCAGGGCTCAAGTTTTTCTCAGTCACCAACCTCAAACCCTCAGCTGTTCTCCTCAAAACCACCACCACCAACAACAACCACAACCCCGACCTTAACAACAACCACAACCACAATTACAATGTCAACACCAGTCTGCCAACCTTCTCCACAATCTTTTGTCTCTTTGTCTCAGCATCTTACACTCCCCACGCTTGATGCACGCATTGCAGAGTTTGTCGCACCGTTGAGCGCCTTCGCCTCAGTTCGTGACATTTCGGTGGATTGGAAGATATGACTGTGGGGCATGGCACCGGGATACCTGGGTTTTTACCACAGAACATGAGCAGCAGAATGGACGACGAGTCAGGACGTCCAACCTACCCCGGTGAGTCCGGGGCTCTGGGTGCCATATCTTCTGAAGACCACCTGCGCAACAAAGCCGGAACGCTGATGCACATCTTCAATTGTATCGAGCAGGGTTCGACGAGCGCAGAAATGATCTCGACACGGATTTGGAAGTGCAATGGATGTGAATATCTATGAAGAGTAGGACTGCCACAAAGAAGAAACGGTGACCACTGCAAATCAAGATTGGAAAGAGCTGGCAAGTACAGTTAGGAGGCTTCAACAAACGATTTCGATCGATTTTGAGATCCCGTCCAAAGTAGCAATTACATGTAATAGCGTCGTCTAGTGTCTACTGACCGCTTTTTTCCATGCCTTTTCCGAGTGGCACTCGTGCCGGTCCGGCCGCTTGCTACAGCAGTAGGTGGCCATGGGCGGTGGAAGCCAGCGGAAGTCCGCCCTCAGCGTGTGGAGTGGGAGAGGTGGATCCTGTGTGAGAGTGGGTGGGCGTGGGCGTGGGTGTGGGTGTTGGTGTAGGTGGGTGGGTGTGGGTGGAAGCATGAGTGTGGTTCTGGTGCTCAAACGCTGTGTGTCCAGCGTCCAAAACGCATCAGAAGCCCCAAAGGAGTCGAGGGGAACTTCGCACAAAGCAACTGGCTTCGGAGGAATGACATGTGTTCTTTGTTTTTGGCCACAACTCGGGCTTTGTACTAAAGGAATGCTTCTGATGGTTCTCTTCAAACTTTGACGAGAGGAATGCTTCTCCGATGCCACGCACCGCGCGACCATTCTCGGAGCTTTGTTCCGACCGAGCCACAGCCCTCGGCAAGCACCAGGCGTGGCCACGGTGCGGCCAGGGATCTCGTACAAAGGATTCGACTGGTCCTGTCGAAGTGGATTCGTACGTGATCTGGAGGTGCAAACCAGCAAGATATGGATAGTTATGGTGATTTTTTTGGATCATTTTCTCTTGTGCGTATTACCTTACTTAGCAAAACAATGGAATGGAAGGTGAACAAGATCCTTCAATCAATTTTGGCAAATCCGGTCAAAGTTGCTGAAGACCCTATGCATCTGAGATCTCACACCTTCGTTTGGAAGAAGAATCTCTCGATCGATTTTCTTCAAAAGTTTCGACTCAACTTCATGACGGTATACTTGGCCCTGGCCCTTCCGCCTCACACCCTCAAAACACCCAGTCTTAAAAAGGACGGTCCTTGATGCCAGAGTCGAACCATCCAGGGTACATCAATCCTTCCAGGGCATTCTCGTCTAGGTCGCAACGCTGATAGCTGCTCGTGCGCACCTGCGCTGGACGGACGGACAACCCAAAAGGCAAGCGAGTAGGACGGGAATTAGCTGCGTCACCCGGATAAAGCTCATGCTTTTCTCGATGGTTTGGAGTCTCTCATCCAAAGACATTGATATATTATAAGATTTATCTTCTGCCACCAAAGCCATCTCCAAATCTTCCCTTAAATCATCTTAACCTTCCAACCCTGTCTTTCCAAACCTGTTCCTCCAATCCATCTGTCACCCAATCCCTCTCATCTCCACTGCTTCCGTCCAAGCTGCTCCAGAAGCATCGGGCATCTTGGAGGTCAAATAGGCTGTCGGCTCATCGGCCAAGAACTTTATCATGCACCGCGCCACGTGTGCCGGAAACAGCTGCAGCGTATCACAAATCTGCCTCAGTGCATGAAGCTGCATGAAGCTCGTCTCGGTGGGACGTGGGCAGGGGTGGTCCCATTCAATTCAGCTACCCGAAGAATTGAGCTGTATAGTGATCAAGTCTGCATACCAAGACCCAAACAATCTACGCAGTGGCCATAGCGGTTCTTACCTACCGGCCTTTTGGCCGTAGCTCATCTTCCGCCAGTCGTTGATCTTAATCCCTGGCCCGCCCAACATCTTGAACCATCCCAAAGGTGGCCCACATGACCAACTGCAGGTCGGGAACGACCCGGACCCCGAAACCGGTGGGGTCCCCCACGACCGGAGCCGGGAATCAATTCGACTCCCAAAGGCTCAGGATGAATTCCCCACTGGGAATGACTACTCAAGCCTTCTCACGCTATAGGAGTTCTCCACTTGTTACAGCTCCAAGAACCACTTTCGCACACTTTTGGGTTTGTCTCATAAACACAGAACCCCACCCCCCTCCCCGCGCCCAGTGCTCATAGCCGCTTGATCGGCCCAGTGAACTTCTTGGAACTGTACCTAGCGAGTTCGGCCGAGTTCCTCGCTCCCGACGGTCTTTTTGCCGGGAAGAAACATGTATTCTGGGGGATCCCTGCGTGGTGAAATTGAAAGGCGGCGCTGGAACCAAAGAGGCTGAAGATCAATCGTCGCCGCACTCCCAAGCCCTTCTGAGACTTGGACGTGACTGGCTTTATTTTAACCTGCTTTCATCTGCTCACTTCAGTACATCACCCCCACAACAACGGGGACCGACTGTATACATTCTTCCACCCAAAAAATCTTAGGACTTAGGACCCTTTGAAGACCTCTCCCCGACCTGCCTACACCAACAACGCAAGACACGTGCCACCCACACCAAGTTGGTGCCCCCGCCATGGTGGCGTTTCCACACGTTTGCGGACCCTCCGCCCACGAGATAATCTGGGATCGATTTCCAATCTGCGGACCCGTCAGGTCTAGGCACTCCATGCGGCCACCCCACCAGGCTCCCCAGTAGGTGTGGTTCATGACCGGCCACTGGGCACACTCCGCCCAGCGCGACTGCAGCAGGCCAGGGGTCTTCAAGAGCTCAGTCTTGAAGGACATGTCGAAACGCGTCACCAGGATGAAGGCGTAGGAATGACCTCGAAAACACTCATGTAACGTGATGCCAGATGGTGAAAAACACTCCGTAAAATGATGCAAATGATCAGTTGGGGTGGTTGATTTCAGGGGTAATATGGTAATACAGAAACACCATACTACCATACTCCCATACCACAGTGCCTGGGTGCCTGGGCCATCAGGTCCGGGGTCCGACATGGTCCCACCGCCCGGACAGCCCGGACCACCCGACACCATCACCATCCATCACCCTGACCAAACCCAAAGGCGTTCGGCACATGTCGCCGCCGGGTTGCACGCCAAACCACCAAACCACACCGCGATGGAAGCAGTCTGATGGAAGTGAAGACAATTGAGGTGGGTCGCTGAGCGACCCAAAGGAACCACATGAAGAAGCTGTGACAGAAGGGCGGTTCGCTGTGAACGGCAAAATGGCTTTTGAAGAACCAGGTCTTGGAGCGCCAAGACGCATTTCTTTTGCTTTTGGCATGTGCAAGATTGCCCACTGGGCGCGTGCGACGCCCTCGCGAAGCCGCGCGCCCAAAACACAGCACCGACGGGGTTGGCCGCACGCGACGCGTCGCGGCGACCTCGTCCGTGACCCGTCGTGGGCGCCTGAGGTCAAGATGAGCTCCAAAGCCTTGATCACAGCACGGCTCTGATAGCCTTAGACAGGTGGAGACATGTCGAGACTGAGACTGGACTGCCTGGACAGTGGTCTTGTTGGTCTGCTCAGTGGTCTTCTGGACTTAGAATGAATCATTGGCTGCAAACGAGAATCTCTTCATTAGGGCCATATAGAGAAATATTCAAATTATATTCAAATTACACCTTCATGGCCATGGCAATCTAGGTCCTCTAGGTCCTTCAAAGTTCTAGGATGGATGCTCACCCTTCACCCCTGGAACCAGTGGAACGTGCATTGCGGGCAACCCGATACTTCTCAGCCGAAGCGGCAGTTTCCTCGGGCCTTGCATTCCGAATCGTACACCACTGCGATCTTGGCATCGCGCCTCAGCATACCCCAAGCAGATTTAACGGTACGTCCAAGACATAGGGAACATGACAACCTGTTGTGGTTCGGGGGCAACGCTGACGTTCATTCTAACCTTAACACCACAAAAATTATAAAATGGTCTTGCTCGCTTTTGCCTGCTGAGAAGTCGTTAGCTCAACTTCCACAAAGCATAAAGAAAACTGTAAACTCACAGAAAAAACCTCCACGAATGGACAACAAGACTGTGGGACCTGGAAGCTCCAATGGGCTTGGAAGAAGGTACTTTGACACTGTGGTGTCTAGCCAAGCAGCCCGTAGGTCTCTTGCAGGAAACCTCAGCACCAACTCGGCACTTGCTGGTTGGTGTTTTCAACCCAACTGGTCATGGTTAATTAGCGCATACATGCGCATACAATGTTGAACATCAACTTAAGTTTTAGAGTGATATTCTTGAAATCACTGACCACCGAAATCTCGACCAAGGTGGTGCAAAGCGTTCCGTTCCGTAGGTTTCTGTCCCTTTGGAGCAGCTCCGTTCCGAAAGTTTTGCAACGGAAGGAAGGTCAAACACAGGAAAAAGAGTGGTCGCTCGAAGAACGACTTCGCCCTTTGGATATGACTCATAGCTCAAGCAAACCATCTTCATCCCTCAATATACTTTGTTTGAACAAACTTTCACAAGTGAAGAAGAGCTCGACTCTACAGATCGGCTGCCAGATGAGCGCAAGACAATTGGTTGTCTAAAACGTTCAAGATGAATTATTGTATCGCTATTCTAAGAGCGAAATACATCTATATGGCATGAACAAAGGGCTATCTGGCTATCTTATAGGATAGGTGACAAGATCATTTTACCTACCTATATAGGTTTTTGTTCTAATCCGCTGCCATGGCAACTCCAGCTTTCACATCGTGCTTTGAACCCACCAATCCAGCAAGTGGCCGGGTCTCTGCCATCACCCTCTACCCCTGGTCCTAATCCATAAAACAACGCAAAGTACCACAAGCCCTTCCAAACGGAAAACAACAACAACTCCCAGACTCCAAGGATCACTAAGTATACTTGTAATGAGTGCATGTTTAACACTTTCCTTCACCCGCAGTAACCTGTATACCATGGTACACGAACTTGTAGACGCCATTTGTCCGCCCAGTCCGCCCCGTCCGGTGCGTCCCCCTCGTCCGCCCGGGCCAGGCCTTGGTCGTGGTCCGACCGGCTCACCAGAACGAAGTCCACCAAGAACTGTGCTCGCCGGAAGTCCTCCGCCGCCTGGAGCTGAACTAACGCCCGTGGCTGGGAGCTGAGTCTGAGGAAGGACGCTCCATCGGTCCCCTACGCCCAGTGTCTAGCGACGCCACGGTTATTACAAAGGTGATACAACTCCAGTCTTTCTTTCCCGAGACTTTCTTAGGTCGGAACTTCTCTATCTCGTCTTTGGACTTTCAAAAAGGGTGAAGGTACTTCGCTTTGCTCAGACCCTACAAAGAGACCCCCCCAGCAGACCGAAAAGGAGCTAATGATAGGTCTGGACTGGAGTCCTCAAAACGAAGAACCAAGTGCTTTTCGGGATATCTCATTAGAGAAACAAACCCTATAAAACCTCTCAGCTCAACAAGAACAGCCGGATGGATCCTGATCCTCATGGATCATCTAGCAGTTCAGCTTCCACGCAAATGCCTCTGAAACATACATAGACCGAATGGTTCAGAACCACCCACTTCAAGTACTTCCTCTTTCACTCCACTAAGGCACAACAACTGACTGTAACCCATGCCCCCCTCGAACATCGCCTGCAAATGCGTCTTGGACGCCACCTGCTGGCTCCGTCGCCCATAGCGATGCACTTGGCCCCGCAACACGAAGGCCAAGCGCCGCTTGCAGGGCGTTGAAAGCTCCTGGGCACCGGTCAAGTCGCACCGGTGAGGTGAGAGACCTTCGCTCCGGTCGGGGCGAGTACACTCCGTCCTCCAACGTAGATGGGAAGATGGCCGAAGACTCGGATGATCCGGGTTTCCAAATACCAAGCAGGTGGGTTTTCACTCCGCCATGTGTATAGTGACTTGGAGTGTGCTACCCAAAGGCTCAGAGTTTGGACCCAACCGGTTGGCTCGGGTTTTGGATCCTCACATCTATAGGTGTTTTGGAACCTTCACCAACATCTAGCAGTAGGTCTCAGGTCGTTCGGGTCACCTCTGGTGGGTAAAACACATTCTTGGTGAACCACTCCGGGTCAAGCGATTGTGCCACATGGATCCAAACGGGTGCATTTTCCGCAAACTTCTTTCAGTGCACAGCGTGATCTCAAGCAGCCCAAGCACAGTGATTGTAAACCCACCACAATGAACAATCATTACCAGTGCCACCTACTTCGGGTGGTTTATAGACCTTGCCAGTGACCTTTTGCAGGATTTGTAAGTCACCTGTTCAAGAGCAAAGTGACCTCATTCAAACAATCTAATCGTTACGACGAACCCTTTCCCGCCTCTGGTGGACTGGCCGGTGACACCACAGGCACTGGAGGTGCAGGTGCTGCGGCCAACACCGGCGGTGCTACCGCGACCGGTGCCGCTGGTGATACCGGTGCGAGCACTGGCGGTGAAGCCACGGTTGACCTGGGATGCGTGTGTGTGTGTGTGTGTGTGTGTGTGTTATGTTTTTGGCCAGCTCTCGCTGCTGCAAGAGCTGAGGTCATTGACCGCAGAACGCTTGGGGCTGTCAAAAAAGAAATATATAGATGCAAAGACAATTGCGATGGAGACTCATCCCTTTCATCCCAAAAGAAGCAGGAGGTGCTTGAAATATGTTGAAACCATGCAGTCCGGTGGTGCTGTTCGGGGGAAATCGATGCGAAGCATATTAATTAAAATACAGTGTACTATTTATGCGAAACTCTCAAGATCTGTATTATATCTCCAACATGCGTAGGGCTCGCTGCCTTTGTGGTGCTCCCTGCCCAAAGCAGTCTGGCGAACGATGACCAAACCTTGCACTTGACCCTGCCACCCTTGGCCCTTGGTTGATGAAGTTGGCACATGATCAAAGGGACCATGAGTCACAATGGTGGTCGCCTTGAGTCCAGGGGTTGTCTTGCATAATTTTCCCGTGTATCGAACTAATCTGGCATATCTTGCACCTGCGGCTTCACCATTGCCCGTTGGGACCCCCCGAAACTGTGGTGCTAAAATGTGCTAAATGACAACAACAGCAAGTGCAGTCTTTCTGAGGCAAAGAAACACATGAACACCACCATGCCATCCGAGGTTGTTCTTGCACCCCTTCCTGCCACGGAACGCGGGCCCGGCTGCCCCATCCACGCTGAACTCGACAGTGGCCGGCGCGGGCTCACGGGGGACTTCAAGTGAAGAGCCCAGGGGCTGCGACCTGAATGGGATGAGAGCATGTTCCCGGTTCTTGAAAGTGACCCTTAGAGGGATGGCGCCTCACCAACGCACACATAATTCGCCTCACCTGCGCACACAGACTCTTTTATATATTTAACTCACCTGCGCACACACGATTCGCCTCAGCTGCGCACACATCGATTACATTCTTCTTCAATAAACAGCCCATGTTACCTCAAACTCAGCTGCGCACACATGATTCGCCTCACCTGCGCACACACAAATTGAGTCATGATCTCTTTTTGCTCATTGCTTCCTGTTGGGTTGGGATGGGGGG